>OX457044.1:37311415-37816415 GCA_949752735.1 Lumbricus terrestris | reverse complement strand
TGGAAAACGTTCACTGGACTGTTGGGGTCATTATTTCCTTCTCTATAATATGCCTCTGCAAATGGCGCCCTTACAATCTGTGGAATAAAAGGCTTAGGCGTTATAGGCACGCATTGGTCCATGGTCCATTTGGTAAATTTACAATGCCTGTGCCACATCTCGGATGTTATGTGGACACGATATATATATAATATATATATAATTATAAAATATATATATATAATTATATCAGTATACACCGTGAGGCATAAAAAACAAAGCCCCAGAAAAAATTGTTATAATTTTAGCAATATTCAAACAATGTCAATGAAATTCAGGAAATTTATAGCTAAATAGCAGTCAATGTAAAAAGATTTTCAGTTTTTAGTCAAACTGTCCGCCTTTAGCTTCTATACGCATGCGCGAAGTCGCTTGCGCCATTCACACACCGCCGAGTCAATAATTCGCTGGTCAAGATCGTTCCAAGCTTTCACGATTCGCTTACGAAGGTCTTCAACATCACGGACCTGTGTTTTGTACACCATTTCATGCATGCATCCCCATATTTTATAATCGACGGGATTTAGATCTGGGCTGTTATAGGGCCATAGTGTAGAAATTATGAAGTCAGGATTTTCATTCTTCAGAAGTGATACAGTTTCTCGAGCTCTGTGCCCTAGAGCAACACATTGCGGGAAAATGTAAAATTCAGAGTTCTCGAATTTCAGATAGAAGGCCTTCCATGAGTAAAACATCTCTGTAGTATTGGCCGTTGATTTTTACCCCGGTTCAATAAAGCGAATTGACGTGCGCCCCAGAGAAGAAACACCGATTGGCTCCATCAGGGATTTGCTAAACGGCGGACGAGTGCGTAAAAGGCGGTCGGCTGCAATATCTCTATTTCCAGCAACATGACCCAACCCCAACCAGCCCAGAGCTAAATCCAGTCGATTATAAAATATGGGGATGAATGACGGAAACGGTGTACAAAACACAGGTCCGTGATGTTGAAGATCTTCGTAAGCGAATCGTGCAAGCTTGGAACGATCTTGACCAGCGAATTATTGACTCGGCGGAGCGTGAATGGCGCAAGCGACTTCGCGCATGCGTAGAAGCTAAAGGCGGACAGTTGGAGCACAAACTGAAAATCTTTTTACATTGGCTGCTATTTAGCTATAAATTTCCTGAATTTCATTGACATTGTTTGAATATTGTTAAAATTATAACAATTTTTCCTGGGGCTTTGTTTTTTATGCCTCACGGTGTATATAATTATGGTGTGTGTGCGCGCAGAGTTGGACGCCTGATCTTCTTAATGCAAGAACAGCCTGCAGTCGGTGTCCGTCAAGTACATCTGAGGAGGAAGAGGAGGAGGAGGAGGAGGAGGAGGAGGAGGAGGAGGAGGAGGAGGAGGAGAAAAGAGGAAGGCATAGAGGGACACGGGCAGGACGTAGGCTATGCAATGCTACAGCTAACGGATTAATAACGTAGTAAAGTATTCTCTCTAGAACGCGCAGTGGTTAAATTATTATTCGGGAAACGGACTTTATCCCCCTGGACATTATCCCCCGGACATTATCCCCCGGACATTATTCCCCCCCGGACAAAAGACCACCGGACATTATCTCCGCGGTCTATGATACCATCACCCAAAAATACTGCAAAAATAGATCTATAAGATTATAGGTCTATTAATAGGTTAAGGTGCACGTGTATATCCATACATTTAGACATCACAGTTCAAAATTATTAGAATAGTTATACTTTAATTCGTATATTATACATGAAAATTATACATATATTACGCAAATTATTATGTTGATATTTGCACAAATCAACGATGCTTGAGTTCCACCATACAGGAAATTTATAGCGAAAATTAGGATTTTCGCTCCCCACCGTGGCCCCCATGGTTGTAGAGATTCGCCAACCACTCCACCGGTCGGTTCTGATGGCCCTCTATCTAGGTAAAAAATTTGAGATCAATAGCTGCGTTTTAGTGAAAAAATTTAGGGTTTCGCCCCACCCTGGCCCCCATGGTGGTAGAGAATCGCCAACCACTCGACTTTGTGTCTCATGCCGAAACCTACACAGTTGTGAAGGTTTGGAGTGAAAAGCTCAAAAACTGCGGAAATGCAACCCGGTCAAACAGACAGACACACAGACAGGATCTCCTCTTTATTTATATGGATTAGGCTAATGCGCAAACCCTTGTAGCAATTGGCAATAGCTTCACGAGATTTGCTGCCACGCTGGACAAATGTGCAGACCATAAAGGTTCTTCGAAAGAAGTGCAGCAAACATCGAAGAGATGCAATGTATTATTGTTCCATGGTAAACACAAGCAATGACTGGCGTAGGCCTCCATGCTTCAAAGTTAGCTTCCTGATCAAGGGGCGTCGCCACTGTATACATAGAAATTACGTCTGGATGACAAATTATTGTTTTGCTAATCTGCACTCGATATGACGACACTTAATTAGTCGCAATCTTTAGAATTCACCGACTGCAGCGTGCAGATCTCTGTTTGCACAGAAATCTTATAGGAAACGATGACATTTATGGGCTCACGATTAGGAAGAGCTGACCACGCGGATATAGGACAAAACAATTTAGACCTACGATCATAGATCATGCGTACATTTGCGTGCATTGTGCATGCTGGCTTAATTGTTGACTTTCCGGCTGTCGTCTTACTGTGTATACCATGCAGTCTGTTTGTTATTCTGTCACATGTATACTGATGACCGACTGACTGACCAGTGGCGTAGCCAGTTATTTTTTCATGGGGGGGCAGTGGGGTGGCAGCTTAAAATGATGGGGTGGCTACCGTTGGCAATTAAAGCGTGCATCGGCATCGGTATATTGCCATAGACTATGTATGTTTAGATTTTGGATGTATAACAGTATCGGACATAATACGCAAGCAAGCCTCACTAGCTTGTCTGACCCACAGTGCACTATAGTGGCCTGTCCCACTTTCCCATCACCCACCCTATAAGAAGTTGTACAGGAAGTTGTATAAAAAATAAAATAAGTCAGAAATTATAGACTATAACATTGTTTAATTCTTTATCACTCGTAAGAGTAAAAGTAAAACAAACGCAGGGATTGGGGGGGGGGCAGCTGGGGGCAGCCCTTTCTTTTGGGGGGGGCGGCTGCCCCCCTTGCACCCCCGTAGTTACGCCACTGTGACTGACCGACTGACTGACTGACTGACTTACTTACTTACTGACTTACTGACTGACTGACTGACTACTGATTGGCTGACTGACTCCCTGACTGGGTGGCTGACTGAAAGACTGACTGACTGACTGTATGTCTGACAGACTGATTGACTGATTGTCTAACTGGCTGACTGACTGGCTGACTGACTGACTGACTACTGATTGGCTGGCTAACTGACTGACTGACTGGCTGGCTGGCTGACTACTGACTGACTGACTGACTGACTGACTGACATTGACTGACTGACTGACTGACTGACTGACTGATTGACTGACTGACTGACTGACTGGCTGACTGACTGACTAACTGACTGACTACTGATTGGCTGACTGACTGATATTGACTGACTGACTGATTGACTGACTGACTGACTGACATTGAGTGACTGACTTACTGACTGACTGACTGACTGATTGATTGACTGACTGACTGACTGACTGATTGGCTGATTGGCTGATTGACTAAGTGACTGACTACTGATTGGCTGACTGACTGACAGACTGACTGACATTGACTGACTGACTGATTGGCATTGGCTGACTGACTGACATTGACTGACTGACTGACTGACATTGACTGACTGACTGACTGACTGATTGACTGTGTGAGTGACTGACTGACTGATTGACTGACTGACTGATTGACTGACTGACTGACTGACTGACTGACTGACTGGCTGGCTGACTGACTGACTGACTGACTGACTGACTGACTGACTGACTGACTGACTGACTGACTGACTGACTGACTGACATTGACTGATTGACTGACTGACTGACTGACTTACTGACTGACTGACTGCCTCACTGACTGACTGACTACTGACTGACTGACTGACAGACAGACAATAAAAGCTGACTAGCCATCAGACACACGAAGACAGTTATAGACAGATGAATTAAGAGACAGACGTCGTCGGTGTCTATGAGAGGATGATGGATAGATATATTGCAAACGAAACGAAGCATATGCAGACGCATGGATAACATTGGATATCCATGCAAACAAATGGAGATAATTTATTATGTCGTGCTTAGATCTACTGCTGAGCTCAGCGCTATGTTCCTGATGTCCTTGTATCTCCCTATTTTTCTCCTCATCAGGAGCAATCGACTGTTCAGAGAAAACTAATGGCTTGGTGGCTTATTATAGTTTATTACTTTCTGTAACCTGATGTCCGTTCAACAGGTGGAAAAGATCCAGAGTCAGACTTACGCACGGCAGTGGATTGAGAGGCAAGTCAAAAAGGTAAATGGATTGATGAATAGGATGGAGGTGGCAAATGAGAGAGAAAGACAGACACACAGACACACAGAGAGAGACAGAGACAGAGAGATGGATGCAGATGAAGAGGTCGATGCGGGAAGACATCGAGGGTTTGAAGACGACGCGGGGGGAGTTGGGGTTGGTTGGAGGCCATGAGAGGAGGTGAGGTGGAGAGACGATTAAGATGGCCGTATATAAAGCGAAACGTTTAGGTGTTCAAGAGACGATGAAAGCAATAAGAGAAGAAAAGACGAGAGGCAGGAGGAAGCAATTAAGCTAACAAGACGCTAACAAGAAGCGCAGCTATATGTCTTGGGTCGAATATAAAGCTGTGTGTTACGACGCTATAAAAATTCGGAGGATGTTTTACAGCAAGAGAACGTTTATCATGAAGAGAAGAAACATAAACGCAGAACGGAACAGATACATAGACTATCCGATCTAACTTGCAGACGAAAGCTGTCTTCGGATATCCTGAAAGGTGATTATGTTCAAATTTTTTTGACTGCTCAGACGACGATCGAGGGTCCTTGAACTGTTGCTTACAGATTTGGTTTGGGCCAAAATATAAATGCGTGTTTCTTGTAGCAGAGGCTTACAGTCACGGCCATAAGTTTGAACTCAGTAAGATTTTTCGTGTTTTTTGTGAAAAGTGTAATTATTTGAGGAATATAATACATCCATAGAGTGTTGTCTGAAGATTACACACAATGCCAGTCATGCTTCCTGATAGATTTCAATATTTACAATCGTGCCGTAAATTAACGACAACGTGAATATTTAGGTCAAAACCTTACTGAGTTCAAACTTATGGCCGTGGCTGTAAAAGCCGTGTCGGTTGGTGGAAAATATGGTTACAAGTTACAACCCAAACAAAGATGCCACTGCCCATTAATGCACCAAGTTCCACGCCGTACGGAAGTATAGGTTATGCGTATACTCTTTAGCCTACGAGTATTAAATGCTTTGTTAGCAGATTGTCTGTATACTTTACCAACTGCTGTGGAAAGCCTCAAATTGATCTAATTTTTGCGGCATAGTTTTCTCTGAAGGTGGAGTGGAAAGAAAGTGTGTGGGTCACTTAACTGGAGTCGCGACGTTCTTTTTGACATACTAAAGTTGAATTTAGCGCAAACAATTTACATTAGAAAGTTCCAAGTCTTTGTCGGTCAGGCATGCAGCAAGTCGAACTATATATACCTGACAACGCTTTTATTGTCCATCAATGTTCTAGGCTATAAGCTAAGTCTTTATGGCGCCGTATATGAAAGACATGTAAACAGCAAGAAACATAAAGTATTATGTAGACATGCAGAAATATACACACTCCATCTGTCTAATAGCTACCGGCTGACAGATAGAAGACACCAGCAGCTCTGCAGCAGTCTCACATACACAGTCTTGCAGTCAGGCATCTACACATTACACGCACACACACACACACACCACACACACCCACACACACCACACCCACCCACACACACGCACACACACACACACACCACACCACACACACACACACGCATACACACACACGCATACACACCACACATCGCACACACACACACACGCGCGCACACGCACTCACACACCAACAGTAGAACATAATAGTCACTGAAAGTTTTATCATTATGTGCACGCGGTATCGCACAGTCAAATCCAGACTTACACCGTTACGCGTACATTGTAGTCACCCATTTCCTATTCATGTAGCGCCTCTTTCTGAGAATGCAGGTGCATTCTATGCACAAGCAGACAGACAAACAGAGACAGACAGACAGAGACTAAGAGAGACAAAGACAAACAAGCAGACAGACAGAAAGAGAAAGATAGATTGCATAGACAGAGTGAGAGAAACAGAGAGAGAGAGAGAGACAGACAGACAGAGACAGACAGAGACAAAGACAGGAACAGAGACAGAGACAGATAGGGAGACAGACCGACAGACAGAGACAGACAGAGACAAAGACAGGAACAGAGAGACAGACAGAGAGACAGAGAGGTAGATAGACAGAGACATAGAGAGGTATTGAGAGATAGAGATAAACAGGTAGTGACAGATAGAGAGAGAGAGAGAGAGAGAGAGAGAGAGAGAGAGAGAGAGAGAGAGAGAGAGAGAGAGAGAGAGAGAGAGAGAGAGAGAGAGAGAGAGAGACATCGAGATAGACAAAGAGAGACAGGCAGACAAACAGTCGAACACACGGATGAAGAGACGCACCACTCGTTTCATTATCTTCGTTTAAGCACTAATGCAATCACACCGGATGTTGAATTTGTTTCGTTGCACCATGATCCGCCAATCGTTCGTTGTCAGAGTCTGACAGAAGGAGAATTAAAACTGGCAGATCAATGGACACAGGAGATGACACAAACGTCACCTCCACTCTGTTGTCATCCAAACGAGTCACATATTATATGCAAACGAATGATGTAGAGTAGAGTGTGCTGACCTCGACGCTCAATAAAGTCTGGTTAGTACAGACATTGATGCAAATTGCTTGGCATTGAAACAAAATAATTAGCAGGGTTGAAGTCATATTCCATTAAAAATGTTGTTCGTGCATGCGAATGTGAATGTGTATGAATGGATGCGCATCTGTTGATGCACTGTGTGCGATCGCATGCTTGATTATTTACATATACAGGGGGGGGCCATAAAAAAGTAACCCCCTAAGGTTTTTTACCCATATCTTGGCCAGAAGTAAGAATTTCGAAATGAAATTTTACACGCTTAAAGAAATTCATATTTACATATGATGGTCAGATTTCATCAAAATATTTCAAACAGAACAAAAGTTATACCACTTTTAGTGAGGCCACCCACCGTTTTTGACGATTAAAAAGCGTAACGCAACAAAAAGTAACAAACACGTGATTTTATCAAGTCATATCTCAAATAACTGTTTGGAACTGAACTTGATAGTGATTCACAACTTGTGTTCAATGTGCCCACCACCAGTGCCAAAACTTCTTTTGAGTCTCTTTGCAAAGTTCTTGATGGACCTGTTGATTAATCTGACAGATTTCTTATTTACCAATTTGATTGTCATCTTGCAAAGTGACTTCTCAGTGATGTGCAGCCGGACGAAATACATGTATGATCACGAGACGCAGTTGCAGTTACTTCGCGATGTTCTACACTGGCTGCCTGTTCCCCAGAGGATTTGAACTATGATCAGTATACCCTGATTACAAGTTCCTCCACGTAGCCGCGCCTGATTATTAAATGCGTGATTGATGACTGCATCTGGACTCACTCCTCTGCCTCCGGGTTGTGATTTAGATAGCTCGACAAAAGCGATCTTCGCGTATACGGCGGACGAAAACCCGTTTCGGTGACCGCGCTTTCTCTGTGGGCAGCCCCAGATGCTGGAACAGTCTTCTTCGCGTCCTGCGAGCGACTGGCTCAGTTGACTCCTTCAAATCTGGACTCAAGACTTATTTATTTCTCAATACCTATCCTGTTGTTAGTATACAGTGTGTGAGACGGCCTTGTAACGATATGGCTATGTTGCGGCGCCATAGAAATCGCCATTGTTATTATTATTATTATTATTATCATTATTATTTTATTTTTTTTTGCGCCCGAGGTATGTATGATCTCTCAGGCTTTAAAAGCAATAAATACTAAAAACTGTGTTCTGGAGTTAACGATCATTATCATTACGATTATTATTATTATTTTTATCATTATTATTATTATTTTTTATATATATTTTTATTATTATACAATTATTATTATTATTATCATTATTATTAATCATCACCCTGGCCATAGCTGTTGACAACTTGACAGTTTAAGTCATAATGACATTTATAGAAGTGTTTTAGGCTCTAGGTCTATATATTAAAGGAGTAATATGTTGATATGTATATAGTCTATATGATATTAACAATTAAGCCTTTTGTATCATTTAGATCTATCTCTCGAGATCACCAGTGAGATTTTGAATATCGTCATCATCATCATCTGATTTGTGAATTGCTTTGATGTAGCGCAGCTAATTATTATCGACTGTTTGTCTGCAGATAATAATCGTCAGAATATAAATTATATGAGAACGGACGAGTGACGAACGCAGTCTGCTCCATTCATTCTAATTGCAATCGCTGTGGATGATTCTGAGTGGACAATACACAGACAGACAGGCAGGCAGATAGAGAGGCAGACAAACGGACGGATGGACAGACAGACAGGCAGACAGGCAAGCCGACAGACAGACAGATGGACAGATAGACAGATAAGAAGACAGGCAGGCAGATAGACAGACAGACAGACAGACAGGCAGGCAGGCAGGCAGGTAGGCAGACGTATACATACAGATCGACAGAAAGTCAGGAGACTGTGAGACAGGCAGACATGCTATTCCACCGCAGCATGTGTTCAACAAACACGTTTTGTTAGTTCTGCTGTATTCGCTGGGTGCGCTAGTGTCACAATCATGTGAGACTTTTATCGTCTTTTGTGCAGGCTGGGTTTTTCATCCTTTATTTCAGAAGATCTGTTAACCGCCCCTTCAAGAAATCTACTCAGAGGCGCTCCCATCTCCACCCTTGCGGAAAAGGACTGACTTTCGGATTTTAACCACAAACTTAGGTTTGAGTCCGTTTGACGCACTAACCACTATACATTCTAATGCATGCTCAAATACAAGCACTCGTGAATAAGCTGGTGCCCTGCGCTTGGCTTTCAGTGGCGCTCTATAAATTTGGAGAGTGCGCTTACGATTACAATAAACACATACATACATGCAGGCATGCATGCATGTATGAATGCATACGAATATAAGCCTTACATGTACATTGTACATAGTCCTGCATAATTGCTTCTATGCGCTATACTATAGTGTGCATACATATTCGTGAGTGCGTTCATTAATTCCGATCATTTATATAGCACTTCTTCAGCATATATCTACTCGGAAGTGCTCTGCATATGTGGTATATATACTTATACAACTATGCATTTCTGAACCTACATACATAATGTATATCGACGCAGACATACATAATTATAGGCCTACATAACGAATCAAGACTGGCGGTCATTGTTTGCAGATCAGCAAACGCATTGCCTCTTGCTCTGATCTATGTTGATCAATTCTGTTATCCGTTGTCTATATGAAAACAGACAACATGACTGAGTTCCATCAAAAATGGTCCTCTGGGGTAAGTGAATTGGTGTGGTCTTTCAAATGGATCATCATCATCATCAGCCGGCGGGTACTGCTGCTGCTGCTGCTGCTGCTGCTGCTGCTTATCGCCACCGATGGTGCCATGACGGTGCCACCGAGGGTGCCATGACGGTGCCATGACGGTGCCACCGAGGGTGCCATGACGGTGCCATGACGGTGCCACCGAGGGTGCCATGATGGTGCCATGACGGTGCCATGACCAATAATCATCTGACGACCCCAGCGGACATTGAACGCTTTTTGCTGCGATGTGGCCTCTCATGCAGGGATGATTGCCTCAAACATGATGACCATAATAATAATATCGGCGATAGGGTCGAGACCTATGTATTCAGCCAGTGAGAAAGACAGACAAATACGTAAAGGAGGATAGGGACAGATATGCAGACGCATATTACGAGTTGATTCGTGCTGGACACTTGGAGCTGTCATGATTTCTCGTCGATGGAGAAATTGCCTCAAATCGAGCCAGATGATTTAAGTCGCATCTTAGGTCGATCAGTGCTGCACACTTCAGTACACGTCGGTACAATTAATTATTTGGGTTGGTTCAAAGTTTTCGGAGTGAAAAACTGCCACGTTTTCATGTCTATAGGCCTAGCGACCTGAGTTGTGAAGACGCTTTATAGAATATTCCAAGCCAAGCTTCTGACGACTGAAATTTCTGAAGTGTTGGCAGACTGCAATCGTACCTCTATATTACAGATTAATAAATTCATTTGAAGTTGATTTTTCTACCGAGGTAGGTACATGTCGCCTGCATAATTATGATTCTTAAATCTAGATAGCAAAACTTGGGAAGAGTAGTTGAAAAGCATTCAGTTATATATATATATATATAAATGCAGCAAAACCGATTTGTGATTATTATTTTTTTAACCCGATGTGTCAAAGATGAGTCATGATTCATTAAAAAAGCATGCTAAGCGTAAAAAAATGAATTTCCGATAAATCAGGTTTTTCTCATGTATATTATTATTATTACCATTCTTTTGTGATTTCAACATTTGTTAAATTAAAAGATCACACAAGCTTAAAACAAAACTCAAAAAAAGAAATGTGTTAAGGTTAAGAATGCGTTGTTCTCGTCCAATGGGTGTGGTGCCAAGGTTCGTCTAAAAGCAACGGCCTTGAAACGCTGTGTGCAGATCGAAATCCTCTGGAAGAGGTAGGATATCTCTCTTGGAAGATATTATTATTATTATTATTATTATTATTATTATTATTATTATTATTATTATTATTATTTTTTATTTTATTTTTTTATTTTTTAACATCATCATCATCATCATCATCATCGTCATCATCATCATCATCATCATCATCATCATCATTATCAGCAGCAGCAGCATCATTATCAGCATCAGAAGCAGCAGCAATCGATTCATCATCATCACTGATGTGACTGTCGCTACTGTTGCATCGTTATCAAGATGCTTTCACTCCTCTATTTCAGTGCATGCCGTGACTTGATCGTCGACTTATCAACTCTTCCGGAGACGTCAAGACCTGTGCTTCATCGACGTCTTCCACTCTCGATCCCATCAACCTCCACAGCAGAGATGGAAGAGAAGAAGGAGGAAGCGGTCGAGTACCGCGACACCGTCAACCTCACCTACATCTCCAACATCACCCAACTGGAGCGCCAGCTGCAGGCCATAGAGATGTCCTACATGACGGACATGGGATTGCTGGAACCGCTGGACGCAGTCGTTTTGTCCAACGGGGCAGGAGTAGGGGTAGTAGGAGGAGGCAACAACGGGGCCGTCGTTGGTGTCCTCGACGACCGGGACGTCATCGAGGACGGCCCGCAGAAACCGGGTATCACGCGTCTGAAGTCGGTGACACGTGGCGTCTATCGAATGGTGAAGTCCGACGTCGGACTGGTGCTTCTGTTGGTCTGCTACATGACGATGGGAGCCGCCATCTTTACGGCCATCGAGGAGAAGAGCCCGGAAGAGATGGAGCAGGCGGAACTCGTAGAACTCAGACGAATTCTGGCCGATATTCGCCGCCGAATCGATTCACCGAATATTGATCACTCGCCTGAGGACATGGCGTTGCTCCTCGACGTTGGAACTGGTGGTAACACAACCACGGGTCCTACGGAGGGGAACGCCACCAGTGCTTCTGAGTATGGTGACCTCGCCGTTGGCAAAGACATCCAGAAGCAATTGGTGGATGCCCTGGTTCGATGTCATGAGTATCATGAAGGGGAGGAGGGTAGGAAGCCGTCACCGAAGAAACAGATGCTGTGGACGTTCTCTGGAGCAATGTACTTCTGTGTTACCGTCTTCACCACCGTCGGTAAGCGTATACAAAGCTCATTGTGTACGCTTTGAGTCACCTCTGTTTGTCTGTCTCTCTCTGTATCTCTGTGTCTGTGTGTGTGTCTATGTGTCTGTGTGTGTCTGTGTGTATGTGTGTTTGTGTCTCTCTCTGTCTCTCTTTCTCACTCTCTCACTCTCTCTCTCTTTCTGTCTGTCTGTCTGTCTGTCTGTCTGTCTGTCTCTCTGTCTCTCTCTCTTTCCTTCTGCAACTGAAATTGTATACTGGAATACTTTGCCTCTCTAACTGATCATCTTTTAATTCACCTTTACCTTTTATTCATCTGTTTCACTTTGAAGTCCCCTTGTGTCCATATAAGGGTTTTCTCAAAAAAACTCTGTGCCAAAATATTACCGGAAAATGTCAGAATATTGAATTGTTCATACAGAAGTGATCTTTAAAAACCAAACCTCGTCATTTCGGTTTTATCACTTCACAACTGCCTCTTCAAAGTTCAAACCAGATCTCCAATAATAACCTTACCAATAACCTCATCCTACCTTGCCAGCAACCAAATACCTTAAAGCTGCTGTTACCTCAGCCAATGCCTATAATATGCGCAATGATCTTACCAATAACTACCCCGTTACTGTTTCTCTATCTATATAAGGCTACGGAAACATCGTTCCAACGACGGATAGAAGCCGAGTGGTTACGATGATCTACGCCGCGCTCGGCATCCCGCTCTGCCTCGTCGTCCTCTCCCAGGTCGGCAAGTCACTGACGCGTCTCATCAAGTTCCTCTGGTCGTTCGTGCGGCGCTTCTACTACACCGGAAGCTGTCAGCGCGTGCGCAGGATGATCCCGTTGAGCCGCTTCCGCCGCTCCCTCTTCCAGAGGGTCAGCGACCACGTCCGGCAGAGCACCACCCGCCTGACGTCCCGCAGCAGAGGCCTCTCCTCCTCAACTTCACGCGGGGCGGGGTCCCCCTCCGACGACCGGCAGGGTCTTAACGAGATCTACATTCCCTACGAAGTGGACGACAAGTTCAACCTACCACCCGTCGTCGCCATTACTATCGCCTTCCTCTACATCTTCCTCGGCGCCTTCCTCTACACCCGCTGGGAGAACTGGACGTACATGGAGGCCTTCTACTTCACCTTCATCTCAATCTGCACCATCGGGTTCGGAGACGTCGTGCCCGACCATCCAAAGTTCTTCCTTGCGTCGTCCGTCTACCTTCTGCTCGGACTCGCCCTCGCTGCCATGGTGATCAACGTCATCATGGAGGCTGTGACGGATACGATCACCAAGGCAACGGATACGGTCAGACATGTAAGGCGGCGCATCGTCCAGATCGCTCCGCACGCGCACTGCTACGCCGCGCCGCCTAGAGAAAGCCTCGATCTCACCAGCCGTAGACGATCTGTGTAGCAGCAATGCTGTAGCTGCTCCTATGGCGCCATCGTTTCATCACCATTCAATGACGTCACTGAATTATATATATATATGTATATTTATGTATGTATGTCGTTCTTTCGAATCTGCACTATATATAACCAGATATTGAGTTCGCTGTGACACTGACAATTTCTTGTGTCAAACCGTTTGATATTATAATATTGTGTAAAGTAACGTAAAGTCCATTTTTGCTGGATTGCTGTGTGCCTCGGGCGACATCCGTTTTTTTTATAGGAACCATTCACGGTTAACAGGATGAGAAATGTATGGATACATCTATGTATATATTTATGGCTCTGTACTTCAATTTATGTATATATGTAGGGCTATGTATGTAGCCTATGTATGTACGTACGTATACGTACGTACGTACGTACGTACGTACGTATGTACGTACGTATGTATGTATGTATGTATGTATGTATAATACGTATGCATTATACTATGGGCGTCTGCTTGTTCGTATTGCATGCATGCATGCGTATAGCCCGATAATTTATATAGCGCATGGCTAACAAACTGGTTTAAGGAAATCGATTTCAAACAGGTTGAAAAAGTGCTTCATGTATGATCTAAAGATATTCGTGGCTGAACAGTGCTAATGCTAAAGTAGAAGTTTTTATTAATTTTATTCACGCTCATGAATCTACTGGACTAAATTAATAATTGATGGTGACCTGCGCTTGGATTTCGAGTTGCAATTCAGATGTTTGGTGGATGCGAGCATGATTCATGCAAGCTGATGGTCGAATACATGAAAAAGCATGTAAAAAAGAACAATTGCATTACTTTACCGAATTGTATCTGTTACGCTACTGTTTCTTCGTGTCACTGTGTTCAATAACGGTATATTTATTATCTTCGCATTAGATCTGACACAATCATTTGTGCTATCAATATTCTGTAAACTGCACTGCATGTCTATACTATAGTTTGTCTGGATTTGTATAGTAAAGAGGATTAGTAACACTGCAGCAATAATATTAATCTTGATTAGCCACCGAAAGCGAATTACATTAACGGATTATCGATGAATAGGAACGAATAGGAACGATGGAGTTTTTTTTAGTATAGATTCACAGTTTAATTACGGTGGCCTTATTTTGATCATGTTTGAAAGAATCCATATTCATGTATATCTATGCCTCTAATTGTTGTAGGTCTATAATATTTGCGGTGCGCGGTGGTGTAGGTGCCTTGGAACCGGAGGGGAGGGTTGCAGGTTCGAATCCACCTCAAGCTGCCCCATAGGGACCTTGAGCAAGTGCTTCACTCCCAATTGCTCGTGCACTTCGGCGTGAAACCCCAATGTAGTGTCCGCGTTGTAGTCGGGGATCTCTGAATGGAAGCTTGCAGGGGCTACATGTACAGGGTGCGCCAAAAAAAGACCCCCCCTAGGTTTTTTGCCAATATTTTCACCAAAAGTAAGAATTTCCAAATGAAATTTTACAGGCTTATAGACAATTCATATTTACACACTATGGCCAGATTTCATAAAAATATTTCAAACACAGCAAAAGTTGCATCACTTTTAGTGAGGTAACCCACCGTTTTTTGACGATTCAAAAACGAAGCGCAAAAAAAATTAGGTTTTTTGCCAATATCTTGGCCAAAAGTAAGAATATCAAAATGAAATTCTATAGGCTTCAAGGCAATTCATATCTGCACACGGTGGTCAAATTTCATCAAAATATTTCAAACAGGACAAAAGTTATACCACTTTTAGTGAGGTCACCCACCGTTTTTTCACGATTCAAAAACGAAACACAACAAAAAGTAACAAAAACACGATTTTATTAATCTTCATCTCAAATAACTGTTGTCAAATGAACTTGGTAGTGCTTCACAACTTGTGATCAATGTGCCCACCACAAGTGACAAAACTTCTTTTGAGTTTCTTTGCAAAGCTCTTGATGGACCCTGATTAATCTGACAGATTCCTTATTTACCAATTTGATTGTCATCTTGCTAAGTGACTTCTCAGTGACGCGCAGCTACGCTGGTACCCTGTTTCTCTTTTAAATAGTAATAATAATGATCATCTGGTATTATCAAGGCTATATGATACCAATTAGTTGAGATGAGACGTAATAAAATCGTGTTTTTGATACTTATTGCTGCATTACGCCTTTGAATCGTCAAAAAAACGGTGGGTGACCTCCCTAAAAGTGGTATAACTTTTGTTCTGTTTGAAATATTTTGATGAAATCTGACAATAATGTGTAAATATGAATTGTCTATAAACCTGTAAAATTTCATTTGGAAATTCTTACTGTTGGTCAAGATATTGGCAAAAAACCTAGGGGGGTCTTTTTTTGGCGCACCCTGTATATACTATAGTATATAGCAAAGGCGAGAAAAAATATATAGTCTAGGTATAAATGTATGTATACGAGACACAATAGGGCAGGCAGTTATGGTCATAATATTGTGTACACTGTATATTATAATATAATTGTATCATTGGCTCTATTTAAGTGAGTTCTATACGTTTTGTTCTGTGTTCTATGGAAGAGTTTTTTTATAACGCGCGCAATTAAACTTCTAATGTTTCTTCACTGGTGTCAACGTTGCACATACATAATATGGGAGCAGTGCATGGTGTTCGTTGCCTTATCATTATCATTATCGTTGCAGCCGGAAGGTTGCAGGTTCGAATCCACCTCAAGCCGCCGCGTAGGGACCTTGAGCAAGTACTTCACTCACAATTGCTTGTGCGCTTCGGCGTGAAACTCCGATGCATTGTCCGCGCTGTAGATGGTATAGCGCCTCTGAGCAATGAGTCTGAAGGGGCGCTATAGAAATGGATAAAAAAAATAGGCCTATTTGTCAAAAAATGTTGCTGATTTGGTTCATATAGTTATTTTATGGCTTGGTCCCAAGACCAAACCATGGTATCGGAGACTACTAAAGAAACCAACCCTAACCCTAACCCTAACCGACCATCACGACGCATAACCTGATCCTAACAGACACTTCGGTCCCCGCTACTATTGCTATGCCGCATCCCGATCCATCCCACAAACTCGTCAAAACATTATCTCACTTCTTGCTATCACTACACAAACCTTCCACTCGAAACCGAAAGCACATCTTTTCGGCCAACTTATAAATAGTATCCGAGACCGAATGACGACACTAACCCTATTCCCAACTATAACCCACCCTTACGACACCTAACCTGACCCTAACCGACCCTCACGACACCTAGCCTGATCCTAACCGACCCTCACGACGCCTCATCTGATCCTAACCGACCCGCACGACCGCTGAACCTGAACCTAACCGACACCTTGGTCCCGGATACGGCGAAATTGGAGCATCGGGGACCGAAGCATATACCTTAGCATATAGTATCTAATGACGACACTTACCCTAACCCCAACCGACCCTCACGACGCTTAACCTGACCTAACCGACTCTCACGACACCTGACCTGGCCCTAATAGACACACGCGGTCCCCGATACTGCAATGACGCCCCGGATACTATAAATATGCACATCTTTTCAAGACAATTAATGTTAGTTATGATCTCTTATTAATTCTTTCTGTTTGCATATTTCATCTGGGTCGATCATCGCCCTAAATGATCTTAGTGCCAACCTTCTCTTAATGTCCCTCTGGCAATTCGCATCCGTCATTGTTCATACGTAAACAGGGAGTACGTCTCGAAATTGCAAGTATATATAATACGTATGATGCCGAAACGCTATCCTTGCTGTCATGACGACAGAGACAATCAATTCTAAACTGTGACGTCACGAGTGTAGTGTCTTGGGATCGCGTTTCTTTATTTGACAGCGTGGAAAGGAGCGTGATGATATTGTTAAAGAATTTATTGAAAACGTCTTTGCGTCAATGAGTGGCCATAATGACGAGAATTATAATATTTGCTCTACAACGTTAAAACTGAATGAATGCAAAAGCAATTGCTTAATCATAGTTTTAATGTGGACAGAGAGCGTTTGGACAATTTAATCGCAACATTAATAGACCTTGACTTTAGCAAATTAGCCATGCAGTTAGGATACTTTAATTTCAAGAACGCTTACAACCATTTAATCATTCTATCTCATTAACAATGATCTTTTTAGTAAGACGTTTTAATTTCATTTTATGATGTTTGTCTCTCTTGATGTCACCATGTAACCAGGCTGCGGTGTGTCAACCTGGACGTTTTTCACGAATTAAACGAATATCTATAATCTATATATATAATTTCAGTAAGTTTTAACGCTGTGGTGTAGAGCACAGTGTACATGCAGTACTCAACCAATCAGACTTCAGAAGTGTTAAATACACCATCACAATATTGTTATTACTAAGCATTGCACACACAATGGAATCTTACGAATTCTCAGTCAACTACATTTAAGCACTAATCTTGAATTTATGTCTTAAACAACGAGCAAGACCATGTTGCTATACGAACGCCAAGACATCCACCACATTAGTTTTTCTTTCTGAGATGCTTCAACGCAAACTATACACTAGTATTTTGCCAGGTCAAATGATATACTGACAAATGCCGAATAGGCAGGGTATGCATATCTACAGATTTCTGTACCATGCGGGAGTTATCCCAGTCAAATTTATTTACAAAGAGCTACCAGCCTATGACGACCATTAGGAGCGTTTGTTGGTAAAATTTGCTCAATTGCGAGTATTTGTCAACGTTTTGATCTCAATAAATTGATCGCCAAGCGTCCGAACTGACGATCACTGATAACCACTTCACCCCAACCTTTCCGTCTGATAAGTTCACCTCACTATACCTGTCTGCAGTAGATATCTACATAAATAAAGAGAAGATTCTGTGTGTGTCACCGTGTTTCAAGGCCGTAGCTAGGGGGGTGTTTTGGGTGTTTGAACACCCCCCGAAATGGAAAATGTGAAAAATAATATAATGCATTTACTAGTACATGATGTAAAAACCATGAAATAAAACCGTGAAAACACCCCCCGAAATGAAAAATGTAAAAAAATAAAATGAATTGGTGACAAAACACCCCCCGAAATCAGATCCTGGCTACGGCCTTGGTCTGTTTGTCCGTGATGCATTTCAACAGTTTAGCACCTTTTCACTCCAAAACTTCACTACTGTGTCCGTCTCGGCATGGAACACCCAGTGGAGAGGTTCGCGAATCTCTGCCACTATGGGAGCCAGGGTGGAAGGGACAAACCCCTCAATTTTGCTATTTTTTCAGGAGTGGGGTGCGGTGGGGTGGGGCTGTGGCCGGGATCGGGTCGAATCCTAAATTTCCCGGGCAACGTCGGGTACCCCAGCTAGTGAAATATATATGTGGTTTTTTTGTGTGTGTGCCGGCGTGTGTGTTGGCGTGCGGATTTCAAGATATAATAACATGTATAGAAATAGCCAAATTTAAAGATCCTCCCGTCTCTCTCTCTTTCTTTCTGTCTGTCTGTCTGTCTCTCTCTATGTCTCTCTCTCTATGTCTCTCTCTCTATGTCTCTCTCTCTCTTTCTCCCTTTCTCTCTTTCACCCTCTCTCTCTCTCTCTCTCTCTCTCTCTCTCTTTCTCTCTCTCTCTCTCTCTCTCTACCCCTGCCCGTGACTTCTTGATCTTTCCTGTCCTTTGTCCTTATCCTTCATCAGGGACAAGTCTCACCAAACCTAGTTATGAGACCAATTCATTGGTGTGGTCCTTCCCTTAACTCAACTTAGGGACTGTGGCCGTATCCGCGTATCGTCACCATATGGATCAACCGTCGTACGCAGGTGACATTTCACACGGAATATATGTTAAACGGTACGATGTGGAAACAAAGCGAATCCAGGGGCGAATCTGAAACAAGTGAGAAAGACCTGGCGAGATAAAGTCTTGATAAAAAAGGCTGACGAAATGGCTTTGATTGATAAAGCCCTAGCTACATGTATAGGTAAGTGGCCGATGTTAAATAGGGCTGTTACATACCCTTTGTTATCCCCTACCTGGATCGGTGACCGTGAGGTTTATTGATCGAGAAATAAAATAGCGACTTGCTGCATGCTTGGTATAAATCACTGAATAATGGAGAGGTAACAGGAGATTGGTAAAATTCGTCAGTGGCGAATTAATTCTTGTCGTTAAAGGTGGATAAATCTAAACGCTTTATGATGGATTATTGCCCTGTGGTGTGTTGCTGACTGCTCAGCATCAAAACTGCACCTGCTTCCATAAAAGGTTATGGAGCTGCAATCCTGGTGTAGAGGCCTATAACACGCACGACGACTATAGGCCTACTATCCCATCTTCACCACTTCACCATCCACACCGTGGATGAACCACACCTCCTACACCTCCTCCCTCTCCACCTCAGCCTTCCTTCTTATGGCATCTTCAGTAGGCCTACAACAGTCACTTCAGTAGCCCGGCAGTCTGCCCCTCATGGCCTAGAGAATCCTTTGTTCAACTGCCTCTGTTATGGCCCGGTTCGGCAGGTGTTCCTGGACACTTAGGCCGCCATTTGACGTGGACACAACACACACACACACACACACACGCACACAACCACTCTCTTCCCTAAGTGCGGACATCGACAATCAAATTCAAACTGAGAGTACCGTTGGCAATAACTATAGTCAGCCGAAGCTAAATTATTTATTTGACATGTAAAAACAATGTCGCATCATTTACACGATCATTGGCTGTCTCAGGCTATTTGCCTTCATCTCTTCACTCTCTCATTCTTTCGTTAAAACATGAAGGTCAACAATAAGCTGAATCGATATGTCGCGTGCGCATGCGCAGCGGGTCGTGTCGAACCTGCAAGAATTGTAAACACGCAGCACGCTTGGCTCAAGTTGACGAAGTTTTAAAGTTCTCAGAAGTTTTCCGTCCAAATTTTCTTCGTACATCAATAATTCAGCGTTTTGAATCACCTAGAACATCATACACGCATACATAAACACATGTGCACATACATGTCATGATATGTGTATAGGCTATGCGTAAATATACTACTGTTGCTACTACTACTGCTGCCGACACTGTTACTACCACCACCACCTTCACCTCGCCACATCCATCATTACCACCATCACGACTAATTCTCATAAATTCTGGCTCTCTTTGATGCATCTTCAGCATTTGATATGGTAGACCATGATATTCTACTACATCGTCTTGAAACTTCTTTTGGTCTTAGTGGCCTTCCTCTTCTTTGGTTTCGTTCATATCTTACTGACCGTACCCAAATGGTTATACTAGATGATTCTCGCACCTCATGGGTTCCTGTTAAATTTGGAGTTCCTCAAGGATCCGTACTAGGTCCACTTCTTTATATCTTGTTTACTGCTGATATTCCTCTTCTCTTTGCTAAACACTCAGCCTCTGGTCACCTTTATGCTGATGATGTCCAAACTTTTGTTCATGGCTCCTCTTCCCAACAACTTGCTCTCTGTCAGTCTATTGAATCTCTTTCTGATGATCTCAATTGTTGGATGTCCTCAAATCGTCTTTCGCTCAACTCTTCCAAGACTCAGTTGATCTGGTTGGGCACCCGTCAACAGCTTAACAAGCTTGATTACGTTTTACTTGCCAAGCACTTTCCTCAATTTACTTTTGTGACAAATGTCCGTGACCTGGGTGTTACTATCGACAATACTCTTTCCTTCTCTACACATATTGCTAATATTTCTCGGTCCAGTTTCTATCATCTGCGACGTTTACGTGCCATTAGGCGATCTGTCTCTTCATCGATTTTTTCTTCTATGGTCCATGCCTTCATCTGTTCCCGCATTGACTATTGTAACTCGTTACTCATTGGCCTACCTAAACTCCGCCTGGCTCCTCTTCAATCGGTACTTAATGCATCTGCACGTTTGATTGCCCGCCTTCCACGTTTCTCTCACATTTCGACTTTCATGACTGAGCACCTTCACTGGCTTCCTTTGACTGCCCGGATTCAATATAAAATTCTTTTTCTTACCTATAAGATGTTTTTGGGTCAAGCGCCTCGCTACCTTTGTGATCTTATTAGGAAACCTTTCTCTGCTACCGGTGGACGTCCTCTCCGCTCTTTAGACCGTCATGATCTTCTTGTACCACGATCTCGGACTACCACAGCCCAACATCGCGCCTTTGCCTCTGTCTGCCCTTTACTGTGGAATGGCGTTCCTCCTGTTATTCGTTCCCAGATTTTATCTGGAGGCTTTACTTTTTCTGCCCGTTGTCTTAAGACTTTTCTTTTTTCAGGAGTTCTTCGCACTGGGAGCGCCTCTGATTAGGTTGTACTGTGAGAGGCGCTTTATAAATCCCAAAATAGAATAGAATAGAATAAAACAACAGCAACAAGAACTATTTTCATAACTTCATTTACTATGCGTTGTAGGCCTAAGCAAAAGAACTTGTCGCGTTAGGCAAATCAGAGGGGGGGGGGGTAATGTGAACGTATGGGAGGGGGTAGTCTGAAAGCGGTTTCATATTACCCCGGGGGTAATCTGAAACCGGTTTCAGAATTCCGGGGGTAAATTGAAACGGGTGGTAATTTAAAACCTTTACACCGGCCGGTGACACGAAACGGAGTATCCCCCTGAAAGCTATCCGGGGAGATGAATTAATCCATCCTCCGGATGGAATTAACCGGTCTATACTATCCGGGGGATACACCATTCTATCCCCTTTTTTGAAAAATGCGCATAATAAATTGTTTTATGATGTAATCAAAATCTAAAGCGACTCTAATTGTTTTAAGTGTCCTAAGCAATGCTCAGATAAAGGCAACTCGAATTTATTTAGTGACTTTGAGTGTTCTTAAGTGTTTTAAATGTTTTAAGTGCTCTAAAAACAGGGCAAAACAAATTATCTAGTAGGAATAAACATACCTGTTAGTGTCATTGTTCAAAACAAAGCAGATGAAAATTAATTTGCAAAACAGAATACACGCGGAAGAGTTTTTTTCGACTTTATTTAATTTGGGGGGATACAATTAATATGGGGGGATACTCTATTTCGTGACACCGGCGCTATATTAAATCGAGTCCACAATAGTTAGAGCTGCCCTGTTTGTTCCTCTGACAGGTCTGAATCCAGGGAGTTTAAGCCGGAGATATAGCGTGGTGCTACTGTGTTAGTCGGAGTGTGATTTATTATTATTATTATTATTACATAAATTTATTACGCGCGCAAGGTCACACCTAAGTGTGAATCTGAGGCGCGGATAGTCAGCCGCCAGAGGAAGATGCAGTTAAAGATCCATGTGCTTGAAAGCCAAAGAGAAATAGTGAGTGATGATTATTTCGACATAGTGTGTCTAGCGTAAGACTGTGGCCGGTCCATGGGCGCCCACACTTAGGGTCACGAGAGGGCACTTGCACCCGTGAAAAATTGAAATGTATTTTTCTAACTACCACTTTCGCAGTAAAAAATTAATTACCGGTATGCACAAAGTGAAACTAAGAAATCTTCGTTTACAAACCTCTATAAAAATAAACATGTTTTTCAGTTTAAGCCTTGCATTTACATGCTCTTGCAAAAAAACTTTAACCATGGCCTTGGCTTTTACCCCTCCCGCCGGTGTCGCATGACAGAGTCTTACTGTCTTCCCCTTAAAAGTCTCTCCTCCGGAATCTTTATTTCAAAACAGATTCTCCTCTCCCCGGCGGATCTGCAACAGATTCGCCTCCAGCAACTGTATTCTGAAATTAAGTCTCCTGATGAGAGAATATTTCCTCCTTCTTCGAAATAAAATCTCCCCCGTCGAGCGTAACATCGGCACTCTGTTACGGGGGTAGATTTTGTATCGGTGGGTGGACTTTATATCGTGACACCGGCGCCCATACAAATAGTATTGATTACAGTTATAGGCTATACATGCCTACTTCATTGAAATCTAGCTGCAATGCAACCTTTCACACTTGATCAATAAATTACACTAACGTAAAATTTGAAACTTCTCTACAGCAGACTGAAGTCTCGCGTCCGGGAGACCTGCTTATTCGTTTAGTGTACAGTCATAGTCTATATAAAAATCAAGTCTTAAATAGCCACAGGCGTTTCCATTTTGCTGCAAGAACAGATTCTACGGAGATCAAGACGTAGACAAACTTTTATAAGGGACTCCATTTTATCACTCCTCGGAATTTCCACCCAAAAGTTTAGAGATTATGATTAGGCTAAAACATTGAAGTAAATAGAGGAATCCCTTGCCCCTGGAAAACCGAAGCCTATTTTCATTCATTTGCTCATTCATTCATTCTATGTACTTATTGTGCCCCTTTCGGAACGTAGGCCTACTTTTTGAATGCTACCTTTTGATAGTTTATTTCTTCGCTCTAAAGCAACAAGCAACGATTCATTTCAAAAATTTTAAACAGCGAAACTGACAAAATTTATATTAAGAAATCTCTATTAAAAATACGGATGCATGTTCCTTATTTCTTGCTTTGCGTGTCTCAAACTTTTGCTGCAACAACTTTGACCGTGACCATCGTGTTTTGCCACTCCTGCAAACATTTCTGCGAGCGCCCACGGGCCGGTGAAGCGCATAAAAAACAGAAAGAATAGAATTAACAACGGTTTACCTGCATACATATGGAGTACCACATTGTCAAGCTTTTTCCAGAGAGTTTTCCGATTTCTCCATGCAGCTACCATCAGGAGAAACAGCTTCGATATTTTGGCTAGCTGGAGGGTATCCTCGGGAAGTCGGTAGAATTCTCTATATGAGTTCTCACATCGTCCAACTCGCTGTCTTTTAGACTCATCAGTTGCACCTGCATCCATATGGAGTACCACATTGTCAAACGTTTTTCCAGAGAGATTTTCGATTTCTCCATGAAGCTTCCATCAGAAGAAACAACTTCGATATTTTGGCTAGCTGGAGGGTATCCTCGGGAAGTCGGTAGAATTCTCTATATGAGTTCTCACATCGTCCAACTCGCTGTCTTTTAGACTCATCAGTTGCACCTGCATACATATGAAGTACCACATTGTCAAACGTTTTTCCAGAGAGATTTTCGATTTCTCCATGAAGCTTCCATCAGGAGAAACAGCTTCGATATTTTGGCTAGCTGGAGGGTATCCTTGGGAAGTCGGTAGAATTGCCTATGAGTTCTCACATCGTGGCCCATGAATTGGGCCAACATGTCCAACTCGCTGTCTTTTAGACCTATCAGTTGCGACATTGTAGCCACGTGCTTCCGAAGGCGTTGGACCTCAACGTTTCTGGGTACTTTGCCCCACACTCCACCGAAAACTTCCGGAGACAATCGCTTCCTCGAATATATGACATCGAGCCGTAATTATTGTTAAGTGCAAACAGATAAACGTTTTTCTCTGCAACACCCGCTTGGTGTCGCGTACGGTTCAACAAGACCAGTGCATCGTGCATGCTTGCATCTATTAACAGAGGAACTGTTCTTCCTCGTTTGCCGGTTATTTCTAACCGATAAAATAACCGACAGAGTTCCTGCTCAAGTTTCGACAAACATCTCTGAACGTCAATGTTGCCGCTGCCACTTTTTACCTTTGAAAAGTCTGACATCTTAATCTTTGAAACCTCCCCCTGTCTCCGTCTATTGAAGATTACAGGGCTGTTTTAAAGGAATTTTTAGAACTGCACAACTCCTTCTTTCCTTTCCCATCATCCTTGGTAAATTACTTCCAATCGGAGAGCAGTGCCCTGTTTTGATAGTTTTAACTGTGTAGAAGTGCTTCTACAACTGCACAGATACATTAATTTAGAACTGCACATTTTGTGTACAACTGCACGTTAAAAAAGCCCTGGAAGTTTATCAGATACGACAGAACCAGTTCGCACAGCCGTCTCCAAATACTGCTGACCTCCATTGAAGAATTCCTAATTCTGTCTTTATCTGAGGTTATTTGCGATTTTAGAAACACAACAAGTTTCGTTGTGTCGGCTGTCAGTGGCAAACGCTTGAAACTGTTCCGTTTTCTCTCGTCGAGAACTTTCCGAGCCCCGGATGAAATTTCGTCGCACCACTCCATTTCGCACATTTCTTGGAAGCCTCGTACGTTCTCAACTGTTTCTGTGTTCGATGTCTGAAGCGCCTGGCCTTTCAATATCTGAGAGCACTTCCGAAGAGTATGCCCCAGCTTCATAGCCAATGACGGTCATCTATAGGTCACCGTGTTACAGTCGTAACCTGCGACGTTCTTTACTGCGCTGATAACGGTGGCGAACATGAAGGGTTTCAGCAACTCTTCATCCATAGTAGCATTCTTCATCCTCAGCAGCTTTTGAATCTCGACTAAAAGTCTGCCCATTTCAAGTACGGTAGTCGTTCTCTGACTAGTTCTTTCTTTTCCTTGCCGTGCTTTAGAAACAGTTTCGATGCCAGTGTCATCAAGATGGCATCTCCTTCGCATCCTTCACTTTTCCTTCCAACATTCCATTTAATACTAAATGCGCTTCCGGTCTGATGTTGTCAGGAACTGGAAGAAGCATCAAGGCCCGGCTTGCAACGCGTCCTCTTTTGCCTCTGGGTCCCACCTTGCAGCGATGCCGATATAAATCATTTCGGATGTAATAACACAGGCAATACTCGCACGGGCGATATTCTCCGGAGTTCTTGGCAGAATTTGGCTTATATGTAACAATAAGAGATCCTTTTCCGGATTTCAACACACCACAGTTATGTAGGATATGGTTACCCTTGTTACGCAGTACCGTGATCAACGCCAGCTTCTTCTTCGTGTCCTTTTCCCAGGGCCGGATTTACATGTAATCCAACTAAGCACGTGCTTAGGGCCTCCGGAATCTGGGGGGCCTCCAAAAGTGAACTAAAGAAAAAACTCAGTGGCTTATAAATTATAACTTATAAATTATAAGCCACTGATTTTTTTCTTTAGTTCACGATTGATTTTAATCAATCATTTTATCTTACTTTTAGTAGGAATTGATGCGGCTAATGCGTAAGATCGAACACATTTGCTTTTCATCGAATGCAAACAACTACACAAAATTCCTTTTGATGCCATTATCGCAGATTATGCGATGCAGAAATGCAGGAAAAGTTTATGTAAAACTTCATTCTGATTTTTAGTATGTATTCAATAAAAAAAACTGGAATAAGACGAGTGTATCAATTACAATTCGACTCGTTATAAAGCCTAACAGTAGTTGATCAAACATGGATCATTGGCGCAATGTATACATTAGGAATATACTTAGATCTAGCAATATGCATTTTGTCTGTTTTTATCCTTAAGTGGGGCCTCATAATTGAAATTGCTTAGGCCTCACTCCGTTCAAATCCGGCCCTGCCTTTTCCCATATGATCTGCGCGACTTCTGGCTCTTTTGCATGACCAGCATCTAGCATGCTTGTTGCGATAATATAATAATTAGCCTATTTAAATCCTGACCCTACCTTTTAATAGCTCGAAGATGGTCTTGGATCACAAGATTTTCACTCGTATATTATAGGGATTCGGAAATTTTATAAGCATTCTACCATTTTCTCATCCTTCAAATGTCAGGTGTAGGGTGTCAAACGAGACGGTTTTCTCAGGTATAGACCACCAATAGATCAAGTTGCTTCTTTGATCGTTGCCGCTAAGCTTTGAAGTGGTGAGAGGCATTTGACGCGTATACGGCATAATACACTGCAATCGCATCTGCTCTCCAGCGGCTCGTCTCTAAATGACAGCCGTGTTCTATCTCTCAACAACAACGAAGATATACAGCTGATCGTAAACCATCGGAGACAATAAACTTCATTTCCTTAAAATGTAGGCTAACATCGCAGCCATTGAAATCGACCTACTATATATAGCAGGCCTACAGATTCCGCAGCAGCAACGAAGGCTATTTTGGTAGCCATATGGCGGCTAAAGAAACAACGGTTGTTCTTTAATGTCAACGTCCTTGATGTTTTAGCCATGTGTAATAGTGATGTCCACGTCACCGTCATCCATCAGTGAACAGTGTTCCGCCGTCATTGGATCTTATGGCAGCAATTTCGATCATAAGACAACCTCAAATGGTCAACGGATATAATTATTATGGTCAATTTGTTGTCAATAGAATTTGAATTACAGACACGGTTCGGCCTTAAATTTCATACGCGGACTCATTTTAGCTGAATGTTCCATGACCAATAAATAATACGCTGTTGTTTCTCTAAGTAAGCTTATAGCCTATGGGGGGCGCGGACATTTCTCCCCTGGACAAACCCCCGGACAAACCCCCGGACAAAACCCCGGACAATTCCCCCCTAGGGTAGGACAATCCCCCCCCCCTGGTAGAACATATTGCGTATAAGTGGTTGTACTGTAAAACGTCGGTGCTAAGTACGCAAGTTAAATTGATGAAAAGAATTCTCGCTAAATAGAAGCCGGATTGGTACAAAATAAATTTTACTTAAATTGAAGCTGGATTGATGAAAATATTCTTGCTTAAATTAGAGCTGAATGGATAAAAATAATCTTGCTTAAATTGGAGCTGGATGGATAAAAAATTGTTATTTAAATAGAAGTTGGATGAAACGAATTTATACCTAGAGAAATAGGCTATTTTCGCAGCAAGGGGGGGAATTGTCCGGGGGTTTTGTCCGGGGTTCTGTCCCAGGGAGGGAAATGTCCTACACTCTAGCCTATGGCTGCCATAAAAAGTTGATAAATTTCCAATAGTCTATTTTGTACTCAACTCCGCAACTGCAGTTCGTTCCCTGCCAGTGCCAGTCTCAACCCTTGCTAAAGGGGAGGGTGACACTAGTCATCTTTGATAATAACCAGAGTCCGTTAAGCAGCAACAAGGTATAGGCTACGTTACATTAACCTACTCAACAAAAGTTGAAAGTAATAGGCTGCTGCTGACTCTACGTCAAATAGGGCCTACCCTCAAAATAACCTTGAACTGCTCTAAAGAACATAAAATAATGACACTTAATATAGGACATGAATGGTTCAGGACATAAAAACCAACACGCCAAGACAATACAATACGACTGACACGCCATTCACTCTGTGATATATGTCAAACAGACTGGATTCGCCACTTTGAGGACTCATCGTCGGCCACGGCCTGACAGAGGAGAGAGAGACAGACAGACAGACAGAGAGAGACAGACAGAGAAACAGAAAGAGAGATATCCAAACTACACGCCATCCAATCTGTGCGATGTCAAACTATTTGTCACGATGTCAAAATATCAGTTAGTAGGCCCCTAATGTTTTACTGCGCATGCAATCAGCTCTACGCTTTAAATAGGGTCCATCGCCCACTTCAACCTTAAACCTATCGACTATCGTCAATTTCAATATTGCATGCATGCCTCAAAAGTCACACAAGTCACACGAGTCTCTTTCATCTCACATTGTATAGCACCAAACCTCCTCTATTCTTCTTCCTCCGAGTCTACGATGACCTTCTTGCCCCTGATCATCAGACAGTCTTCGCGTCTTCGTGTGACCGGGGACAGTAAATGTCGTCGAGTAATTCGCACAGCAAGTATAGCATATGTCGTGAATGATCTACAACTGGTCTACAATGAGTTCCGATACAGAAGGATCTACGTTTAATTAACTTTGCCGCTCTTTGCGGGACCGTGGGAGAGTGTATTATGTCCAAACGCGCTTGATTTTAGTGTTACATTCCGCCTGTCACATCTAGGTAAGGTCTCTCGTTGTCCGGCGCATTTTCTTCTTCACTAAGATCCGAATTCACCGAATAGGGGATTGTAAAACTTGTAGCTGTCGTAAATCATAGCTATATGTATAGACCCATTGTCATCGCGAGATAACCATCTGCCAAAGCTAGTCCACGGACAGTTGAGGCCAACGCTGGTCTAGGCACAACCGAGGACAGCGCTAGTCCATGGACAGGCGAGGCCAGCGCTAGTCCAGGGACAGTTGAGGCCAACGCTGGTCTACATGTAGGCACAACCGAGGCCAGCGCTAGTCCATGGACAGGCGAGGCCAGCGCTAGTCCAGGGACAGTTGAGGCCAACGCTGGTCTAGGCACAACCGAGGACAGCGCTAGTCCATGGACAGGCGAGGCCAGCGCTAGTCCAGGGACAGTTGAGGCCAACGCTGGTCTACATGTAGGCACAACCGAGGCCAGCGCTAGTCCATGGACAGGCGAGGCCAGCGCTAGTCCAGGGACAGTTGAGGCCAACGCTGGTCTAGGCACAACCGAGGACAGCGCTAGTCCATGGACAGGCGAGGCCAGCGCTAGTCCAGGGACAGTTGAGGCCAACGCTGGTCTAGGCACAACCGAGGACAGCGCTAGTCCATGGACAGGCGAGGCCAGCGCTAGTCCAGGGACAGTTGAGGCCAACGCTGGTCTATAGGCACAACCGAGGCGAGCGCTAGTCCATGGACAGGCGAGGCCAGCGCTAGTCCAGGAACAGTTGAGGCCAACGCTGGTCTAGGCACAACCGAGGCCAGCGCTAGTCCATGGACAGGCGAGGCCAGCGCTAGTCCAGGGACAGTTGAGGCCAACGCTGGTCTAGGCACAACCGAGGCCAGCGCTAGTCCATGGACAGGCGAGGCCAGCGCTAGTCCAGGGACAGTTGAGGCCAACGCTAGTCCACGGACAGTTGAGGCCAACGCTAGTCCACGGACAGTTGAGGCCAACGCTAGTCCACGGACAGTTGAGGCCAACGCTGGTCTAGGCACAGCCGAGGCCAACGCTAGTCCACGGACAGTTGAGGCCAACTCTGGTCTAGGCACAACCGAGGCCAACGCTGGTCTAGGCACAGCCGAGGCCAACGCTAGTCCAGGGACAGCTGAGGACAAAGCATGTCCAGGCACAACAGAGGCCAGCGCTAGTCCAGGGACAGCTGAGGACAAAGCATGTCCAGGCACAACAGAGGCCAGCGCTAGTCCAGGGACAGCTGAGGACAAAGCATGTCCAGGCACAACAGAGGCCAGCGCTAGTCCAGGGACAGCTGAGGACAAAGCATGTCCAGGCACAACAGAGGCCAGCGCTAGTCCAGGGACAGCTGAGGACAAAGCATGTCCAGGCACAACAGAGGCCAGCGCTAGTCCAGGGACAGGCGAGGACAAAGCATGTCCAGGCACAACAGAGGCCAGCGCTAGTCCAGGGACAGGCGAGGCCAGCGCTAATGTCGACTTATCGTTGCGTGCGCGTGGCTGATCTTCAGCACGCTGTAGAAGGTGCCACTGAGTGTAGGACATTTCCCCCCGGACATTTCCCCCCTGGACGTTTCCCCCCCTGATTTCGACTAGGACATTTACCCCCCCGGACATTTACCTCCCCTTCTGTGCATACCACCTCAAATGACCATACAATTCCTACCCTGAATTCTAGACCTACGCCTAGGCCTGTATAATTAAATCTGAAACTTTTACAACGATTCCTTTGAAGTAAATGCTAAGGAATCCACTTAAATAGCTTTGCGTTTAAAACGCACAAACATATAACTTAAATGGAAGCTGGATTGATGAAAATATTCTGGTTTAAATTGGAGCTGGATTGATGACAATATTCTTGCTTAAATGGAAGCTGGATTGATGAAAATATTCTGGTTTAAATTGGAGCTGGATTGATGGAAATATTCTTGCTTAAATTGGAACTGGATTGATGAAAATATTCTGGTTTAAATTGGAACTGGATTGATGAAAATATTCTTGCTTAAATTGGAACTGGATTGATGAAAATATTTTTGCTTAAATTGGAGCTGGATTGATGAAAATATTCTGGTTTAAATTGGAGCTGGATTGATGACAATATTCCTGCTAAAATGGAAGCTGGATTGATGAAAATATTCTTGCTTAAATTGGAGATGGATTGATGAAAATATGCAGGTTTAAATTGGAGCTGGATTGATGAAAATATTCTTGCTTAAATTGGAGCTGGATTGATGAAAATATTCTGGTTTAAATTGGAGCTGGATTGATGAAAATATTCTTGCATAAATCGGAACTGGATTGATGAAAATATTCTTGCTTAAATGGAAGCTGGATTGATGGAAATATTCTGGTTTAAATTGGAGCTGGATTGATGAAAATATTCTGGTTTAAATTGGAGCTGGATTGATGGAAATATTCTTGCTTAAATTGGAACTGGATTGATGAAAATATTCTGGTTTAAATTGGAACTGGATTGATGAAAATATTCTTGCTTAAATTGGAACTGGATTGATGAAAATATTCTTGCTTAAATTGGAGCTGGATTGATGAAAATATTCTGGTTTAAATTGGAGCTGGATTGATGACAATATTCCTGCTTAAATGAAAGCTGGATTGATGAAAATATTCTGGCTTAAATTGGAGATGGATTGATGAAAATATGCTGGTTTAAATTGGAGCTGGATTGATGAAAATATTCTTGCTTAAATTGGAGCTGGATTGATGAAAATATTCTGGTTTAAATTGGAGCTGGATTGATGAAAATATTCTTGCATAAATCGGAACTGGATTGATGAAAATATTCTTGCTTAAATGGAAGCTGGATTGATGGAAATATTCTGGTTTAAATTGGAGCTGGATTGATGAAAATATTCTGGTTTAAATTGTTGAAGACGACAAAAACAATGGTTTCCGCATACGGGGGGGGGAATGTCCTAGGGTAGGGGGGGAAACGTCCAGGGGGGGGAAATGTCCGGGGGGAAATGTCCGGGGGGGAAATGTCCAGGGGGGAAATGTCCGTTCCCCGGCGCCACTATTGTAACAAGTAATCAAGCATCGAATAAGTGTGCGAAAACTCCGCCTCTGGTTGTTCTCTGCTAGTGCCAGTCCCAAGCCTGGATAAAGGAGGAGGGCGACACTAATCATCTTTGATATGGCTGTGTCGTTAAACATGTAACAAGTAAGTGTGTGAATACTCTACACCGTCTGTGGCTGTGTTTGAACGGATGACTCGGGAACCCAGACGTCTGCTCGCCACCGCCGGTGACACGAAACGGAGTATCCCCCCTGAAAGCTATCCGGGGGGATGAATCAATCTATCCCCCCGGGTGAAATTAACCGGTCTATATTATCCGGGGGGATAAACCATTCCATCCCCTTTTTTGAAAAATGCGCATAATAAAAAAATTTCTGCTGTAATCAAAATCTAAAGTGACTCTAATTGTTTGAGGTGTCCTAAGCAATGCTCAGATAAAAGCAACTCGAATTTATTTAGTGACTCTGAGTGTTGTAAAGTGTTTTAAATGTTTTAAGTGCTCTAAAAACAGGGCAAAACAAATTATCTAGTAGGAATAAACATGCCTGTTAGTTTCATTGTTCAAAACAAAGCAGATGAAAATTAATTTGCAGAATAAATTACACGCGGAAGCGGCTTTTTCGATTTTTTTAAATTTGGGGGGATACAATTAATACGGGGATACTCTATTTCGTGACACCGGCCATCATGCCATGGAGGTTTCGTCATCAATCATGGTCAAATGCCCGGCGGATATGAAAGTCCTGATAAGTCAGTTTGTCATATACTCAATTCGTTTTCGGTGGGTCTTCTTTACAGACCCGGATGACAGAAGTGTTGTGAATGAGTTTACCTATAGGGACGGAAGAGGGTGTGTGGTGCGTAGGGCCTATATGGCTATAGGCGCCATTGCTAGGGTTCTATCGTTATTAGGCCTCGATAATTTTATACTTGACTTGTTTACAACGAAGTAAAGCAAACAATTCTTTTATTCATACCGTATCGTCTTCCGTTAAAACATCGACTTCGCCGCAACTGACAACAGCAGATTGAATTGTGATCTCATGTTGTTATTAGGCCTCACCTAAAAACTATCCGCGGTGCTTGAACCCTGCCGTTTAAGTACATCTTGATTTACACAAGAGAACGATCTTCCAGCTAAAAACTCACAATATCCAACCTAATTATATAGTTTTAGACCTACTGTTTAGTCTGCCTCTTCAAACAGCAATCTTCAGAGACATGATCCTAGGACTGAAAGGTATTTAAGCAAAGACGGAAACTAGGCATCTTCCAATCCAGGAACTGTACAAGGCTCGTCCCTGTGGTCAACATATTCCGACAACCAAAAATGTCGTCTGAAGAAAAGCCCAGAATATTATTATCTATTAAAGTGTTTGTCTTGCAGCCCTGAGCTCGAACGGTCGAACCTCCCACACCGTTTCAATTCTAGACACCAAACACCTGGCTGTCAGTCTGTCCGAATGCCAAGCCCTCATGAATTCTGACCTGGAACCATTTTTTTACAACGCCTGTGAATAGGCTGGGTCCCGGCAACTTTGCTTTTTAAGTTGCTGTAGAAATCTCGAGATCACGATTACTGATTCAATTGCTATAAGTACATCAGATATTGAGCAAAAGTCAATTGGGGTTTTTGTCATTTCGTTGTAAGCCTGTTTGCATTTCTGAACTAAGCAATATGAGAATTATAGAAAAATAATAACTGAGGAGTCAGACGTTGGCTTATGTGGAGTTGGGCCGCTGTGCAATGAAGGCTTTACTATGGAGTCTTAACAAGGGCTAGGGAATTGAAACCCCACGGTAATTCTCACCCTGGAACCAAGGAGAGAGGACAACACCAAATATACAGTTGCACTTACGTAAGCCTCAGAAGCGAAGGGGCCTCAGAAGCGAAGGGCAATTTCATTAGGCTGTTTCGGCTGTTGAAAAAAAGATTGGGTTTGGATATGTTTTCTGAATCCTCATTTTAAATTTACTGGGGAATGCATGGGATAATTAGGATAATTGATTTAGGATAGCCTATACAACACAACTGCCGAACTGGAAATAAAATAACAACCGCTGTGAATATAATTATGATCATAGCTTTTATTTACACGATTAATTTAAAAATTTGTGAAAAACGACAAAATCAATCTACGGCATATCGGGTTATTCACAAAATATACAAAAAACTTTGAAGTTATTCAACGCATTCATCACAGATTAATACTAAAAAATTGAAGCACTACATAAGCTGCATAGACTATACCTACGTCTGGCTGAACAGCGCATGACATAAGCACACAACAGATCGCAGAAGACATGGCCAAGCATTGCGGACTCTTAAACTTGACAACACCCACTAGACACTAGTGCGCCTAAAATAATTACCAAAATTAAGCAAAAAGGTATAATTACCGATAGCAAAGGCAACAATGCATACTCGTCGATACCTGGATGTTCATGGCTATTAGATTTGTAGCCAAATGAATAAGGCATGGTACGTTCATTAGGCATTTCAACAGCATGACAACATTTTACAACAGGATAAATGGCACAACATCCAGATCACAACCAGAAATGAACGGTCAATGCAACAGCGAATTGCTGCCAGTCTCAGCTTAAACTGAAGTTACATTTGCGTGTGCCTGTGTGTGTTTGTTTGTGTGTGTGTGTTTGTTTGTGTGTGTGTGTTTGTTTGTGTGTGTTTGTGTGTGTTTGTAGTTAGTAGTATTATGACATTGTATTCATTTACAATTCAACGTTTTGATAACTTTCAAAATGCTGCAATGCTGAAAAATATTGCTGATAACGAATTGGTCGCTGGTGAGTTGTCACTGTTTGAAAAAGATGAGCCACGGATTACCTATTTCCTGAAGTGCCATGCGCTTTATAAAATAATTTATGTCAAATTAAATTACAAGTACGAATAGCACGCACAGCACAACAGTAGGATTCTTGACCAAACTCGAGTCTCGTTAAAAGAAAGTTCTATGCTGCCTTAATAAAAGAAAGCCTTCTAAAGTATAAAGCTGAATTGACATACACAATAGTTGTTAAAACAACATGTTGCTGCATTGTTTGCTCACTTATAATAACACTGTGTTCTTAGTAATGCTAATATTATCTTTCTAAGCTTCTAGCACAAAGTCTGGTTTTACTTCTACAAGCAGTTCGTCAGCATACAATGATCTACGAATAGGTTGACACCTATTCCGAATGGTATGTATAAATGCATGTTAACATAATATGCAACGCTTTCTCATCATTGGCCATAAGAGGCATCTGTATGAACGCCTAAACATCAACTATCAAGTACACTGGAAGTGTATTCCTCTCACTATTCTACAGCAACTGATCCGACCTTGTGGTAGAACCTCAAAGCCATAAGTCTTTTAGAAGAGCATACCGAAAATGTGGCAGCCAAATTGAATGCCGGAAAATTGCACGTCTGAAAAACACATTCCACTGATGGAACTTGTAGTATAAAACACGAACGATGCTTTAAAAAATCAACTGACAAGCCAATTAATAGAACAGTTGAACTGTAACTACACCGAAAAATCTTCCAGTCTCAACTGGAATTATCAGATCACCATAGATTTTCTTAACTGCCTACTTTTTAGCACTGGAAAGATATGGTCTGTGTCCTATTACACAGAAAAATCATCTGCTCTGAAAAATCGACAGTGTGAACGCCTTTTCCACAAGACACAAGTACAACACAATTTAGGCTTGATCATATAGCATCGTAGGGTCTCTAAGTAAAATCTAAACGAGCATCTAGGCAATCAGTATAAAAAAAACACAGGATGCATGATCTACAAAAGATATATAGATGCCAGTTAAAAAGCACATAACGTATAAAGCAGTTGATGCACAATGCGCATGTTGCACTTTTAATGCCCCTCATGATATGTATTATGTCACACAGATTTCTCCGCTCTTTAAACTCCCAAAAGTGTAATTATGAATCAAAATATATACCGCAATCACTCAAGTCTTTGTCTCCACCGTTAAGGACTGAATTACTTCTGAATACAATGTAGATTAGTTTCAACAAGTCACAGAACACAGAAGTATTAATTACATAAAATTCATCACTGTACACACAGATTAACATTTCACCATTTCAAGTTTTCATAATATTTTCACTTGGCTGCTTCAGACATGTTCCGTAAAACCAGGATATTATCATCAATGATCGTTGCCTCAGGTTGTTTCACTTTCTCTGTTATTCGAACAGCATCAGGTGTCGAGTTACAGGGCAATTTGATTGCACAATTAACAGAATTAAGCTACTATTGTGGATATCAGTCATACTGGATACGTGAGAATTGATTTCCCATGCTGTATTTCGAACAGATGAAAGTGTGTCTCTTGTGTCACACAGAGAGGGATGAACACGTGCACACACAAACACACACACAAACACACACACAAACACACACACATACACGCACACACCTGCGCCTGTTTTGTCAGTGACCTACTTTGCTGTATAAGAAAATTGATTTTAGCACTTTGTGAAGCTTTAGGTGGATATTCCCCCTCACTGCACACCACCACCAGTACACACACACACACGCGCACACACACACGCACACACCCACACGCACGCACACAAACACACACACACACAAACACACACGCACGCACACACACACATGCACGCGCACACACACACACACACAAACGGAATGCGATAAACAAAAGCCTAAATGATTAGACCACATATTTCTATTGTGCACTAGTTTAACCATATTATTATTCTCTAGGCTTTTAATCATCATAACATTTTGGTTTGTAGCCTAATCATAATTATATTGCTCTTTTCATAGTTATCATAATGCATTCATAGCATCCTTAACTTCATCTGCTGCAGCAACTCACACATAACTATTTTGATTTGTTTACCATTGCAATTTTTAGAACTCTGGCTTAATTAAAAATTTCTCATTCCGAAAGTATTATGCGCGTTTGCTCCATAGAAAACATCATTCTTTTCTTAAAAGTAATTTCAACTCGGCAGAATTTTGCACTCTGAGGCCCTGAAAAAACTAATATTCCTAAGAAGAGGATTGATAGCTTTTCGCATTTCGTGTACCTCAGTGTGATGATAATATCAAGGTTTTACTGAAACCTGCCACGAAGACGTGTCAAAAGTGTAAGCTGTGCACAACATGCTACGAACATTTAATACTCCGGCTGCGCAGAAGCCTTGCAAATGAATCACTAAGGCACTTCAATAAACAGGGACTTCAAAAATAAAATCTAATTTACAAAGCTTAACAATACTATAGAATAATTTTACAAGCAAGTACACTGCAGAATCAAAATAAATTAACATTTAGCAATAGATCACTTCAGACTGAGAAAGTCGCAGTCGATTAAACGGTCTTTAGTTTGACTATAATTACGGTCCATTCAAATCCTTCCTTTCCCGTCTGCCAGAATCAGCTTCTGCTGCAATACCGTTGCTTGTGAACAACAAGCCCGCCTCACAGTTCACGCCAGACACAAAAAACACATCAGATTCAATGCTTTCTGTCTACTATATCTTTATCCGAACTTGGTTTAACGGCGAGCGATAAAATATCTGATTGCACATCTTTTTAATGCAATCTCAGACAGACAACGAACAAATTGAAGCCTTTAGTCCATACTTAACGGAAGGTTTGCAACTGATCGTGGCAGCTGAGCAGCTGTACTTTCTACAAGTCTAAACAGCGGAGGTCAAAACGATCATAATGAACGATAAGTTATTATTATTCTGTCGGTCGTTGCTTTCGTCGTCATGCAAAAGCTTAGATGTTAGTCTAAAGAATTTGGTCTCTGTTGTCGCTGCAGATCAGAGAACGAAATTCCCAATTTTCCTCTGAATACTGGACGTCGGCTTGAATCTTGCTTCCCGGGAAAAGAACGCAGGTAGTCCCCAACTAAAAGTGAAAATACAACGCAATAAGTCTGCTGTAGGGCATTATCAATGCATCAATTCCAAATATATTAGGTTGATTTTCTGTGACCTAGATCTAAGTAACAGCCATTGGCTTCATATAATTATATATTATAGGTCCTTCTGAGTAAAGGTTGCATCAGGGCAACTTTAGTAGTGATGATTACAAGAGGTCTAGCTAGGAGTCATATATAAGTCAGGTAATGTGTCCTTAATTTTTATAAACACCTTTCAAGGGCTTTAATACTCAGCAAAAATATTAGTTTAATATTAGGCACACAAAATTGTATCTTAAACTGTCTTGTGGAAACATTGCCAGCTCAAGAAGTGTTTCCGTTTTATCCTAAGTCACACCTTCACGTATCTATCACATAACATAGTTCTGCATAAAGAATTTAAGAATAGTTCACAATGACGCTGAAATACCTTTTTACGGTTCACGAAGCCAATGGGACTGGTAACAGAGGAAAAGCTGAGAATTCATTAAGACGACATCCAGATAGATTTGGTCAGCGGCTCCATCAACCCCACTGCTGCTGCTGCTGCTGCTGCTGCGGCTGGTCCTGTCAAACTTCCAAGTCAATATTTACATCCTTCGATGTCAACCGCCTCAGATTATTCTGCTTGCGAGCGTAATTTCGATGGACGTTGACCGGATTAGTTTGGCTACAGTTAACGTTACCACCACCGCCACCACCACCGACACCACCACCACCACCGCTGCAACTGTTACTGTTCCGATGGGCTTCTTTCGAATCGATTAGCTTCAAATAGATGCTATTATCGGGCATGTTCTGCGGAGGTGGCGTCAGTGGCAGCGGGTCCGACTCCAAACAAAGGTTCTTATTATTCAACCGCTTCGTTTGATTCTCGTCGTTTTCCCGCTCAACGGATCCGAGTCGTCTGTTCGCCTGCACCGCATCTCGTCGATGCTTCCGGACGACGATCAACAGGATGACGGTCAGCATGAGCAGAAGGGGAATCCCGACTCCGAGGCAGACGATCAGGACGACCTGCGCCAGCGGCAACGAAGACCCACCGTCATCGTTTTTAAGGGACTGAACGTCACCAGACTTTACTTCATCGGACGTCGACGAAATCGTAACATCCGGGAGACTGTTAATCGGCGTCGCCAGCAGCTTCGTGGAGACGACGCCACCTAGCGTCGAGGGAGTACGACTACTTCCGGTATCTCCAAACGACGATGATGATATCTCGCAGTGTTTTCCGTGATACTGCCTCGTGCACGTGCACTGGTAGCTATCGACGCTTGTCACACACGTCGCTCCGTTCAGACACGGTTTCCTCGTAGTGCACATGTCGATCTTGATGGTGCAGAACTTCCCGGCGAAACCCGGAGTGCACGTGCACTCGAATCCGTTGGGCACGTCCCGACAGGAGGCCCCGTTGGCGCACGGCAGGATCAGGCATTCGTCGATGTCGTCCTGGCAGAGGACGCCGACAAAGCCCGGCCGACACCGACACTCGAAGTCGTCCACCTTGTCGACGCACGTGCCGCCGTTCAGGCACGGGTTGACTGCGCACTCGTTGCGGTTCACCTGGCAACGGTTGCCAAGGTAACCGGTCTTGCACACGCACCGGAAGCCGTTCAGCTCGTCGATGCAGCTTCCGCCTGGAATTGGAAAGAAGGCGAAACTCAGTGGATGAATAAACAGTCAATTTACTTAATTAATTACCTCTATACCTTTGGAAGGGCATGGGTCGGGAGCGCCTCTGCATAGTAGTGGCCCCATGTAAATTCCGGAGATAGGTATACTTCTCTTATATATGTGCCGTGTCTTCTGCGATTTTCCTCCTGTGTTTCAACCAAAAACTTTACGATGAACTTATGTATAGCTTCCATACGACAATATTTCTTAGAAGCCACCAAAAGTATGCTACCACCATTTTTACAGTGGCCCCATCAAAATCGTCAAATAGTACTTTTGTACTTTTCATTATTATCACTAATTATTGTGAAACAACACTTGATAAAGTTCTACATGTTAACTTACAATTGATTGCACAATTGTCGTTCAGTTTTATCTAGCTCATTGCTTAACTATATCCATTCTTCTATGATTAATTGTTATGGAGGCAAGTCGCGTCTGATCTACAATCGTGTCTACAGAAGTTCGGAAACTCCAGCAAATTTTTCGCTTCTTTAATTTCCAGGCTGTTATCTCAATTGACAGTGAAGCTGATAAAGTTAATTTCGTGTAGCATTACAGGAAAAAATGTATCAAGCTTTGACATCAAAAACCTGCAGAACAAATTATTTTCATTTCAACTCAGTTGTAGTATAAGCTACGAATACAAGCCCACAAACTCTCACTGCAGAAACGTCATAACAATGATTAAAATAACTGCATAAATCGGCAAGTGATTTCACACCTTAGTAGACCACAATAGCATGAATCACCATGATATCGTAGAAACTACTGGAACTTCAACAAATTCTTGAACAAATATTGCGTTGAAAAATGAACCAAAACTTGTTTAAGAAATCTCCAAGCAAAACACACAACAGTCAACTGCAAACATTATTCGACGTTAATCAAGAGGTTTGACGAAAATACTAAAGAAAATCGCATAATGCGCCCGTACATTAGGCCTACCTCCGGGAGTAGCATACGCGTACCGGACCGTACGTTTAAAAAATACGTACGTAATAAAAAAGGACGTACATTCCGAAGGTAGGTGTCGCATTCAAAAACTGTTTAGATAATATATCGAACCGCCGCTATAGTCTATAATCGGATGAATAATCTCCCACTGACCGTTTAGACAAGGCTGAGACTTGCATTCATCCATCTGCTGTTCACAGTTGATGCCAGTGAAACCCTCGGCGCAGTCGCACTGATACTTCTGCAATCCTGACACGGAAATGCAAGTGCCAGAATTGCGACACGGCTGTTCGTCGCAGCTGTTGGCCAACCGCGACTCGCATCTTCGGCCGTAAAGCCCCTCGGGACAGCGACACTCGAACTCAGTCTCAGCGATTTTCTACAAGTTAATAAAATTACGTGAATTACTATTTCGATTAATCTATGTCTGTGGCAATGATAATAATATGAAAAAGTAAGAAAGACTAAGCTCAAATCTAAATGATGGTGCTGCCTGTTCTGTCTGTCTGTCCGTCCGTCTGTCTGTCTGTCTGTCCGTCTGTCTGTCGGTCTGCATATCTGCCTGACTGTCTCTGTCTGTCTGCATATCTGTCCGCCTGTGTGTCTGTCTGACTGTCTGTCTGCCTGACTTCTGTCTGTCTGTCTGCATATCTGTCCGTCTGTCTGTCTGTCTGACTGTCTGTCTGACTGTCCGACAAAGAGTACTGACTGAATGATGAAAAACTGACTGACTGAATGACTGAATGACTGACTGAAAGACTGACTGGCTGATTGACTGACTGACTGACTGATTGACTGACTGACTGACTGATTGATTGACTGACTGACTGGCTGACTGATTAATGCAGGAATAACTGACTGCCTAAGGCCCTAAGCAATCGATTAGTTGACACAAGGGATCATCAATCATTTGATCGATCATCATCCGTGTGTTTGATTATGTATCGATAGGAGTGCACGTAATATATACTGGCCACGACCAGTGGAGAATATTTGCAGTTCCTGGACGACTCAATGATTGACTGAGCCAGGAACCCTCCCTCCCTCCCTCCCTCCCTCCTCAGACCGCTTATCATCTGAAACCTGTCTGTGTCCACGTCACTAATTCCCACTAAGCCCATCCATCCAGGGACGCCGGCGGCGGTTAGAGTCAGCAATACGCCCTCAAGCGTCAAGTGATGGAGGACGCGCGTTATTATATATACTCGACCCTTCGCCCCATTCATGTCGAAACAACCGCCCGTCTCAGCCGAGCACCTGCTCGTAACCAAGGCAACAGCGGACTCGACAACCACGGTTCAGGTGATGGCGGTAAATAGAGAGCGACCACGCGTCATCAACTGCTGCTGCTGCTGCAGGTGCTGGTGGCCTCAGCAGCAGCAGCAGCAGCAGCAGCAGCAACAGCAACAGCAGCAGCAGCAGCATCGCTGTCCTATGGGGCTCCATCGTCACAAGAATCACAGACGCCACCAAACGACGAGTTGCATTATTAATTAATGGAAAGCCGTGCTCTGATAAATGGCAGTCGATGACGTCAGACGAACCGTCGACGCTTAATAGTCTGAAGTCGGTTTGTTTATGGGGTGCAAACATGCGTTCAATAAATATGTGTTCAATAAACATGCGTTCAATAAACATGTGTTCAATAAACATGCGTTCAGTAAATATGTGTTCAATAAACATGCGTTCAATAAACATGTGTTCAATAAACATGCGTTCAATAAACATGTGTCCAATAAACACGTGTTCAATGAACATGCGTTTAATAAACATGTGTTCAATAAACATGCGTTCAATAAACATGTGTTCAATAAACATGTGTTCAATAAACATGCGTTCAATAAACATGCATTCAATAGACATGCGTTCAATAAACATGTGCTAAATAAACATGCGCTCAATAAACATATGTTCAATAAACATGCATTCAATAAACATGTGTTCAATAAACATGTGTTCAATAAATATGCGTTAAATAAACATGCTTTCAATAAACATATGTTCAATAAACATGCATTCAATAAACATAATTATGTTCAATAAACATGTGTTAAATAAACATGCGTTAAATAAACATGCGTTCAATGAACATGTGTTCAATAAGCACAGGTTCAATAAACATGCGTTCAATAAACATGCATTCAATAAACATGCATTCAATAAACATGTGTTCAACAAACATGCATTCAATAAACATGCGTTCTTGTGGCTCAGTATTAATGGCATGAGTGCAATGTGCTTCTGGTGTGTTTTGCAATACACTCCTGGATCAGATGGTGCTAAGCACAACCGAGAATGGTGATCAGTGTGGTGCAACGATAAATTGTCTTCATGATGCATTGGTGTACGTATGCGCCCTATGCATGCATGGTCCATTGGTCAATAATCTGCAAAGTGTTTTGGTAATTTATATGCATGGTGCGTGATGAATTATCAGCATGGTGCATTGGTGAATTATCTGCATAGTGTTTTGGTAATTTATATGCATTGTGCATGGATGAATTATCAGCATGGTTCATTGGTGAATTATCTGCATAGTGTTTTGGTAATTTATATGCATGGTGCATTGGTGAATTATCTGCATAGTGTTTTGGTAATTTATATGCATGGTGCATTGGTGAATTATCTGCATAGTGTTTTGGTAATTTATATGCATGGTGCATTGGTGAATTATCTGCATAGTGTTTTGGTAATTTATATGCATGGTGCATTGGTGAATTAACTGCATAGTGTTTTGGTAATTTATATGCATGGTGCATTGGTGAATTATCTGCATAGTGTTTTGGTAATTTATATGCATGGTGCATTGGTGAATTATCTGCATAGTGTTTTGGTAATTTATATGCATGGTGCATTGGTGAATTATCTGCATAGTGTTTTGGTAATTTATATGCATTGTGCATGGATGAATTATCAGCATGGTGCATTGGTGAATTATCTGCATAGTGTTTTGGTAATTTATATGCATGGTGCATTGGTGAATTATCTGCATAGTGTTTTGGTAATTTATATGCATGGTGCATTGGTGAATTATCTGCATAGTGTTTTGGTAATTTATATGCATGGTGCATTGGTGAATTATCTGCATAGTGTTTTGGTAATTTATATGCATGGTGCATTGGTGAATTATCTGCATAGTGTTTTGGTAATTTATATGCATGGTGCATTGGTGAATTATCTGCATAGTGTTTTGGTAATTTATATGCATGGTGCATTGGTGAATTATCTGCATAGTGTTTTGGTAATTTATATGCATTGTGCATGGATGAATTATCAGCATGGTGCATTGGTGAATTATCTGCATAGTGTTTTGGTAATTTATATGCATGGTGCATTGGTGAATTATCTGCATAGTGTTTTGGTAATTTATATGCATGGTGCATTGGTGAATTATCTGCATAGTGTTTTGGTAATTTATATGCATGGTGCATTGGTGAATTATCTGCATAGTGTTTTGGTAATTTATATGCATGGTGCATTGGTGAATTATCTGCATAGTGTTTTGGTAATTTATATGCATGGTGCATTGGTGAATTATCTGCATAGTGTTTTGGTAATTTATATGCATGGTGCATTGGTGAATTATCTGCATAGTGTTTTGGTAATTTATATGCATTGTGCATGGATGAATTATCAGCATGGTGCATTGGTGAATTATCTGCATAGTGTTTTGGTAATTTATATGCATGGTGCATTGGTGAATTGTCTGCATAGTGTTTTGGTAATTTATATGCATGGTGCATTGGTGAATTGTCTGCATGCTGACTTCTGCACACCCTTCTGCACACCGACAACACCTGTGATCATTGAACCGACTGATAGATGTCGACAGCCACATTATGTAGCGCCAAATAAGTGCGCAACTGACCGTGCATTTGGCATCGTTGAGACAGGATCGGTTGACCGGTCGGCAGTCGTTCCTTTCGATCTCGCAGTTCGTTCCTGTGAAGTCTGGTGAGCAGACGCACGTGTAGCTGCCCTGACCCGTGTTGATGCACGTCGCTCCGTTGCGACACGGACGGTGATTGGTGCAGAAGTTCAGGTCTAATAATCACAGACAACAACAATGACAACAATAACAACAATAACAATGGCACAATGATGTAATGACTGAAGAGAGAAGGAGGACAATGACAAATCTCTGTCATTGTTCGTTCTATGACGGTGCCAGTCCCAAGCCTGGATAAAGGAGGAGGGCGACACTAATCATCTTTGATATGACACTGTGTCGTAAACAGCAACAAGGGGACAGTGACGGGCACACAAGCCACCACCCACCTGAACAGCTACAACACAGAATAGGACACCACATTCTAATGAAGGAAGGGGAAAGACGACGACACAGTTTTTGAATAAGCTACATTATCTACGACCGACATGTATAGAAATTGTATAGTAGTTTCCGTATAGTGATCCTCTTGGTCTTTCCTTGCCACTTTCCGAAATCGTTTCAAAACCCATTCTCATTTATTACGGTCTGGTGCATCCAGGTCGAGAGCACCTCCGAGGTGCTTCTCTTTAATTATGGCGCTATTCATGGTTATGATTAAGATTGCACCAAACACACACACACACGCAGTTGGCATCGATATTCATTCTGACTCAATGGTAACGTAATCGTAAGCTAAAGATTTATGAGGCGCTACTTTAGAGCTGGGCACAGAGTGTTATAGAGCTTATTCATGAGTGCTGCGTCGAGTTAGAGTGGTTGTCAGGAGATGACGATTGATGACGATCGGAATCCTATTGATAGGAAAACGAAGCAGAGAAGCTGATGGAGGAGGAGGAGGAGGACGAGGAGGACGAGGAGGACGAGGAGGAGGAGGAGGAGGACGAGGAGTACGAGGAGGACGAGGACGAGGACGAGGAGGAGGACAAGGACGAGGACGAGGAGGAGGAGGAGGAGAAGGAGGAGGAGCTAAATTCGCTGTGGAGACAGGCAAAAGGCGCGAGTTTCGCTTCCCATCAAATCGATAGCACAAGTCATGCACGCGTGCAGACAGTGTATCAGTGAGAGTGCTGCAGGTAAACAAGAAAAGCGCAACTCGCGCTTGCTTCTCAATTATAATTATTGGAGTTCTAGATAAACAAAATCTGATGTGTTTGTGCATGATAGTGTTTGTGCATGATAGTGTCTGTGCATGATAGTGTTTGTGCATGATAGTGTTTGTGCATGATAGTGTCTGTGCATGATAGTGTTTGTGCATGATAGTGTTTGTGCATGATAGTGTTTGTGCATGATAGTGTCTGTGCATGATAGTGTCTGTGCATGATAGTGTCTGTGCATGATAGTGTCTGTGCATGATAGTGTTTGTGCATGATAGTGTTTGTGCATGATAGTGTTTGTGCATGATAGTGTTTGTGCATGATAGTGTTTGTGCATGATAGTGTCTGTGCATGATAGTGTTTGTGCATGAAAGTGTTTGTGCATGATAGTGTTTGTGCATGATAGTGTTTGTGCATGATAGTGTCTGTGCATGATAGTGTTTGTGCATGATAGTGTTTGTGCATGATAGTGTTTGTGCATGATAGTGTTTGTGCATGATAGTGTGCATGCAGATGGAGAATGTCTCTAGTGACATCTCGTGTTGTGACAAACGGAGACCAAGCGACGACGATATATCGACCATTGAAGGGGAGATGATTTGACAGCCGAGGTCGATTCGAAGGGGGGAAGAAGGAGGAGGAAGAGGAGGAGGAGGAGGAAACCCTGGACGGACCCCTGGACTTCGTTACACAGTAAATAAATTATAACAGATGTACAATCGATACAGAAGAAGAAAGGGAGGAAGAGGACGACGACGACGACGAGGAGGAGGAGAAGGAGGAGGATGAAGATGACGACGACGAGGAGGAAGGGAGGAAGAGGGGGAGGAAGTGGACAGGAGGAATATGAGGAGGACGAGGACGAGGATAGAGAGTAGGATAAGGAAGAGGGCAAGGAGGAGGTGGGGCGGCAGCCCCTTAAGCTATAGCTGGGTTGAAAAATGGTTATGGGTACTATTAAGTGTCTGTGGTCCTTATTTCTTCAGCCTCGGCATATGATAGTAGGTAGATATGGACGGTTTTGTCATACCAAACGCTGTCTGTCTGTCTGTCTGTCTGCCTGTCTCTCTTTCTCTGCTTCTCTCTCTTTCTCTCTCTGTCTCTCTCCGTCTCTCTCTCTCTGTGTGTCCGTCTCCGTTGCTGTCTCTCTCTCTCTCTGTCTCTCTGTCTGTCTCTGTATGTCAGTCTGTCTGTCTTTCGCTCTGTCTCTCTGTCTCTATCTGTGGGTCTTTTCTTGGAATCGTTCGCTAAAGAACTAGTCCATCTTAGTTATTATCATTTGAAAGTCAAGATTAACCCATGCCTTCATATACAGATAGAGTGCACACAGTCTGCATAATTGAATGCAAAACAATCTGCCTGCGTGACAACGACAATTAAGTGTTGAAATGCACCAAATCAACCCTTGCAGTATATCGATGTACACACGCAATTTTATCGCATTTCATCACATAAAACATCGACAAATTCCTTCTCACACCTAATATATTTTACACTATAGCCATCACAAGATGTCACATAAATAACAATGATTAGGCCTAAGTACTATGCACTTAACAGCGAAATTGTAGCAATAATATAATCTGAGATAAGTAATTTTCATTTTTTCTTGGTCCTTTTGTATGGTCTCTATGCACTGTAATTGCATTGCAATTTATCATTTGCCTAAATTCTGTCTAATCCTTAAATTAATTAAAACCAACCATGCAGCAGCATGGCTCGGGTCTTACCTTGATTGCAGAAGAGGCCTCCCCATCCCTCCTGGCAGTTACATTTCCAGGGTTCTTTGCACGTGCCATGCTGGCAACCTGGGTAGGGAATACACGAATCGCAGGTAGGTCCCTGCCAGCCCAGACGACACCTGCAATTTCAAGACAATGGTCATCACTTCAAGGCAACGCCCGCCGAGGCGAAATCAGACTCTTTTGTGCTCTAAATTGGATGGGCTAACCCTTTGAACAGTCGGCTGTCAGCGTAACAACGGAGTCTAATTAAAAGTCAAGTGTAGACACCTAGTGTCAAAAAGCTGTCGTAAACACTCTGGCTGTGTCAACTGTCACACAAGGCTGCATCCTAGACTAGTATACGATCAAGTATCAAGAGGATACACAGAAGAGCTAAAGGGATGAGGGGGGGAAGTACCTATATATAAACTCTCAAAAGACCATAGGCCTAAATGATAGGAAACCTTGAAGTATAAAAAGCTCCGAAGACTCCGCCAATGGTTGCCCTCTGCCAGTGCCAGTCTCAAGCCTGGAAAAAAGAGGAGGGCGACACTAGACAGCAGTGTCGTTAAACACAGCAACAAGACGAGACACATAAAAATGTCTAATGGGAGTAAAATAAAATAGTGTCTGCAGTCTGTCTGTCTGTCTGTCTGCATAACTCATATAGTTAATGTTCTTTCCTATCAGCAAGCACAGTGCTTCACGGAAGGAACAAAAAAACCGAGCTGCAAAATAAAAAGTCCGGAGAAACCAGCTAGAGGCAATTCATTAGAATATCAATTTATTTTTAAACAAGTTTTTGGGAACTTATATTGCAGTCTGCCTTTTTTTATTCGAACAGGCGAAGAGATGCTTCTGTACGGGAGAATTTCTCATGCTAACTGGGAGGACAGACATTCAGGTTATTGCAATCGTATATAGTCATTTTAGAAATTTTTACAGACCCTAAAAAAATCGAAGTCGTGGGAACTACAGCTTACTCAGCTCATTCATGTATTCAGAGGCCGTTAACAAGATCCTAACGACGCCATATAAATGTCTTCTCACAGTTGCTGTGTTTGAAAGAACTTACTTACTTGCATTCGTTCGGTTCGTCACATTCTCCCGTTTGTTCATTGCATCCAGGTAGACAGACGGCTGCAACCAAAAAAATTCCTCATTAATTAATTACTCCATTTTATTGGCCAATTAATCACTTAAAACAGTCAATCATTTGCATCATATGTTGCAGGTCTCTTGTTTTATGTTTCTAACCATCGTTAAATGCCACATCACGTCTAAATTGCTTTAGCTTAACTCCTTAGTTAGATTAATCAATTATTAAAATGTTGGACTATAATATTAGTTAATTCGATAAGCGCATATTATTTCGGTGCAGTATATTTATGTATTGAAAAGACTTTAGAAACTTGACTGCGGTACTTCGTTGCGTTGTAGTTTTTGAAGTACCTGCGAGTGATTTATTACTGGGCGATGACGTTAGAGCAGAAGGGATGTGGAAGACGAAGCAGTAGCCACTATCTGGAAATGTTAAGAGCTAGATGATGTTGGTGTGCGTTCGTTCGGTCGTTTAAGGAACAATCGTTTCTGCAATCTAGCAAGCATAACTGCCTCCGCCTCCATCGCCGTCGCTATAAAGCTCTGCTATACTGGACGGTGAAGAAAAGTGTTTTATCATCATCATACGCGGCCGCCGTCCAACCTCATTCTCTCTCAGTACCTCCTCTCTCTCTTTCTCTGTCTGTCTGTTTGTCTGTCTGTGTATCTGTCTGTCACTGCCTGTCTGTCTGTCTGTCTATTTCTCTCTTCTGTTTGTCTTTCTCTCTGTCACTGTGTCTCTCTACGTCTGTCTCTCTGACTCTGTTTATACATCTATCTGTCCATATGTCTGTGTCTGTGTCTGTGTCTGTGTCTGTGTCTGTGTGTCTTGCTGTCTCTGTCTCTCTCTCTCTCAACATCTAGTGGCGGCGGTCGACCCGTAATCGACCATCTGCCGCCCAGAAAGCCATTTGTCTCGACCACCGCTTATCCCGCCAACGTTGCAACCGTTGCCGATTGACGGGAACAACAACGAATGCAACAGCTACAGGAACAACATCGGCGAAAGCAAAAGCAATGCACGACGCCATTTATATAGAGCCTCCTTTCAAACTCGCACACGTCGTTTCCGCTGGAAAAAGTCGATCCATGTAGCCTCAGCACCTCAGCTTTTTTAATCTTTTGACTGTTGTGTCAATAACTTGGTTTTTCAGTTTTTAGCTGACTGCTGTAATTGTAACCTTATGGCGCTGATGATGATCTGCAAATAAATGGCTTACCCACCTAATTAGTTACTTACTGACTTGCAAAGCTCCCTATATGTATTCTGGGGTTGGTGTAAATATATATATATTTATATATATACATATATATATACACACACACACACACACGACGACGTGGAAAGTCTTCTCCTGCAGTACTGGATGATCCCGTCATAATTTCAAATTACATGCAAGAATTGCGCAGAACATAGAGTAATAATTAATTAATTAATTATCGTCAAAGACCCGAACCAGAACAACAATCACAGCCACAGCATATATACAGCAACAGCCACTGCACCTAAGAAAACAACAACTAGTCAACTATTGAACAGCAACATACAATACAACGGGGCAACGATCGCAACAACTGCACCAAGCACAGAAAAAAACATCCTGGACAATCAAAACAACAATTAAGGCAAAACATCAACAAAGACATCAGAGATATAAATAGCAGCAGCAACAGCAACAGCAGTAGCAGTAGTAGTCAAACCATAACATGCAGTAGACTTGACCAAACACGATGGGTGTAGGACGTTAAACTAATGTACAATGTAGGCCTATAGATATTCGCTTAACTTAGGTCTACCGTTACATTTTGTGCATCATTTTTAGGTAATGATATCATAGACTGGGGGCTAATGTCCTACCTCGGGGGCCAATGTCCGGGGTTAATGTCCGGGGGGGCTAATGTCCGTTCCCCGACACGACAACATGCAAATGTAGGCAAAACTAGACAAACAGACTAAATAGACTAATGTATACTATAGACTAAAGATGCCTATACCTTTGTCGCAGTACTGGCCGCTCCATCCCGTCAGGCAGATCTTGCTGCCGTTCGCTTGGCAACGATAGTGGCCGAACTTGTCGTCTCTCGGCTTGCAGATTTCCGAACATCCTGTGCCGTAGTAATTGCTCGAGCAGGTCACCCTGTAGCGGAGTGCCATCCGAACGGATCCGGTTGACTGGATGAGTTCCTGCCAATCTTCGCCAGGATCCTTCGAGCGTTGAATTGCCACGCGTGCTATCAAGTTCTGCGGATTGCCTGCCAATGGCAACGAAATGTGCGGTAAGGCATGAACAAGAAGAGAAGAAGAAGAAGAAAAAGGCATGAACAAGAAGAGTAGAAGAAAAAGAAAAAAGAAGAACAAAAACAAGAAGAAGGAAAGAGAAGAAGAGAAACAAGAAGAAGAAAGAAACGATAAGAACAATAAGAACAACAATGGCATGAAGATTTAGAGATTTCACTATCTTAACCTTGGCATATATGAGGGCAAATAACAAGTCCTCCCTCCCTCCCTTCCTCCCTCCCTCCCTTTCTCCCTTCCTTCCCTCCCTCCGTTCCTCCCTCCCTCCTTCCTTCGCTCACCAGTTGATATTCCCGACAACGTAAAGTCAGTGTACTCAAGACAGCTAGATAGCTGTTCAAGATAGCAGTGTTTAGTCTATTCCCATGCTTTTTGTGAGGGGGCAAATTCATGTTTCTGGGGTGGGGCAGGACAAACGGTCGCTTTATTTTTTTTTGGGAGGGGGGGAGGGGAATACTACCTATGTACATGTAGACAACAGCGCTAGATTTGCTCTGGAGACGGTCATTCCTGGGAAAACTTCCCCCAGCGATGCCCAGGTTAAGCACTGGTTGTGTAGAGGGCGCAAGTGAAGCTCCATTCCCACAACAACCTTCTTCTGTCTTGACAGAATTTGAATCCCTGACCGATGTACTATCGACCATACTGAGTGTCATAACTAATTTAGAGAACCAAGCTGTGGGACCTAACAGAAATCTCACTCTATACGAGAAGTAAGACATGCCATAGGCCCTGTAGATAATGAACTAAAAATAGCAAAGACTAGGTGTCTATGTTGCATGCATATTGCATAATGATTAATGACGCAATTGCTTAAAGAATTTCTCGGCTCACAGCAGCTGCTATTCAGTCGTCAATTACATCTACGGTTTCGTTAGCGGCTAACTCAGTGCACGACGTTAGCGTTTGACTTATAGGAACAGTTTCCTCGTTCATCTATTTAACACAATCAGCGCCGGAGTTAACGGCGAAGAATTTGGAATTCAATCAAATACCTTTCCTTAATAATTAAGATACGGTCAGAGCAAAAACAAATAAAGAAATCACGCCAAATACTACGAAAACGGCGACCCATACAGACAGCCAGTTGCGCCGCAATAAAAAAACACACACACATTGCAGGCGGCATTACTGCGCAATCGGTGTTCCATACTCGGTCGCGATAAAGGAAAGCGAAGCAGAACGAGCGCGTGCTGCACTCTGGCGGCGAGTCTCGAAAGTAGTCTGTGTGCACTGATGTCGTTCGCGCCAATATTTCATATCACCAGCCGGTGCCTGATAAGAGACGCGAGAAGGGCCGAGCCAGCCCGAAGAGCTCCTCCGTTGCCCCCCCACCCCACCCCCAAGCCTGAGGTCCCTTCCTGGAGGCCGTGCCTGGACGGTGAGAGTATAGAAGAGGGCGGCAGCGCAAACTCATAAATGAAACCGTTCAGACGATGATGATAAAAGGCCCTTGATCGACCCACCGACCCACCGACCGACCGACTAACGAGGGGCTAAGTAAAGTCTGGCCTTCTGTTTCCTGTAGTAGACAATGCTTTATTTTTTTATTACTATTGATGCTATTATTATGATTAGATTAGCATTACTATTAATCATAATTATTATTATTATTAATCATAATTATTACGATTACTATTTATTGTTACTAATATATAATATTATTACCAGCAGGAACAGTAGAAGTAGCAGTAGTAGTAGTTGTTGTATTAGTAGTTATAGTAGTAGCAGTAGTAATAGTAGGTAGAGCAATGGTAACAATATTTTTAAAATTATTACTGCTACTACTACTACTACTACAACTACTACTACTATGCTGCTGCTGTTGCTGCTGCTGCTGCTGCTAATAAATACCTTCCGTAATAATAGTGTAATTATGGTCCAATCAGATACCAGCACCGCACCATTTCTTATGTAGTCACCTCAAACCGAGAAGACATTTGGAACTGGAAGAGTCTAACTCTAACCAGTCTAACGTTTGTGAAACAAAGTACAACAACGATAGCGTCATAGATGATTTCTCTAACGCACATCCATTGCATGTCCAATGTCCATATATACGGCAATAAAATAATATTATAAAAAGACACGGAAGAGAGCAGTTGAGCTGCAATTAAATTCCAGGTGTGATAATTAAGACAAGAGAGTGAACAATGGGTTCAGCAGCTTCATGGGTTGGAGTCGTCCTAACAATTAGTTGATGTGCCACATGTAAAAAAGTAATCAGATCATGCGAAGTTGGTAACATGAAGTCCAAGTATATCCTTGTACATTTACAAGCATGTCGGTGTAAATGTATGTATGCATTCATTCATATTTTAACTACATTTACTTACACATTAACTAATAAACCTACATACTCACCTAAAACCCCCACCGGAGCAGATGCTTCAAGATTTAACCTCTGATTAATTGATTAATTCATAGTTAATGAAGCAAAGAGTAAGTAGTCAGCGGTGCATGGAAAGTTATAGAGCGGCCACAGCACTCTCATATAACTAAGTGCATGCACTCATGCGCAGGCTAAATCAATCCAAGCGACACATACCTCTCTTCCTCTTTCATCTTCCATACAAGCATCCATCCATTCATCCATCCATCCATCCATCAACCCATCCATCCATCCATCCATTCATCCATCCATCCACCCATCCACCCATCCATGATCCATCCATCCATCCATCCATCCATCCATCCATCCATCAACCCATTCATCCATCCATCCACCCACCCATCCATCCATCCACCCATCCATCCACCCACCCATCCATCCATCCATCCACCAATCCATCCACCCATCCATCCACCCATCCACCCATTTACCCATCCATCCACCCACCCATCCATCCACCCACCCATCCATCCATCCACCCACCTATCCACCCATCCATCCATCCACCCATCCATCCATACATCAACCCATCCACCCATCCACCCATTTACCCACCCATCCACCCATCCATCCATCCACCCACCCATCCATCCACCCACCCATCCATCCACCCACCCATCCACCCACCCATCCATCCACCCATCCATCCATACATCAACCCATCCACCCATCCACCCATTTACCCACCCATCCACCCATCCATCCATCCACCCACCCATCCATCCACCCATCCATCCACCCATCCATCCATCCACCCATCCATCCACCCATCCATCCACCCATCCACCCATTTACCCATCCATCCACCCACCCATCCATCCACCCACCCATCCATCCACCCACCCACCCATCCACCCACCCATCCATCCATACATCCATCCATCCACCCATCCACCCATCCATCCATCCATCCACCCATCCATCCACCCATCCATCCACCCATCCACCCATTTACCCATCCATCCACCCACCCATCCATCCACCCACCCATCCATCCACCCACCCACCCATCCACCCACCCATCCATCCATACATCCATCCATCCACCCATCCACCCATTTACCCATCCATCCATCCACCCACCCATCCATCCACCCACCCATCCATCCACCCATCCATCCACCCACCCATCCACCCACCCATCCATCCATCCACCCATCCATCCATACATCCATCCATCCGTTATTACCTGTAGCTTCGCCGTCTTCATTCCACGCCTCGACAATCAGCGAAAAGGTGCTCTGCAAAAACACAGACACACATACACACAGTGATAAACAGACAGGCAGACAGACGTACAGACGAAAGAAGCAGTATAACTCAGTGGTCATGCAAGAAGCACCAATCACGGTCTCCCATGCAAACAATCGCTTCTACATTTCATGGGAACGACACCTTAGACCGAGACTAGAGGACGGGTGGGGTCAGAGTGCGGGGGTCTAGAGGACGGGGGTCGGAGGATGGGGTCGAAGGACGGGGGGTCGGAGGGCGGGTGCGGGGGCACGTAACAGCAGTGGCCGCCACAGGGGCCTCAACATCATCGGTGGCGGCCTGGCTAAATAGCCTGCATTACCACTTACCTACCTACTTACTAGGAAGCCGGATCGCTGTGAAATCTGCCAGGTGTTGCGATCGCCCCACTCTTCCCTCCCGCCCCCCGTTTCTAACCTCGCCGACGACTCCGTTCTTATCAACAATAATTTCTGCACGAAATTAAGTCCCGTCGTCTAATTTCGACGCATAAATTCGACTCCTGAGGCGACTCTAGCGCCCGCTGCAGAAGCCATCGGTCGCTGCATAATTCCAGCTCATTTAAAATGCGATCAATCACCAGGGGGCGCCCGGAATGGCCCGCTTGCGCTGCGGGCGATCAGAGGGGGGAGCTGCCGTAGTGTGGAACACGGGAAAAGGGGTTGGGAAAATTATGCCCCAATGGTTGCGCTGCTGCTGTGCTGTCGTCTCGCTGCGAGCGAAGTTGTTTGTCGCTCTCTCCCGTTTTTATGGGCCGTGAAATCGGATGCGTCGGCGGCCATTAGTTTTATAGCGCCTATCTTTTAATGCAATTGTGCAAACTGTGAGGAGGAAACGGGGAACACCGCAATGCAAGAAATGTCACAGTCATCATTCGATTTCTGCGGGGAAAGTTTATAGCCCAACACGAATAGATTCAATTACACACACACACACACACACACACACATATATATATATTATATATATATACACAGTTTACACACATAATATATACATAATATACCGGTATATAGTATACATGCTTACAATATAATACATATATATACGCACATATGGTTGGTGTATTACAATCAGACGTCGGTATATGCATGTATAATTATATGAGACAAACACACACGTGTATACAGCTTACGAATGTCTAAACGCATAACTTATACACTAAACAAGTCTATTTAACCTTTGCAACATCCACTATTCTTCTTAAGTCTGCATTGGAAATTTCTCCGTTAAATTTTACCGCTAGTCGTAATAATATTATGCCCTAAAGAAAGATAAGCAACCGTTTTCTATACCTATATAGCTGTCTTATGTCTTTGACTGTGGCTTGCTGTCAGGCACTTGTGCATTCTACGTTTTACTGCAGTGAGGCCGCAGTCGCTGGATCTTACGCATGCACTTCCAAACATATAAAGTCTGCGTATTTTGTATATTAGGCATATATTTATATATATATATACATAATCATATATATAATTATACATATATCTATATAATTAGCCGTATATGTTTATATGGTGAGTTGATGACACGCTGGCGAATCCAACTGTACAAGTGATACGTGTAATAAACGCTAAATCAATCGATCGATCAATCAATCAATCAATCAATCAATCACATAGGCATTTAAACGCTCAATCAATCAGTCAATCAATCATCCAGTCAGTCAGTCAATCAATCAATCAATCAATCAGTCAATCAATCAATCGATCGATCAATCAGTCAATCACATAGGCATTTTTACAGCGCCCCTTCCAGATCTCTACTCAGAGGCGCTCCCAACACAGGCTTGGTAACAAAGAAATGTCTTGAGAAGACGATGCTGTCTATAACCATGTTAAAAAATTGACACGTCTTGACTATGGTCTACTATACACCGCCAGACCTCATACGCCGAGAGTAAGTAATATGATGTCGTCAAGTTGTCCAAAGGATTATAGCTTAAGGAAGTTAAGTGTCTGCATTTATCTCCTCTAAGGGTTATAGTGAAGAGTGGTGGAAATACAGAACGAATTACAGAGAAAATACAGTTTGAGCATTGCGTGATTTCAAGCCTTTGTTGTCAGTGGATATTTTGATAGCCTGACAAAGACACGTGGCCGATAAAAGAGAGAGTCAAAACGCCGGCTTTTCGTAAACGCTCACTACAATACACATCGGGCACAACTGTATACCCTATACTCTGACCCTATACAAAGGATTGTAAATGAAAATAAAAAAATCATCTTTTATTCATAATCCACGCTCATAAAATATAGTCTAAATTAGACGTATAAGAGGGCGCCATTATTATTATATACCATGGCCTTACGTGACAGACAAAAGCAACTCTTGATATAATACCTACATATATAAGGGTCTAGACATCCTTGGGATTTTCCCCAAATCTTGGGATTTGGGGATCAACTGGGGATTTTTTTTGTTTTCATAGCAATATTGTTTTGTTCAAAGGAATTATAGTTTTTACCGGACTGTCTAACAGTGGCAGAGAATCAGATGAGAAATCCGATTGACGTTTGTCATTATTATTTGTAACTTGTAAAAATTGCAACTAATTTTCTTAGGACTTATTCAATGTCATGCTCCGGTTTTTTTTCTTTGCCAGTTCTTTGCTCGGCATTTTTGTCAATAATTGTGAATGAAAAAATAATACAGTTGAGACATTGCGTGATTTCAAGTCTTTTGTCAATGAATATTTTGATAACCTGAAAGACGATGTTAAAACACAATTCATATTTCTTCAGGACATTTTCTTTTCAGTTAGTAATATTTGGGATATTTTTAAAACACTCTTGGCCAATCTTGAGATTTTTCTGGCAAGATCTTGGGATTTTTATAAAATGGAGAGTGGGAGTACCGTGTAGCATATATAGGCCTAGTTCAGATTCTTCTTGTAGCCATTTGACACAAATTGACAGTTTTGTGCAAATAAAATATTTTTAAAACAAAGCAATAGCCATTCTGTCACGACATACTGGTATCGACACAAGTAGAATTAATTCACTTTAAGAGCACGACTGTTTGCATAGGCCTACACATTGTACCTAATATGCCATCAAGCTGCATTATGGTACTGAAGGTGAATTTTGACAGGCCGGAAGTATAAATTGACTGGCGTGGTTTAGGTCCTCGTATACCCTTTATATGTAAACATAATGATATTCTGTAACTATTTGGCATTTATATAGGGGTCTATTGTGCAGTAGAAGGCAGCAATTAGCCAATCTGCAGATTAGATAAAAGTATAGCTATAACATACGGAAGGGGCAATTCTGCTATTTGCAGACTATATCCTAATCAAGGCTTAGCGAAATGTTTAACCAAGTGTTGCAGCATAAATCCATTTTATTTTCAACTGAAAACTCTCTGCATGCTTGCGCTATATAAAATCAATAGTAACACGTGTTGTGGACGGATCTGAATGCGAACTATTGATCGGAAATACATGATACGGCTATTCGCGTAGAAATTGGTACCCGTGATGATTTGGCACAGTGCCAGTGATACATCGGCAAATGTTCGAACTGTTAGCATAGCATAACTATATACGCAAATGGGTAAAATATTGAAACGGTCATTACTTTAAAAGTCTTGGTCTGCACATGATGTCATGATCTATATTTAAAAAGTAGAATGTGTCTATCCAGAATGCACGCCCTCAGTTTCACAGCTATTGACCTGAAACCTTGCACCTAGACAGAGGGCCACAACTATAGGCCCACAAGGACCACCCGGTGGAGGGGACTGCGGTCAGTATCTATATACCCTCACCCTGCCATGGGGTTGGGAGGTGTCAAAAAACAAATGTCACTATCAAGAGGCAACCCATTTCCGCGCCTTGGCCATACTTCCGCAGCAATTCATCTGAAACCTTGCACCTGGATAGAGGGCGACCAGGATCATCCCGTTGTGCACTCAGCCCCACAGCCCCTGGGGGCGGCGTGTGAAACAAAAACCCTAAATATACCGGTCAACGCCATGCATGCAGTTATGGCCACAGTTCCACACCTATCCACAATTTCACATCAAACCTTCCAGCTAGAGCCACCAAGACCACCCCGCCACCACTCCTGACCAAGGGGGGAGGCGGAGCAAGGTGAGGATGAAAAATCGAAATTTCCCGAGCAACGCCGGGTATACCACAGTTACAATAAATTATAAGTGGTTATTCAAATCAGGATAATCAGTGCAACGTGATGTAGGCTATTAACTTTGACATATGCACGGTGGCAGAAATCGTCAAAATATGATATTGGTAGACGATATATATATGTATATATATACACTGTGTCCGGAAAAATTCCAAGGCTCTAATATATGAATTAAAAAACTATAGTAGATAATAATCAATTAGAAAATTTTAAAACCTTTTTGATCCGTACATAATTACGAACAAAATTCTTTATAGATTATAAAATTTGGGGAGTAATGCAGGAGAAAGTATACAAGACAAAGGTCAGAAACATCGAAGAACTCCGCGAGCGAATTGTTAATGCTTGGGATGAACTTGATCAACTGGTCGTCGATGCTGCTGTTAGTCAGTGGCGTGTACGTCTCGAAGCATGCGTGGAAGCCAATGGCGGACATTTCGAACATAAATTATAGTTCCACAATATTTCAGGATTAAACTGTTTCTGGAATTTTAAAAATCTATTAATGTTTACAAATTATTTTTATATTTACCGTAAAGCCTTGGAATTTTTCCGGACACAGTGTATATTATACTAGCTGGGGTACCCGGCGTTGCCCGGGAAATTTAGGATTCGATCCGCTCCGGCCACAACCCCACCACACAACACCCCACCACACTGCGACCTCTATACCAGTACGCCACCGGAGAAATTTGGGTTTGACGAAAATTTCCACCCCATCCCACCCCCACCCCACCCCACCCCCTCCACCCCAACCCCCTCCCACCCCACCACTACCACCCCACCCTACCTCCCACTCCATCCCCCTCCAACCCACCCCTCCACCCCACCTCAACCCACTCCCTCACCCCACCCCCCACCCCCCAACCCCATCCCCACCCCTCGACCCCTACGCCACCCCACCCCACCACCTCCACCTCCACCTCTCACCTCCATCCCACCCCTCCACTCGACTTTAGACACCTCAAAAATGGTTAAAATTACTGCATTTATACGTGGCAAGCGAATGAAAATTGTTAGCGAAAATCAGTGTTTTTGACCCCCCCGCACCCTGGCCCCCCCTGGTGGTGGAGATTTGCCAACCACTGATCCGGGGGGTTCTGATGGACCTCTATCTAGAAAAAAAAATCAAAAAAATAGCTGCGTTTTTTTGAAAAAAAATTGGGGGGTTTCGCCCCCCACCCTGGCCCCCATGGTGGTAGAGAATCGCCAACCCCTCGCCTTTGCGTCTCGTGCCGAGACCTACACAGTAGTGAAGGTTTGGAGTGAAAAGCTCAAAAACTGTGAGCGTGCATTCTGGACAAAGTCAGATACATACATACAAACATACAAACATAGTCACATCCTTCCTTATAGATATAGATGTATAGGCCTATAAAGTGATTAAGTTGCCACCACGCAAATCTTTACAAATTTAAAACTATAATGCTAATCTAAATAACAATTCTTTTTAACGAATACATCGATAATAGATTCGACAGCTAGGCGTTAAAGGGGTGTACAACACTGTACAGTGTACATGTAGGCTAACAGGGGACATAATAATTATTGTCTGTCAATTGATTGATGCTGCAAGAACACATTACGTTTAGGTGATGGGTCTATTATAGGATATAAGCTTACTCTCTTTAATCCGTAGTGGAGCCCATGCTTATGCAATTATTTAGTTTCGTACGTATACGCCCAATCCTCAAATAGATGCGCTAAATGAAGAGGCTTAATGATCATTGCATGCATACCCTATTCTAATCCGCCCATTTCCGCTGGATGTCATATAAGTCGACAAAGCTGGTTCTGACTGGATGCATTATTCTATTTTTAGGAAGAAGCAGAAGAAGAAGAAGAAGTCTATTGAGAAATTTAATAGATCACCAACACATCTCGGAGGCCAAAAGGCGTAAACAAACCGCGAGGAGTCAGCATGGAGTTCATACACGCATGCGCGTTCAACGGAATTCTTAGAAAACGCTATTTCATGTACGCACACACACGCGCACACACACACACGCACACACGCACACACACACACGCAAACACACACACGCAAACACACACACGCACACGCACGCACGCACACCCACACACGCACACGCAAACAAACACGAACACATATACACACACGCACACACACACGCGCACACGCGCACACATACACACACATCCACGCGCACACACACATAAACACACGCACACAAACACACACGCATGCACGCATTGCTTGTGCCACCTGTCGCCCAAGCTTCGCCGTCCCAGTTGATTATACACGTGACAGTTTTAAATAAACACAAACGCCTATTAGCAGGGAAAGAAAGATGAACGTACGGCACACCGAAATTTTTGTCACCACAAAGAGGCACGATCTTTCCTGACTAATTCACCCCAATAATATAATAAGCGCATTGCAAGCACATCCCATTCACATAACGCAATGCATATTCAACGCATTATAATAAAACATAACAAATGCTAAATTTCAAACACGTGACTTGCAACCGTATAATAATTATGGGCCTATTATGCATGGTGGGGCGCGGTGGTGTAGTGGTGACGTCGGTGCCTTTGAGTTGGAGGGTTCCGGGTTTGAATTCACCTCAAGTCGCCACGTAAAGACCTTGAGCAAGTTCTTCACCCGCAATTGCAGTGTCCGCGCTGTAGTCGGGAGCGCATCTGAGTAGTGATCTTGAAGGGGCGCTATAGAAATTGATAAATAAATAAATAAATGCGTCGCTTTAGACGTAGGCCTATAATACTGACGGGGGCGTTGCATACTTAAATTTCAGAACAGTGCAAGGGAACCATGCAACAAATCAGTAATGGAACTTAAATAGCAATCGCGTTATTGCATGACTTGCAGACCACAATAATGCTTGCAATGGTTCACATCAATCACATGTAGGATAATCAGTCCAATATTAAACGGACCCATCATCGTCGTCGTCGTCGTCATCATCATGATCATCATGATCATCATGATCATCATCATCATCATCATCATCATCATCATCATCATCATCATCATCATCATCATCATCATCATCATCATCATCATCAATAACAACGTTATGATCATCATCGTTATAATCATCATCGTTATAATCATCATCATCATCGTCGTCGTCGTCAACATCGAGCACCATCATCATCATCGTCGTCGTCGTTATCATCATCATCATCACCGTTATAATCATCATCATCGTCGTCGTCGTAGTCAACATCACCATCAACATCATCATCATCATCATCGCAACTACCACCAACTACTCTTCGAAAACACTCACCGGCCACGTAAATGAGAAGAAAAAGCTGACGTCACCGTCGGTTGAACTCCCAACCAGAGGACCTCCTCCTCCCCCCGCCGCTGTTCCTTCTCCTTCCTCTGAAGAGGATGATGATGAGGAGAAGGATGAGGAAGAAGAGGAGGAGGAGGAGGCGACGAAGGAGTTGTTGCCAAGTACCGGAGTGATATGCTGTCCGTACGTACAGACAGGGTCGTCGGGAATGGTCGCCTGGTAATGGCTAAAGCAGATACGAAAGAATGTCTGGCACGGCAAGCTACATAATGTCGTTGACGACGATGATGACGATGATGACGACGACGACGACGACCTTGTCGTTGCGCGCTGTTCCGAGTTTCGGCGGCTCCCCGAACAGCAGTTTCCGAAAGCGTTCACACCTTCTGCGTTGCTGAATGACGTCAGCTGAACTTGGAAATATCCGGAAGCAGACGTCTACAGAAAAGAGCGCGAAAAGTAATTTAAAGTAAAAGCAGCGAATCATGTGATATGACGTGAGCGTGTATAAAAACGTCACGAATGCTGTGCACTGTGTACAGCGACGTAAGCACATTCCGTGACGTAACCTATAGTGCAGTGACGTAAGTAAATGACGATCTTGAAAATGGCGGTGCCACAATAGGTGGCGGCAGGTCATTTCTGCATGACATGTAGTTCATATAATAATATTATGGCAGGTCAAAGAGTTGAATAGTCAGGTGAATAAAATCACTTTTCATTTTATTTTTATTTTATTTTACTCTTTGACCTGCTGACAAAAATTCCTTGTAATTTTTAATATCTTCTGGCACAGTTAGCCTCTTCGACATGCTGAATAACTCCCAAGAATCTGGCGTGACCTAACTGAAATTGTATAGTTGGCGCCGCCACCGGTTCCCAACGTCTTAATAGTAGGCTATATGACCTAATCACGAGATTCCAATATGCAGAATAACCAAGTAATTGAAGGCACGAAAACCAGCTTATTTACCGGTGACACGAAACGGAGTATCCCCCCTGAAAGCTATTCGGGGGGATGAATTAATCTTTCCCCCCGGATGGAATTAACCGGTCTATACTATCCGGAGGGATAAACCATTCTATCCCATTTTTTGAAAAATGCGCATAATAAAAAAATTTATGCTGTAATCAAAATTTAAAGTGACTCTAATTGTTTTAAGTGTCCTAAGCAATGCTCAGATAAAGGCAACTCGAATTTATTTAGTGACTCCGAGTGTTTTTAAGTGTCTTAAATGTTTTAAGTGCTCTAAAAACAGGGCAAAACAAATTATCTAGTAGCAATATGTTAGTGTCATTGTTGAAAACAAAGCAGATGAAAATCAATTTGTAAAGAAAAATACACACGGAAGCGGTTTTTTCGACTTTTTAATGTGGGGGGATACAATTAATACGGGGGATACTGTATTTCGTGACACCGGTTCAGTTACGCCCATAATGACGCTCCATCGTCACCCGTATATTAGTAGTGCCAGTCCCAAGTTTGTGGAGTGGATAAGGAGGAGGGTGACATGGTGGTAACATCTTTGTTGTGACGCAATGTCGTTGAACAGTATACAGGTCTAGCTAACCATGCATGACCAACGTGCAATGAAACGGAAACAGCTTTTGCCTTTTCAAATAGCTTATCGCCATATAAATTATAGACTTATGCTTATAATGTATTGTGTGATTTAAACAAAGACAGTGCTTATCTCTTATTTCTGAGTATCGCTGTTGGACTGCAGTCTGTTTCAAGCTTCTAGTGAATTAGGCTAAATTTCCATTATGTACTGGAGTCGATAAGCAATTATACTAAAAGTGCACGCTATCACTATGAGTAGGGCCTAACAAGTTTGTTCACCCCTCCTCAGATCTAGCTTGCTTTTTTGTTGGTTTCCAGCTCTAGATTACTTAACAGCTAGCGATGAGTCGAGGACTTGAACCTCTTTGATCAGCTGCATATTGAGACATGAACTTTCACTACGAAACACAACAGCAGCTGCAGTGGTTACCGATGCAATACATTGGAAGAGGTACTTTTAGTATAACTTTCATCTTGTACACTGCATTCTTAAACGCCAAGAAGTGTTGAATCTGTTTCTTTGGCAATGAATGCGAACTGGATCTGCAGTGATGTCGAAAGTGAAGCGCTGTTGGACGATCTCATGTAGGGGCGCTATATAACGTTCCAGTTAATTTACATAAGATGTTATAAATTTCCAGTTAATTTACATAAGGTGTTATAAATTTCCAGTTAATCTACATAAGATGTTATAAATTTCCAGTTAGTTTACATAAGATGTTATAAATTTCCAGTTAATTTACATAAGATGTTATAAATTTCCAGTTAATTCACATTAAGATGCTATGACTGAATTAAGTCGTAATATAATTCGGTTGCGATTCAGGTTTTATAAAAAATCCAACTAAGAGCCATTATGCCTTTTATATTGATGGCACAGAGATGCTGCAGCCATATCATATGCAGTTGCCATCTGTCCAACTTCAGGAACAGTATATATAGACCTCTACTACAACCACAGAAACGATGCCTCCGGACGTTGTACTTTAGCCTGATTACGTTTGTAGGCCGATGCAGCACATGCATATTATGATGAATCACACGCTGATCATTCGGTGTAGAGGCCACATTTTAATGTCTTTCAGTTGTGCTCTGTTACTCCGAAAAGGCAGAATTTGCATCAGCTGTTCATAAGAGCATAATAACGATAATTTAATGTGGCGTGTAGCCTATATATGCATCGAGTGAAGCTCAGTTACTGTATATAATACACCGCTAATATGAAGTTTTTTCTATGAGAATTTTCAACAAATCGTTCTGTATATACTGGTAGCCTAAATCGGCGCAAATTTACACGAAGATAGATAACACAAGACCAAGCCCATAATCATAAAAATATTTACTGCTCGTAGAAAAGTTCGTGCCAGTGTTTAATCTAGGTATCTCAGAAGTAAAGTCCCCAGGAATGACATTTGGCTCCCCAAGATAAAATCTAGAGCTGTTGTTTACATGCACATAGGTAATATTTCCTTTCCCCCACAGAAAAACTACATACGTAACATTTCCTTCTCCCAGAAAAATTGGACAGGTCCTGTTTACAGGCATAAATGCAAATTTTAAAAGAAAGACTAAGAAAAGTCTCTGCTCGCCGTCGTCCGCCGAAATCGGTCGTTCGTCTCGTTCTCCCCCCCCTCCCCGGGCGCCCCCCACCACCCCAGAAACGCGAAGCCTCCCCCAAAGCAGAGAGACCATATAGATTAAACACTGGCTAATACAATGCTGGATTTAGCACGCGAATTTAAACGAGCATGTTATACATCTGATAATAATGGAGGAATGCGAGGACAGAAAATAACTGTTGTAATGTTATAGAATATACGGGCCGTGGTACAGGAGACGCGGTGCAGGTTGTACAGCCACAGTAACTTGTGGTTATATTATATTGGTGTGAATAGGCATCAATGCAAAGTACATATCAACAATAAAAGTTCTGAACAGGAAGAGACAGCACTGTATACCATGCTGTTATAGTTTGCCTAGTACTGTGAAGCACAATGACCATTGTTATTTTATTATTGTCACAATAATGATTATAAGTAGTACTGCCACTTCCATTACTATTACTGTTATTAATATAATGCATCCATTAAGCAGCGCTGCACCTGTCAATGTTGCTGCTCAATAATGAGGAAGTTCAAGGTTCCTACACAATTGCAGACGCCACACTCAGATGTATCTTGAACCAGTATACTCTCCTTGCTAATACAAGGCCATCGCTATAACCAACCGGCTACCGTGACCAATGTACAGCAGCACTGAACACCCAACCGTAAAAGCTGTTGCCTCTGTCTAATTCTAACACTCACATCTTTGTGACTACTAATGATAGGAATCTCGTGTGATCGATAAACGACGGATAAACATCCGCTAATGATGCAGCATTTCTATTGGGTCTGGTCGCCGACCGGATATTGTCGTGTTGAACAGCAAAATTTCAACGCTGCGGAAATAGGCAGCTCAGCAAATTCAATTGACAAGAGTGGGCGATCTGCACGCACCGTTGGATAACATACATAAGTATATAAATTATATCCGTGAGGGATAATAACAATTGACCGGCGGTGAGTAGGAAAGCGTATAAATGAGAGGGCAGGAAATGGGGGTGCATCCATAGGGTGTTGAGATAAGTCATTTGGCATTGACACTAAGTCCTGATGTTACGGTACTTAGCGCTGCTGGAAGGGAAGCGGTGGTGGGTGACCTGCTTACGATGACCTGCCCAAGCATGTCCTTAGCTGGCCATTCACGCCTTGTTTCCCAACTCGTACACGTTTGGTTCCGGTGGAGTGCGACCCTAATACCTTTCCTCCCACATAATTGATGAACAGAGCCATGACATTTTCCAAGTCTTGCCTACGATCTTCATGACTGGTTTGAACTCACACAAAAATTTATTTTCTACATAGTGTAATTTCGTGTATTTATACGTAGATTTTGAAAATTTACAGTGCTAGATTAATTAATTATTACATAGTGTCATATTGACATTTTATCATTATCATAATAACTAGTTCGTATACGATCAAGTGTGTGCTTACTTTACAATCAAGCATGTGCTTACTTTACAATAAAGTCTGCGCTTACTTTACAATCAAGTATGGATTTGTTTTACAATAAAGTCTGTACTTACTTTACAAACAAGTATGGGTTTACTTTACAGTCAAGTGCATGCATACTTTACAATCAAGTATGGGTTTGCTTTACAATCAAGTATTGGTTTACTTTATAGCCAAGTGCATGCTTACTTTACAATAAAGTGTGGTCAGTTTTCAATCAAGTGTGTGCATACTTTACAATCAAGTGTGGTCGGTTTTCAATCAAGCGTGTGCTTACTTTATTCTGCTCCAATTTTATATGTTCAGCTGACACAAAATGAGCAACCTACAGTCCTACACTTTACTATGAACTATACTCTATGCTACTCCAGGTCATTGCTACAAAAAGCCTATTTGAAACCTTTGCTATAAAATTCATTCATTCATACAAGAATATCTGTAGCGTCTCTTCAAACGGACTACTCAGAAGCATAGTTGTTTAAGACTTTTTTCTTTTTTTTATCTCTCGCATCGATTTTATCGTTTTTTATTTTTATGTAACTTTAGTTTTTTAATTTCATCGTTTTTTACATCTATGCTCAGAAGCGCTTCCAACTCTATAGCACGACAATAATGCACAATTTTTGAGTTGAATATGAAATGCATCAGTAAGAGGCCCCAGAAAGCAGACTCAGTTTCTGTGGGATCCCATTCTAGACTATTGGTATACTACTTCCTATTCTGACACCACCCGTCATAGCAGTTAGTACTAGCATAGTACTAACGGTATCTCGAGTTGCTATTGATTCGATTCGTATAGTCTTATTAGTGCTAATGTCTGTATGACCAGCAGCAACTATCATGGTCTCATCTACATAGTGTATGTATATAGAACAGTGTAGAACAGTGATCTCAAATTCTCGGTCCACATTCATATTATTTAAACCTCGGTGCTTTAAAATAATTTATGGGTTTTCCCTTTATACCAAAGCAAATTAGCATTAAATTTTTCTTCATTCATCTGAAACAATTTCGCCTCGTGATATATAATTGTATTTGCCATTTTTATGCACTAAATGAATCCAAAAATTAACAGCACATTATGTGTTATATAAATTCCATACTGCATGGAGTATGCTTGCCCTGTGTATTCTCACGCTTTGACGTATATTATGACTTAGGAGGGAACACAATACGTGACTAAGTCACAGACTTATTTAAAAATGTTTTACAGCCTCGGGCAAGAGATCGTTTTAAAAAAACAAAACAGCGATGCTCATGAATTTTCTAAACTTGTATCTATCTGTAATCTATATGTCTTTCTGACAGGTATACGCCTATAATAGATAAATGCATCTGACAGAATTCATGCCTTTGATTTAGTGAGCCGAAGACAGATTGTTGCATGTATGCATCATCAGAATCGAATTCGTATGCGTATATATATATATATACGCATACGTATATATATACGTATATATATATTATATATATAATATTCTATCTGAGTTTATACGAAAAACAAATTTGCTATAATTATTAGCTCTAGCATTTTCTCTTAATTGTGAAAAACCTTAGATCCTTTGGCACCTGCATATAATTTTCCAGGGGCGGGGCCGGGAATGCAATTAACTTTGATTTTTTAGCACGAGTTTGAAAATGCAAAGCAGGAAATTAAGAATATGGGTCAACGTTACGGAAGTTTCTAAATGTAAATTTCTCAGTCTCACTTTGTACATAATTAACATCATTGGTGCTTTAGCGCGAAGAAATATTTTGACAGCTAAAAAACAGTAATTAAAAGAATAGGTGTCAATTTCCAGGGGCAAATGCCCCCTCTTGCCTCTTTATTTATACCTCAAAGTAAAATGTTGCAAAAGTAACATTCAGGAAACAGCAGCAATGGTCTGGACCTCTTACAAGGTTTTATGATTTTACGTCACTTGCACCTCTGTTCCAAATGAATTCAGCTGACCTTCAGACTGAAAGAGCATTTCGAAACACAAACACACTGAGGCTGGAATTCACGAATTTTACGAATTTCTCATTATTGAAAAGCTCCAAACGTATGGCAACAGACATGACTGTGGAACATATGGCAGAGATATAAATCGACCAAATAAACTAAAGACATGTCAAGAAACCATCATCATCATCCAGGAATTGCATGACTCTTAAAAATATGCAAGTGACACGCAGATTGACCACAAGAGAAAACGGCAAACAATGAAGTGAACAATGAAGTAAACAATGAAGTAAACAATGAAGTAAACAATGAAGTAAACAATGAAGTAAACAATGAGGTAAACAATGAAGTAAACAATGAAGTAAACAATGAAGTAAACAATGAAGTAAACAATGAAGGTGAGGACAACACACCGAGACAGAATACTGGCACTACTGTCATTATACTGAGCATTGCATATGTCAAAAGCTTTTCTAAAATCCCTAAGTTGAAAAAGTGGCTTCATGCAGCAAAACTAATTATCAAGATCAATTTTTATGACTCATCTTCTTCTTCATAGTGCTTGAATTGCCACACTTTTACATGTTATTATCTTGCACACAATCCGGTGTTAAACCCTTGTTGGTCCTACCTTAGGTTCGTTTCAGCCTAGGACCACTGGTGTATACATGATGCTACTTGTTTGTTACATGTTTAACGATGCTGCCATACCAAAGATGATTAGTGTCGCCCTCCTCCTTTATCCAGGCTTTGGACTGGCAGAGTGCAAACAATGGCGGAATTCATGCTGGAGTTTTCATAATGCTACAAGTGCTGCTCTATAAAAAGTTCCCAGCAAATAATTAATTAATTAATTAATTAATTAATTAATTAATTAATTAATTAATTAATTAATTAATTAGTTGATACTCGAAGGTTGCAATTACCAGGAGTCAGGACTCAAATATCGGACACGCAAATACACAAACACACACAAACAGACAAACACACACTCACAGTCCATGCATACAAACACGCAGACAACACGCTCTCTAAACTAACTGAGAATGCTCGACTGTATACACTGTCCACACGGACTCAGTTAATTTGCATCACTACGGTATCGTCCTATTTGCAGTAATAGTAAACTGCATGGTCTCTGCCACTGTACATCTTTAGCACCATCGCAATATTTAACAGTTGGCTACAGCTAATGTCGGCATAGACTACCGTACTACTACAACTAATACTACTACTACTATTGCCGTCCTTCGCCAGCCACACGTGATTCTGGGTCGAAAGATCCTTCGATCTCGCATCACCTGGGCTCAACTATCGATCTACTCTACGCACACGCATACGCACCTACGCACACACGCGCGCGCGCGCAGGCAGATATATATGCACATGCACAATACATAACACTCCAGGTATACACACAACCATCGTCGTCATCCTCATCCCTAGAAAGCATTGGACGACATGATTAGCCGCACTTACCTGTGCTAGGAAAAGAGCCATTGTTATGATCATCCAGGTAAGTACGGCGTTCCTCGTCCTCCACCGCTGCTGTTGCCGCGTATCCATTGCGTCTAACTCCACGTTGCCGTCGTTTGTATCTCGCTCTCTCGCTCTCGCTTCTTCTTGCTCCGTACTACATCACTGACTGGGGCTCCGAATCATCCAGAGCGAAAACAGCAAGCGCAGCCCGCGATCGTATTCTTGGTCAGACGCCACAAAGCAGCTGTCGAGAGACGGCGGGTCGTCGGTGGCGGCGGCTCAGCCTCATCACGTGACCGCGGTGGCGGCGGCGGCGGCGGCCCTGCCGACCCTGGGCCAGATCGAGTCCTGGCTAGATGACTGACAGCGCACCTGCAACTGAACGCGTTTTTCCGCGGTTAGCGTATGACCACCGCACCTGTGACACATGAGAGACGAGTGAGTCTCTCTCTGTGTCGACCATTGCTTAATACAGCAGCAATACAGACAGCAATCACCATGGACAGACAGGCGAACGGACAGAGGGAGAGATAGACACACACCGTGGGGCACACAGCGACGGACAAATACGCATAGAAATACACAACTATCAGCTCACACACATTGAGACGCGTGGGCAGAGAGAATGAAACAAACTGGTCGAGGGGAAGAACCAAGAGAAGAACAGAGAAACTGATGAGCAATTACGGACAGAAGAGGGAAGAACTGTGACTGACTGACTGACTGATTGTATGAATTGTCTGATTGTCTGATTGATTGACTGACCGATTGATTGACTCATTGACTCATTGACTGACTGATTGATTGACTGATTGACCGATTGACTAACTGACTGACTGATTTACTAACTGATTGACTGACTGACTGACTGACTGATTGACTGACTGACTGACTGACTGATTGATTGACTGACTGACTGACTGACTGATTGACTGACTGACTGACTGATTGACTGACTGACTGACTGACTGACTGATTGACTGACTGACTGACTGACTGACTGATTGACTGACTGACTGACTGACTGACTGATTGATTGACTGACTGACTGACTGATTCACTGACTGACTGACTGACTGATTGATTGATTCACTAACTGATTGATTGACTGACTGACTGATTGACTGACTGACTGACTAACTGACTGACTGACTGATTGACTAACTGATTGACTGACTGACTGACTGATTTACTAACTGATTCACTGACTGACTGACTGACTGACCGACCGACCGACCGACCGACCGACCGACCGACCGACCGACCGACCGACCGACCGACCAGTCGATCGACTAACTGACTGACTTATTGCTTGATTGACTATTTCACTGATTGACTAACTCGCTGATTGACCGACTGATTGAACGATCAGGCAATCAGGATAATATAGACAGACGACGGAGTAGCAAGCAGACAAAGACAAACAGACAGACAGAGGGAACGAAACAAAAGAATGGGACTGGGCCACTGGGGGTGGGGAATTACATTTTCGACGGACAAGAGCGAGTTCAGAATTCGCATAACTCTGAGCGAATTAAGAATCGAACTGTATACAAAGAGTTTGAAGTCTTCAGCAGAAATTTACACAAGTATGTATTCAAGTATGTATACCCAGCGTATGAAGTTTATACGCATGGCAAGCAATTCTAGAGAGCCTCTATGTCTCGCACTAAGAGGACTTAGAGGAGCTGCAGGGTTGCTTCCTCCTACTTTATTGAATTTCAGAATAAACCGGATGAAGTTGGATCGCCGCCAATCCAATCCTCTGCGCATGCATTAAGAACCGACGAGTGCCTGCATGCAGAAAGATAAACGTGGAAAGTAAACTGGAGGAAGACTAGAAGAGTGTATATGACCGAACGGCAAATCTGCAGGACATCAACAAAACCGAACATATGCATGTAATTACAAGCTTTGCACAGACGCTGCAGGTTTCGTATTTGAAACGTAGCCTATATATATATACAGGGCTGAAAGTGGTTTGGAAAAGTTGCCGGGTCTGACTTTTAGCCGGAAAGCGCCGAAGGCGCGTTGCTGCGAGTGCCGAAGGCACGAAGCCCACACCGACTAGGGGGTCTGGGGGAGCGTCGTAAGCTCCCCCAGCGGGGTCTGGGGCGGAGCCCCAGCGACCAACGCATATTTAGCAGTGTTGACCTCAACTAGAGTCCATTTTAGGCTCTTATTTGCCAGCTATTTTATGAACGATGAAGTCATGAAAACTTCCAGAATTTTTTTTTGCAGAGTAGCAGATTATCAGGATAACAAATTCAAAGTTTTATATTGCAAAAGAAATGGGTTTCGTCTTTACCATGATCACAAAAGTGACAAGTTTAGGCCTATAACAAGTTTCTAAGTTTACAGCTGTCATATGGGTACCGTAAAGGAAAACTCTTTATGGTTTTTACCAGCTCAACCCACCCAAAATGTGTAATTTGAATTCTAATTTTTTTAAAGCTAATTCTATGACGGCTTAGCCTATACTTTGTGTATTTTGCAACCATTGCTTAGTGTTGAGCCACTAGCACTAGCCTCAAGTCACTTCACTATGGTTGAAAATCCCAAAGCGAATCCACATCAAAGTTCTCTCCTTAACCTACAACTCCTTACAATGCTCCCATTCCAGATATCTTCGCGAACTGTTCACCATCCAGCCAATCAGCTTTACCCGATTATCGGCCTGTCTTTCTCGACCGCCGGTCACAAGTCACATCAAGTTCTCCAAACCGAGCCATATCCAACACAGCACCACGCATTTGGAATGATCTGTCTCCTGAATTTCCGATCTTTTTCAGTTCCTCCGCCATCATTACTGATCACACACCATCACCTTCCTCAGGCTCCTCCATCCATCACACCTTGGGCTTTTAAATCGAAAATGAAGTCACGCCTTTTCAAAAGCTCTTACTATGTCTCATCTGATACTCCACCCTCCAATTCCCGGTCCAGACGACACTCGCCTTAATTGCTGTCCCGCCCCCTCTGATCCTTTGGTAACTCAACCCGGACCACCTTCGGACTGCTCTTAGGCTACGGACAACTCTTTTGACTCGACGCAGCGCTCGTGAATAAGCTGGTGCCACGCGTTTGGCTTTGAGTGGCGCTTTAGAAGTTTGGAGATGACGGTTACGATCGATTGCGATTACTAAGAGAGGGATGGGTTTGGTGGAGGAGATATGCCCATCCCCATTATCAAAATGTTTTTGAATTTACACGCTGCAATATTAGCATGTTAGACTGTCATTATAGCGAAAATGCTCTTATTTCAGTGCTGATAGTCGTGGTTTATGACTTCAAAAGTGAACCCTTGTATTTTTAAAATGTTTTTACATAATATTATTTTCCACACTGCTGTGGCATCATTTTAAGCTGTCATCTCAGAAAATTTCTCATAATTATTTCATTGCTGAACGAAAATTTTATAGCTTGAGTGTTCAATGAATGTGTCCACCACCGTCACCACGTCGTAGGCCTATAAATTTTTGAATTTCCACACTGCAGAGGTAGATTTTTTGCTGTCGTCGTAACAAAATTGCTCATTATGGATAAACAGTGGATAGCACTCCATAAATTTATAGAGTCTAATGATATTTCTGAAATATTTACGAAATATTGGGGATATCAGCATCTCCATCCCCAACCACAAAATTTGGGATCCGCCCTCCGGCCCCTAAGTCTCCGCCTATGAATGCTGCTGCTAATTAAAAACCCCATTTCCTAATGTGGCTGTATAGGACTACCGGCGTAGCCCCTCCCAGGAAGCCGGCGGACCGTCCAGCAAAGTCATGATGCACATAACCTCATCACGGGTCGGCGGCATGTTTAATATATCTGCGGTGTATTCATTGGCATAAGCATCTACGCTAGTCATTTGCCGAAAATGTTTAAAAAATCCTACCGTTTTAACCTAGTTTTTGGCGAATGACGATCTTCTTTCAGTAATTCACAACTGATTTTTGGCAAACAAGCGACCCGGCTGAGACCCGGCAACAGCAGGTCTCGAAAATCGGTGCCGGGTCGCAGACCCGGACCGACCCGGCTCACTTTCAGCCCTGTATATATATATATATACAGTCATATTATGTAGTATTACATACATATGTATACAGTGTATATATATGTATATATATTTACATGCTTAAAATATTTTTATTCGATTAATACCCCCACAGTGTGTTTGCATGCAGACAATTCAATAAAGTATACATGCTCACTTATTTACTCACTTACTTTTTACCTATATATATAGGTCTATATATATATATATATATATATATATATATATATATATATATATATATATATATAGGTATTTATATGCATTATATACAACGTTTGAGGTTTGCGCTAAACTTTTGGTTTTATTGTGAAACAACCAAAACCTAAATATTTAGAAGGGAAGCGTAGACGACATTTGAAGACAACTTCAAATTTATCGGATTTTTCCTTTACATGAATGTTGCTGCTTTAGCTGTTAATCTTTCCAAGTCCGTTATCATATTTTGTCTGCGCTGGAAGTTCGCTGTTGTGTCTACGTCATTGTCTCTGCTTCTCGTGTAGTCAACGCGCCACAAAATATACAACTACATCATCGTCGTCGTCGTCGTCGTCGTCGTCGTCGTCGTCGTCGTCGTCGTCGTCGTCGTCGTCTTTGGATTAGAGTCAAAGATCGGAAATCGAATGGACGGAGACACAGACAGTTGTGGGGGTAGAGGCGAGGGCGGATGGAGTAGATCATAGGGTACTCTCTCTGTCTCTCTCTGTCTCTCTCTCTCTCTCCCTCTCTGTCTGTATTTCTGTCTGTCTCTGTCTCTGTCTCTGTCTCTGTCTCTCTCTCTCTCTCTCTCTCTCTCTCTCTCTCTCTATATATATATATATATATATATATATATATATATATATAGAGAGAGAGAGATGAAGATATATATATATATATATATCTCCAGACAGACATACATACAAATAGATATACAGATAGAAAAGACATGCAGACATGCATTCACGCTGAGACACACAAATAAGTGACCCAGATATAGGAGAGACAGTTAAAGAGACAGACAAATGCAAGAGAGAGAGAGAGAGAGAGAGAGAGAGAGAGAGAGAGAGAGAGAGAGAGAGAGAGAGAGAGATGAATGGAAGATGGAACTGACAGAGATAATCATACATATGCAGACGTAGACAGACAGACAGACAGGACAGACAGGACAGACAGACAGGACAGACAGACAGGACAGACAGACAGACAGGACAGACAGACAGGACAGACAGACAGACAGACGTAGCGTGGCAAATGCAGACGCCGCCGACACGAATCAAAACGAGGCGATAACGGACGACGTTTGTCTTCAGGCAATAAAAGACAAAAGGCCTTTGTCCGTCGTTCGCTCGCACCAACCGACAGACAGATCGGACTGACCCAAGATCAAATAATTGACCAAACGAAAGATGACCGACTGACCGATGACCTCAGTGGCGCGATTCTACCCCAGCATCTTGTTTTTCTTCTCATTGTTCCTATTCTCTCTGCTCCTCCCTTTCAACTGAACCCTCTCCCTTCCTTCCCACTCTCTACCTCCTCTCCCTCCTCCTTCCCGCACTCAGATCAACATCTAAACTATAAAGCAATCTGTCGCGGCTCAAAAAGGTGGCCATTAACCTTCACGCTTCCTTCCTCGCCTCCTCCTCCTCTGCCCTCTCTCCCTCCACGTGCCTCTTCCCCCTCTCCACCTACTTCCGTGTCTCCCCTTCTCCGTCGCTTTCTCCGGTTTCAGTGCTTTCGTCTGGGCATCCACGTGCCGCATTCCAGCCCTCAGCTGCCTGCCTTCCGGGATCGTTTCCAACGAAAGAAAGACGGAGACCACACGAGACGGAGGAGGGAAATAAAGTGGGATTGAAGGCTGGAGGAAGAGGAAGAAGTGGAGGAGGAGGAAGAAGAGGAGGAGGAGGAATAGGAGGAGGAGGAAGAGAGAGAAGAGGAGGAGGAAGAGGAGCAGGGGCAGGAGCAGGAGCAGGAGGAGGAGCTTCCGAGGAGGAGTAGGAGGAGGAGGTGGAAGAGGAGGAGGAAAAAGAGAAAGAGGTGAAGGAGGAGGTGGAGACTGAAAGAAGGAGGATAAGAAGGAGATATAAAAGGAAGATGAAAAGGAAAAGAAGGAATAGAAGTCAAAGAAGAGGAGGAAAAGGTGAAGAAGACGACGAGAGAAACAGGCAGACAGGTAGAGAGAGAGACAGACGGAGACAGACAGAGAGACCGACGAAGAAAGACAGAGAGAGACAGGCAGAGACAAAGAGAGACAGAGACGTCGGCAGAGTCTCTGATTCATTCATAATCGAAGAATTACGTACAGACCTGACAGACACCGACACAGACACACCCGCAGACACAAACAGACAGACACACATAAACACAGACAGACACACACATACAGAAACTAAATGGCGCCAATAGTCTGCGGTTACAAGTTGACTAGAAGCGCATCTGTTCGTCTGCAACTTGTGTCACGCTTCAGTGAACACAATCATACATCCTACCCGCAAACCGTCCCGCCAAATGCTTCGACATATTATAACAGCAGATATAACAATACATAGGTATCCATAATAATAAGAGGCAGAAACCTAGAGGCATGCCTATGACGTACAATGAAAATTGGCGCGAAGAATGAAAGAGGGAATGTCGAGCAGCTGAATGGGGCGAAGGGCGAAGACAAGAGAGGGGCGGGGCTGAGTCGTCTGGCTCTACACGACTGCAATTAGGCGCTTGGTTTTGGCCCTGGGCCAGAGGGGTAGCTGTGATGGCCCATGGCGTTGGGGTCGATGATTTTCTGGAAAATGTCGGCGTTCGTTGTAATTGACCGAAGAGGGTTGTAATTATGTGGTGTGTCTTTGAGTGGAAGGGTGGACTGGAGGCGACAGGAAGCAGAGGTTAACTGTGGAGGGCAATCAATAAGGACGCAGATGATGGAAAGAGTCATGTGAGTGAGTGACAGACGGAGAGAGGAACGCACGCATACACGTATAGCCACTATAGTCACAGACTGAAGGAGAGACAGAGTGAGAGAAAAACTGACTGACTGACTGGTTGACTGACTAACTGACTGACTGACTGACTGACTGACTGACTGACTGACTGACTGACTGACTGACTGACTGACTGACTGACTGACTGACTGACTGACTGACTGACTGACTGACCAACAAGCCGACCGACTGGCCCACTAACCGACCGACCGACCTACCGACTGACTGACTCAGACTGGCTCACTGACACTTAGCAAGTTATAACAGCGTGAAACCCAAACAGCAAACTGAAACGAAAATATAGGAAGAAAGGATTAAGGAGAGAGGGAAAAGAATAAATTCTGGAGAATAGATGGAGAGAGGAAAGGCGGGAAAATGAAGATCGGCAACAACAACTATTATAGAGATGAAAATAAGCAAATTATAGGCAAAGCAGATGAATGACAGCCACACAGACATACTGTCTGTGTGGCTGTCATTCATCTGCTTTGCCTATAATTCGCTTATTTTTCATCTCTATAATAGTTGTTCACTGTATAGAGCAGATGCATCGTATATTGTGTCTATACTGACAGACTCACATACAGACGGACAGACACAGAGACAAACAGACAGCATTGACATAGATGTTGAGCGATTGCATAGACACAATATCCGAGTCATCATCGACTCATCAGATCTTCTTCCCTTCCAATGAAATACTATTCTTATGTCGTCAGTTTCTTCATTTATTTAATACGGACTTCGAAATGATGAGCAGTTGAACGCGAAACGCTTTGTTTACAGATTCGTCATCGTGCGGCCGTTTCCTTGCATTGTAGTAAATGAAACTTCGTCTGCATTGTATAAAATAACATAGACCTCAGTTGTTGTTCACTGTATAAACTATTCGTCAGTCATCGGACCTTCTTCATTCATTATCAATGGCCTATTTATAGAGCAGATGCATCGTATAGGGCGTCAGTACATTATACGGTATACGCATATAGTATGGTATGTATATCTCGGTGGGGTAACTGGGTAAACTGTACGCGTGGGTTTGATGTCAGTGCAGATGATGCTACCCATATAGTCACGAGGAGGAGGCCGCTTCTTTGTGTGTGAAGAAAGGAACACCTGCTGTGCCTCCCGCAGCATGCAGGCAGGTGCTTCCGCGCCTGATTTTTCAAAGCGAGGCGCTACATGAGAACAGCATAACTGGCGCGTTTTGTTTTGTCGTGTCCAGCAAAGAGTGCGCGCTGGTTGATCAAATTGCTATGCTGTAAAGTGCTTGACTTGTCATTCGATGTTCCCGGGTTAGAACCCGAAGCTGATATAGGTTGGATGAGGCATGATCATAAAATATGACCAATCGATCTAAATTTTATCTTATGTGAAAGTCTGGCGCTGTTCGCTCTTTGGCAGTGCCAGTCCCAAGTCTAAAGAATGGAGGAGGGCGACACTAATCATCATTGATATGACACAGTAGACCTATAGGCTTACACGTGTCGTTAAACAACAAGAGAGTGAATTGTAAGTAAGTAAAGTAAGTAAGTATATACTTTAATGGCCCGCCTGCAAACGCACTGCGGGAACATGTAAAGTATGGACATGCAGGTCACTGCGACCATTACAAGAAACCAGAGTCTAAACATACAGATTATGAATAGCATCACTCAGCTTACTTACTTACTTACTAATACGTATTAGTATTAGTAGTAAGCCTATATTTCCTTCAAGGCCGTAGCTAGGGGGGGGCGGTGTTTTGGGTTTTTGAATACCCCCAGAAATGGAAAATTGTAAAAAAAAATGAATTAATTGATGACATTTTCTGACGATTTCGGTCCGATGACTAAAAAAGGTCATCAGTTTTTCGGGCGGGAAAGAAACGCCCCTAAATCAAATCCTGGCTACGGCCTTGATTCACTTTACTATATAGGCTCATTTGGCCTTCGCCGTAGACTCATTTGGCCTTCGCGTGTTTCACCACATAGGCTGAATAATAATTTCTTGAAATTAATGGATCGAATGCGAACAGCCTAATAATAACACGGTTGGGGGTGACCAAAATTTGAGGGTCACTGGAGCATTGTAATTGTAATTGTAATTGAACACTTGTATAGCGCCGCTCACAGATTCAGTAGCGCTCCCGACCCAGAGTTAGCACTGTCGCTAACGAATAGTATAGTCTTCACTTGCATATATGGTTAAGTGATCCTCTCGTTGCGACCCCACCTACGGAGACTTCCTCCCATCCCCAGCCCACACCACCCCACTTCCAAAGGAGGACAGGGAGTGTCTTCGTTAGCCGAAGGATGATGCATTGATGCGTAATGCTCAATGCATTAATGAATGCTCAATGCATTAATGAATGCTCAATGCACTAATGAATGCCGCTAATTTCGAACCCCAAACAGCAAACACTAAGTGCGTCGCATATAAGTGCACTCACAAAACGGTGCCTTGCATATATGGTCAAAGGCGTGCTTTCTCAACCGATGTAGTATATTAATATTCAGTCATTCAGATTCGTTTTAATCGCACATCAAATTGTCGCCAGTTGACAGGCAACGCTTCTTCCTACAACAGCCGCCACAGCACATGCCGACCATCGCCAGCTTTCCCGCCTTTTTCACCAACCACACGTGACCTCTACGGTAATCTCAAGGACACCAATACACTTATGACAATTGAACACTTTCACAATAGACCACTGTATAGACAATGACTTAATATACAAGGAATACAAGGATGTCTTTGCACATAGAAAACACATGTATGTGTATAGGCTATATATGCATACATACGAAAATATTATAAACATACACACATAAATTTCATACAAACATACATACATGCATATAAATATGGGCTCATACATATACACACGATTTCATGTGCATGCGTGCATGTGTGCAATTTTAATTATTAATTATTTTACATAGTCTACATTGGTCTATGTACTTCAATCATTCATACATTCTACAAACGATTACACATAATATTCACATTCATGTATAAATGGTCCTTAGAGCATTTTCTATAATGTGCATTCTATATATATATATATAATATATATATATATATATATTATAAAGCAATCACACACGCACGCACACACAGACACACACAGGTATACACACACACACACACACATACACAGAGGTACACACGCGTGCACGCGCGCTTCAACCCATTTCCTTCAGGCGCGCCCTCAATAACCGCAGAGAGGAGCAGGTGTTCGCAAGGAAAACGTCGTCTTCAAATGGTCAACAAGTTATAGTAACCGTATACATAAACGATGACGACGACGACGACGACCACGCATTAAACCATTCATGCATGCATGTATACGTATATATACATACATTTATATATGTACATGTACGTCTATTATATGCATATAAATATAAATTATGCTATGACAGGGGCAGATGGTATATGTATGCGAGGATCGAGTATAGACGTATGTATATACTATGGGTCGATAGTTTTGGTCTAAATAAAGCATGTCGAATAAAACGTTCGCAGATGGTTGGTAGGCATACTTGCGTGCCCTGACACGAGGGTGTCTGCCGATTTGGCTGGTAGGGCAGGGAAGGGAAGGGGAGGGCAGGGACAGGCGGGCGCAGGGGGGGGTCAGAGGTGAGAAGCGTGGACGACTTCTGCTTTGGTGTCAGTGAATAAACTATTAGCGATCGGTTGACGAAATGGACAATGACGGTGAGGACGATGACGACAACGATGAGGTAGCGGACAGTTTTAATCGTCCCATGGATATCCTATGCATCTGTCGCGTGACCAGTGACTGGACAGACGAGGAAGGGGGAACTTGTGCCGCAGCCGCCGCCACGTGTCCATCATCCTGTCTTGTCCACCTGTCGGAACCTTAGCCCATAACATATATTAACAATGCTTGCATTGACAATGCAGTATGCTATACATACATATCTCATCCACTATTGTATTCCTATTATAGGTATGATAATTATATTGGAACGTAGTAGGCGGTTTCCAAAGCATGCATTCAACTATGCATGGGAAAAAACGAGGCGGTGGAATTATTGGGCCGAGCAGCTGACCCGTGGAAGAGCGCGAACCTCGTCTAGTAGATACCGGTGGCACGGGCCACCTGCTCGTCATCGTAAGTGACGAGGGAGGGAGGGGAAGTGGGGGGTTCTTTGGCACACGATGTCTAACTGTTCTTAAAGGCGACAGTCGTTGAAGTGCTGAGAAATGACGAATCTTCCTCCTCCACCTCCTCATACTTCTCCTCCTCCTCCTCCACCACCACCACCTCAGAGGAGCAGGTGGCATTTTGAGGCAGATGACTCTGGCAGTCGATAGTAGCCTTGCCTTGCCTTCAACCGTCGTCGGCACGAGGATCACGATATACACTTAAATATTATACACACTTGTATACTGCGCGCATGCGCACGCTTGTAAGCAGGGATTAAGCAAATAAAGTCTGACAGCTATTATACCGTCCCGCTACACTGCCTTCTCTTACCTCACCCACCCCCATCTCTACTACGACCACTGACACTACTTGCCACCACACATATAGAACTAACACTACCTCGAGGATATCCTGCTTCTTCACCACAACCAACAGTATTCCCTCGTCACCATCTCCACCACCACCACCACCACCACCGTCGCCACTGTCTTTATCACCGTTACACCCCTTGTCTTGTCTTGTCTTTAACCATCCTCGATTCGAGGGTTGGTCGCTTCATGGACATGCCTTCGCCACTTTTTCCTGTCCTCCGTCTCCTTCAGTATCCTCTCGAATGGTAGTTCCATCCACGCGATGATGTTAGCGATCCATCCCATCCTCGGTCTTCCACTTCCGTTACACCCCAACGCTACTCAATTTTAATTGAATCGTCTGATTAAAAATCCGTCTGCACGAGCGCCACGTCCTTTAAGTTTAAGACTTTTAAGTTTCAGACTTTAAGTTTAAGACTTTAAGTTTGAGACTTTAAGTTTAAGGCTTTAAGTTTAAGACTTCTTATTTGCAAGACGCATGCAGACAGCATGAAAATAAAATAATTGTAGATAACTAACTGGGGAGTTCAGACTATAATTAGGGCCTATGATCCACGTTTAGTTGGGTCGTGACTACAAGACTTTAAGATACCTTACTATATATGGGACTTATAAGAAAGACTATGGGGTTAACCCCTCCCCCTTCAACCTTCCCGGCAATTTTCACTCTACATGCAGGACATTCGGGACAGAACTTGCAGGTAAGTGAACGTTTGTTCACGAACAACAGCGATATATAATCTGCCCCTCCAGTCGTACGTCTCTTCGCCAGTCTGTCTCACTGTCTGTCTGTCCGTGTCTATTTCATCATTGTGTGTCTCTCTTTTTTTCCTTCTTTCTTTTTCTTTCGTTTTCTTTCTTTCCTTCCTTTTTTCTTTCTTTCTGTCTGCCTCTCTTTCGGTCGGTCTCTCGCTTTCTTTCTGTCTGTCTGTCTGTCTGTTTGTATCCGTCAGTCTGTCTGTCTGTCTGTCTGTCTGTCTATCTGTCTGTCTATCTGTATATCTGTCTGTCTGTCTTTCTTTCTGTCTATCTAACTGTCCGTTTGTTTGTCTGTCTGTTTATTTGTCTGTCTGTCTGTCTCTTTCCCATTCTGTTCCTTCCTGCTGCTTTCTCCTCCTCCACCTCACTCTCCTCTAAATGTTTAATTATTCTTCTGGTCGTCTAAAGTCTAATAGACTCCTGCTGTAAAGTCGTCGTCGATTATAGATCGTTAAATCCGATTTCGAGTCGCACCGTCATCAATCAAACGCCCCTCCTCTCTCTCTCACGCCACCTACCGACTCTCTCTCTCTCTCTCTCGCTCTCTCTCTCTCTCTCTCACGCCACCTACCGACTCTCTCTCTCTCTCTCTCGCTCTCTCTCTCTCTCTCTCACGCCACCTACCGACTCTCTCTCTCTCTCGCTCTCTCTCTCTCACGCCACCTACCGACTCTCTCTCTCTCGCTCTCTCTCTCTCTCACGCCACCTACCGACTCCCAGCGGAGTTCGGTCATGACCTTTCGTCATTGCAGGTCATCGCGCATACGGAACCCTCCCTCCGCTCGGTCGCCACAGGTATGGGATTCTATTTTCCGGCGGAGGTGCATTCAATTAACTGGTATCAAAGCGCCGACGACCGACCTTATTAAGCGCCGATTCGAGACAGAGTTGGCAGCAGAAGTGAGAACGTATCAGAGGTGGGGATCTGGATGAGGAGATGTAAGTAGGTCGGGTATGCATGGAGCATAATTGGCGAAATGGCTAACGTCTCTCCCACTAATACATGCAGAGCCACCCGCATCCATCCGTTCATCCGTCCGTCCGTCCGTCCGTCCATCCGTCCGTCCATCCATCCATCCATCCATCCATCCATCAATCAATCAATCAATCAATCAATCAATCAATCAATCAAACAACAAATAAATCCATCCATCCACACACACAGACACGCATACAAATAAACAGACAGACGTTTGAACAAACAGACAGACACAGACAGGCACAGACAAACAGACAGACAGAAAAACAGACAGGAAGGCAGGCAGATCAATCAATCAATCAATCAATGCTTTTGATTGATCACCATGATACATGCAATCAATAGATAGACAGACATACAGAGCGATTACAAAACAAGACTGAGATTCAGGCAATGACAACTAACACTATTGATGTCAGAACAGCAATAAAACAATAAAATTGGTTGGGTGACAACACTTTGTCAGTGCGCAATCGATTGTGCTATTCAATTGATGCGATAGCGGCGATATATAAATTCCATCACTAGAAATTATTAATACCTATTCAGTATTCATGTGGTAAATCAATTGTCAGCTATAGTGCACGTGTCTGCCTCTCCATGCATGGCAATTAAAGTCAATTAATTATCGTATACAACGGTATACTTCATGTGCAAATATACTACTGCTGCATGCTGGTATTACAATATGCATGGCGGTAACGGCATCTTGAAGCGTCGCCGTCTAAAATAAACAGTCATCGAATGATCGAACAACACCAGAAACTCTGATCAGGATGCTCTTCATCGGATAATGACGATACGATATAATGGGTCTGTATAGTATATGACAGAATACAGACCAAGATTTGGGTTCCATATGCACGAAGGAAAGGTATTGGACTATAGGTCGATTAAATAAGTAGGTCTATAGCCTACATATAGTCTCTCTCTCTCTCTCTCTCTCTCTCTCTCTCTCTCTCTCTCTCTCTCTCTCTCTCTATATATATATATATATATATATATATATATATATATATATGTGTGTGTGTGTGTGTGTGTGTGTGTGTGTGTGTTTGTGTACATGCACAATATATCATAATGTCATATATTTATATGCATAATTTGCCTCTTGGAACATCACGGAATATATATATATATTTATATAGTGCATAGGCCCTTTTATAGGCTATATCTATCTTAAACACAGTGGGAGTGTTCGTTGCCTTGCAGCCGGAGAGTTGCAGGTTCTAATCCACCTCAAGCCGCTTCGTAGGGACCTTGGGCAAGTCCTTCACTCGCAACTGCTCAGCGCCAATTTAGCTGAAAACTCCGATGCAGTACCCGCGCTGTAGTCGGGGGCGCCTCTGAGTATAGAGCTTGAAGGGGCGCTATAACAAGTGCACATACAAACATCCGATATGGATGATTTTGGTTAGGCCTAGCGTATTCCGGACGGAAGGCCAAAATAGTTGGCTACTATTATACGCCTACACTGTTGATAATATCATGATCTCTGGAACTGCTGTAGACGTACTACGCTTGTCTCGTTATAGCCTATATAGACCTAGTACCCGACACAGTACCAGATAGCCTATTTAATCAATGGTTCTGGGATACAGGGACGAAACTGTCACCGGTTTTGTGTGAGTCTATTGCTGCGATTTGCAAAGATATTCGCTAGATGGCGATCGCGATCTTAATGTAATTCAAAAATCGACCTGAGCAGCATTTAAATCATTCTGTTCATTTGAATAAGATTAGCGCAAATTTATGAAAGTAGGCCTAGTTTTTAGTTTCCTTCGTCATTATGCATCTGACATTGCCTTCCTTATAAAGGTCAAAGTGCACATATATGCTACGAATGTAGGATATAATATCGGCTAATCCTACGTGCAATTGCGATTCAGGGACCAGCTCAAGATCACTGACCGCCCGCAAAAGACGCTCGAACTTGTAATCTCGGCGCAAGAGGACGAGAGCTCTAACCATCATTCAGTTAACCATTATAAGCTTAGGGGCCGTCCATAAAGTACGTCACGCTCCAGGGGGGAGGGAGTGTAAGAAAGTGTGACAGATTGTGACGGGGGAGGGGTCAGGCCATGTGTGACGTCACACATTTATTTTTTAAATTCTTTTTTATTTATTTTTTTCTTAGTACCTAAAATCCGACACGGCCCGGCCAGGCGTGTCTAAAACCCGGCCTGGCGGGATAAAAGTTGATTTCCCGTCACTATCAAAGCGTTTAGGGACACACGTCACTATCAGAGGGATTAGGGATAGTATCCTAGGGTTTAGAGGGTCAGGTAAATTCATTCATTCATTCGGACATTTATATAGCGCTCCTTCAAGAAAAAACTACTCAGAGGCGCTCCCGACTCCAGCGCGCACAAAAAGAACAGTTTTAAGTTTAGTAAGGAAGGATCCTGGTAGAGTCCCAGGGTGTAGGCGTAGCTCAAAAGGAAGGCCATTCCAGACCACTGGTCCAACCACAGAAAAGGCTCGATCCTTCATGGTAGTAGTACGAGCAAAAGGAACTAAGAGGACTCCCCTATCAGCAGAGCGTAGCTGACGACGTCCTTAGATACCCAATGTAGAGCTGCATAGCTCACGGAGGTAAGTTGGGGCAAGGCCCTGACAACATCGCCATACCAATGCAGCTACCCTGAACTCAATACGCTGGCGAATAGGGAGCCAGTGAAGTACCTCAAGCATGTAGTTTGAGACATGATCATATTTAGGGATTTTCCCAATTAGGCGTGCAGCAGAGCGCAACACCCGGTCAAGACAAGTCAATCTGCTGGGTGGGAGGCCAATGTAGAGCGAAGAGCAATAGTCGATGCGAGATGTAACGAAAGAATGCACTAAAGTAAGAGTAGCAGCAGACGTAAGAGAACGGATGACAGTGCGAAGTTGGCGCAGCTGATAATAGCAGTCTCGAGCAAGACGGTGAAGTTGAGGAGCAAAAGTGAGTTCTTGGTCAAGTTGGATACCGAGGTCATGAAATGGTTATGTTTTAAAAAATTTTGTTCACAAGTGTGACGTACTTTAGGGGGGGTCCGAGATTTGTGACAGTTTGTGACAGGGGGGAGGGGGTCAAAAATGGTCAAAAATAGCGTGACGTACTTTATGGACGGCCCCTTACTTTATAAGCTTAATTATCACACGCGTAGCGGGGAGAAAGAATCGTCAGTAAATAAAAGAGTGAGAGTCATCATTAAGATAGCCAAGGAAATCTACCCCGGGTATCGCCTCCCATTGAGAGGGACCCGCCAGGTGTAGGTTAAGTGACCGTAGTGTTTTCCGAACAAACAGCCGCTCATCTCTAGTTTAATCGAGTTTGGTCGTTTGCTGTAAGGAGTCCCTGGTAGTCTAGTGGTTAGGATTCGGCGCTCTCACCGCCGCGGCCGGGGTTCGATTCCCCGCCAGGGAGTAAATTTTACCGCGAGTCCAACAAGCACCAATGCCATCATTATTGTGTCGTCATGACATGCGCATGTAACTACAACCGGTGTGCCACTCGATCTCTCATGGGGTAGGCCCATGAGCAGATTGTGCTTTTAGTCCACCGGAGGTTAAGGCATAGTTTCACCTGCTCCCCCCCCGCCTACTAATTTCGGTCACCTGGTGAGAAGTTTCGTTAATGCAGCTGTATGGTCAAGTTCCCGAAATACCCATATAGACAAGAAGAATGTCTTCGGAAGCAAGAAATTGTGCAGGGATATCCATATCTTGATATCTATTCCGAGTAGATTATCTTGAAGAAGTACTATATCAACTGAATGAATGAATGAATGAATGAGTGAATGAATGAATGAATTGCTGGCTGACTGAGACTGACTGAGACTGACTGACTGACTGAATGAATGAATGGGTGAATGAATGAATGAATGAATGAATGAATGACTGGCTGACTGACTGAAGGACTGAATGAATAGAATGGAGTGAATGAATGACTGACAGACTGAATGAATTGATGAATGAATGAATGAATATATGCCGGGACCAAGAAAACGAAGTTGGCCAGAGTGAACACCAGCGACCTCCTTCCTTTGCTTGCATGCTTGGTGACCGTATACATAATCCGGCGTTCTACATATAATAGGGGACTGGCGAGATAAGACTTCAGAACCTTGCACATAGGCCTAATCTCGTATCTCGCCTACCCTGCAGAGCCCGTTGATTAAAACCTTGTTGCATTAGACGATAACAATGACGTTGTGGACCATTAAGCTAATTAGATTAGATGTGCTAATTGTTTGTCGAGATAAATTCCCAGCTACACGTCAACGAACGAAGAATGTTCCGAGATCCGTTACCCTTCTTACACGTTCTTATCTTATCTGGAAACTTTTGAACTTTTGTAGCGCTTTCTTAGTTTCGTACGGATCATCGGTCGCGAGGGCGGTTTTGGTACGCGTCCAAAAGTTGAGATTCTTCAAACACGAAAACCGGAAGACATTGTATTGTATTGTATAAAAACATTTATAAAGCGACTCTACTAGGGTGAACCGTTCAGAGGCGCTCCCAGTGCGCAAGGCCACGAGAGAAGAAATAGGTTTTAAGAAAAGAAAATGAGGAGGAGGGATTACCTGTCAGAAGTTGAGATCGAGTAGATGGAGAGAGCGTATTCCAAAGAGAGGGGCCAATGTGCAAATGTTGTTATTAACTTTGTTGTGGAGTGGTGGTAGTAGACTGGTGGTGTTTGCATTGGTGGTGGTGGTGGTAATGGTGACGGAGGTGGTGGTAATGGTGGTGATAATATATATCTGTGTTATCACCTGATAACTCCAATCAAAATAAATTAATTAAAACTAAATAGTTATCATGCTTACCTGAAACAATTTCTCTCTTGAAGATTTCTCTCCCTGACGTTTCTTGTCAGAGTTTTAAAATCAGAACGTGTTCTCACCGGCTTCTAGATTTAAAAAACAAACAAACATCCATTTAGGTAAATGTATTTATAAGGAGAGGTGCTAACTTCTTTGTAGTCTAACTGCTTATACTTTGAAGCAATCTTGAGATCATCAACTAATATTATAGTCAGCATCATTGTGTAAGTTGCAAGACATGTATACTTGCATGTAAGCATTCATTTTAGAAAAGTCGGCTACCTCTCAAATTAGGCCTACTGTGCTTTATTACTATTTTCACTTAAGCACGAAAATGAGATATGTATAGGTATTCGAGCTCGTTTTTCATTTCCTCTGTGATATTCTTGTGAATTATTAAGAATTAGACGAACATTCTGTAAGTAAAAATGCAAAATCTGCAGACTAACAATAATTTTTTGAAACTGTGATAGAATACCCTCAAGTAAGTGGTGACAAGTAGAGCCTGTGCGACTGAAAACCTTCTTGCTGGAAAATTTATTGGAGAAAAGTAACTAAAAAATTGAGATCTTATACTTTAACTAGGCTACTTGTTATAGTTAATTTTGAAAATATAGTCAAGTACTTTTTGTATATACTCTATACAATAATAAAAGTAGTTTAACGGTAAACTACAGAAATTGACTTCTACAAATCACTGTACGTACGTGTAAACATTTACGCTCAAAACTCGGTTTTTATATAATGCAGTCAGTCAGTAGGCCCATTGACTTACTTCAATCGCTACTCTCAATCGTCCAACGGCAACTGCAGGTCTAATCCCCGACACAATCAACTACCAAAAGAATTCATACACTCGGAAATCACGAATCTATCTATTGGCATATATATATATATATATATATATATATATATATATATATATATATATATATATATATAATATAGAGACCCTATAGTGATCACCATTGGTGTAACCGACGCCCACAGGGTTCGCATGGATGTGTGTATTTGTATGCACAGTAGATTATAAATATGTACATATAACTTTGACTAACACAACACATACATATATAACACATATATATTACATATATATATTACATATATATAAATTATATATATATATATGCCTGCGTTAATAATAACGGAAATTGTTACTTCTGATTACTTGATTGGACATTGAGTCCCAAGCAAATACACAAACACACACACATACAGACACTCACATATACAGACACACATGCACACAAACACACGCATACATACACTCATGTACACAGATACACATACAGACAAACACCCACGGACCGGTTAAACACTGTTACACAATTTCATGGGCTCAGTAAGGAGTCAATTGATAGACTTCCGCATAATAAATGCTGCATCGTGTTTCCCATACTGAGAACCATTTCAAATATATGCATACTTGCATGCATTATATATATCCCACGTACGTATAATAAGGCTTAGACGAACCCCTATGGATTATAGCTACCATCTGCGAATATAAATGCCACAGTCCACAGGTGGTGTATAACTATGTATAGGGTATACATGCACGATATAGACCACCTGTGAATGTGAGACTTGGAAATTGAGCTTGATTAGGTGGGATCATGGCAGCATTAAATCAAGCAGTAGTAGGTTAATACGGGGGTGGGATATATCGATACAAAGTCATGTTTATACAAAGTGCCTCTGTGCATTGATATAAATTTACACCGTGGTTCCAAAAAAGTAAGCCAAATTGTTTTGCACATATCTTTAATACCTGATGACATATCACGCTAAAAATTTACAAAATATTTAGAGAATTGGACCAAGAATATGATTCCAAAATTTCATGAGATAAAGTTGAATGGATAAAAAGATATGAATCTGTCAACTTCATATGCCGAAATTTCAGTTTACAAGCAATTTTCTGTTAGATTCAATAAAATGTAAGCCAAACTGTTTTTCTAACATCTCTAATGTTTGATTATTAATCATTTTACAATTTTCCCAATTTGGATAATTGAACCAAGAATAGGATTCCAAAATATCATTTCATAAATTTGAACGGATAGAAAGATATGGATATTTCAACTTCATCTCCCAAAATATCAGTTTTCAGCGAGTCTGTTATGGTATTCGTTGCGGTTTCGACGCTTGGTCGTTCCAATTAATTTTAGTCTTCATTGATCCCGGAGTAAAAATTAATGGAACCTATTATCGCGACGTTCTGCTATCACAGCATCTTCTACCTGTAATCAGAAATCCAGCTCCAGACTGCCCCAGCCCACAGAGCCAAGGAAGCCATCGAAATGCTGACAAGAGAGACGCCAGACTTCATTTATCCCACATAATGGGCTCCGAATAGTTCAAATTTGAATCCTGTCGACTATAAACTGTGGAGCGTGATGCAAGACCGAGTCTACCAGACAACAATCTATTATATAAACGATCTGAAGCAACGCTTGTTTGAAGTCTGGGATCGCCCGGACCAGAGGGTAATCGACGAAATAAGCTTTGCCTACCTCTATGCTCAATGACGCCAGCGCCTTCAGGCTTGCGTGCAAGCAGCAGGAGGAGGACATTTTGAGCATCCTATTTAATTGAATAATCAAACCGTACTGTTGGAATAATATTGGTGGTTCAATTCTATACATATCTGGAGAATCTTAGACTGATTAATCATCAGGCCATAAAGATAATGAAAAACAGTTTGGCTTACATTTTATTGAATATAACAGAAAATTGCTTGTAAACTGATATTTCGGCATATGAAGTTGAAAGATACATATCTTTTTATCCTTTTAACTTTATCTCTTGAAATTTCGGAGTCATATTCTTGGTCCAATTTTCTAAATATTTGGACAATTTTAGCGTGATATGTCATCAGGTATTAGAGATATATGCAAAACAATTTGGCTTACTTTTTTGAACCACGGTGTACTATGTATATATATATATCATATGTAGCCCTAACTTGTTAGCTTGTTAGGGTTGTTTCATTTATACATGCTGATGCCATACAGCTATTTAAATTTATGAAAAGCGTGCATACTCACAGTTTTAGAATACATACATAGCCGATATATATATATATATATATATATATATATTCAATTATTCATACACATATACATTATACAAATATATATATAGGGTCTGTATTTATGTAATGCAATTTGCAAGATGAAGTCATAGGATCTTTAGAACCCGGTGTCTATGCTGAGAGTGGTATTCACAAAATCTGTCAGAACGTTGATCTATGATCTGATCTCACTCACGAATCGAGCACAGGTAACAAAGCGATAGAACATAATAATAAAATTGTACAAAACGACACGACGTGAAACATCCTGCAGACACAAAGCCGAGGGTAAAGAGGTTTGAGCCTCCCCCTCAAACGACTGCCCTGATTAAGGGGCCGTGAGTAAGTCCTTGATTCGTATGTTTCTCAGCGACGCCGCCGCCGCAACTACCACCCCCACCACCCCACCACCACCACCACCACCGCCGCCACCACCACCACCCCACCACCACCACCCTACCACCACCACTCCCACCATCACCACCCCTACTACCACCACCACCACTCCACTACCACCATGTTTGGCTTTTTGGGGAAGCGGGGGTGGGGTGGCGAAAACACGAAATTTAGCGGAGTGTTGAAAACCGTAAATTTCCCGGGCAACGCCGGGTAACACATCTAGTGTAATATAAATCCTGCATGGTACAATGAAACTTAACTTTGCAGCCAGCAACTGACAATAAGTTAATAGGTATAGACATCCAGTGTGATAATATTTCCAAAGTAATATCAGGTCTTGATATGAAGAGTGAGTTGGAACATTTGCGTACATGTACATGATAACCAGCACGTGATAGGAGATCATAAACAGCAGGCTAAGCCTGAATTACAACAAAATAATCTCGATAAGTACACGTTCACTCAAAGTGACAGATGCACCCTGAAGCAACGTGGTGCACTCTGGTGCAATATCATGCACCCTGCAGATACGATACACTATGATACATTAAAGAAACAATGCATCAGAGTGTGATATACCATATCATAATTATGATACATGTTGACACTTTGAGATACACTATGATACCACAATCTAAACATCGATACATCACGATACTATAGATATATATGAATCTAATATGATACGGCGCCGTGGAATTGCAGGAAACAGCGAAAAATACACCATTCATGTCTATTAACTAGTCTATTAAGTACTGTTATTAACGATAGTTTTTAACTTACCACACAAGGTGAGCCAATTACTGCTTTCTAAACAGCGGAAACTCATTTTTGATCCCATCTATCGACTCTAATTGTCAAAATGCAGCAGGCGGCCCATTTATGCTATAATGTTCATTCAACCGAAGATAGACTATGCTTAGTCAGCTTCCGTTATACCAGGACCAAATATTTATGGGGGACGTGGCACCAAAAGAGGGGGCCCAAAGTGGGGCCCGGGCATCAACCTCTGTTGGGCCTCATATTTGTTTATCTATATATACTATACAGACATTCAATATTCAAAGGGGAACAGAACTGATAGATTATAATTGTATTAAAATATTAATTTATCATTGAAAAATCAATGATTAATTATTCAAGAGGCAAGGGCACCGGCCCATGCCTTTCGCGCTTCCTACAAGCAAAGACGTAAGTTTCGTAACCCCCTACACGATACCATCACAAAGAAGAGGCGGGTCATGCAATAGGCCTACCTACAAGCAAAGACGTAGGCCTAGCATTACCCTGACAAAGTGGCAACCAATAGGTCAACCGTCCACCGGCGTCAACCACAACAACAGGGATGACTCCAACATTTATTATTTACAACACGAAACAACTGAAAATACGTATTATGCTATTTGTAGGCCTACATGCAACTGCTTAGATTGTGATCAATTTAATTCATGGGTACATAGGCATGGTCAGTTGAGTACCGGTATAGGAATGGTCAGTTGTTTTGTGTGTTCAATACACTAACGACAATAGATCTATAGACATTCGTTCGTGTGCTTTTTGTTGAGCTGTAAATCCTCGTCACCCCACACACCAAGCTTTTTATTGATAGACTAAACTGCAGCAGCGGCATTAATACAATACAATGCAATACAATACAATAAATACAATACAATAACTACAATACAATACAATAAATACCATACAATACAGTAAATACAATGCATTTGCAATTTGATATTGCCCTTCTTACAAAGCTCAGAAGTGCCCGCGCCTCAACGGCACAACTGCAATTATAGAGCAATAATTATTGCCAGTGAAGAACTCGCTCGAGGTCCCTACAGAGTTAACTCCTCTGACGAGGATCGAACCCCCTCTAGCCAATCGGCTACCGTGCCTCACAAGTGTCTAGAATCCAGATGCAATGCATTACAGTGCAAAGCAATTACACTACATTACGCGAGAGAGGAGCTGCGCGTAAGTAAGCAAGCAATCGGTGGAAACGAAGGAGAGAGTCGTAATGGAGAGGTCGGCACACATACCTCGTCGTCGTCGATTCGTTCCAGTGTCGAGTATTTGATTATCAGCGGAGACTTGACGAACGCAGCTGACGAGATAAATTACGGCACTGGCCCAGCAACGAGATGCGGAATCTGCGTAGCAACGGCCACAGCAGCAGCAGCAGCAGCAGCAGCAGCAGCAGCGGGGCCAGGCGTGCACTAGAAGCAAGCTCCTTATCACCATCGTACCAGCAGCAGCAGCAGCAGCAGACGCGGATAGGGCGACGATGATGGGGCTGTCGGTCCCAGCATCGCGCTGTACACCCTAGAAGTTGAAGGGTCGTTCGGTGGATGGAAGGAAGGAGGAGGGAGGGAGGAGGCGAAGGAGGCTGCGCTCAGGTTGGATGGGACGGGGAGTGGAAGAATGGCCCCTGTTCCTCCCGCGCTTTTTCCTGGCCATCAATTTCCGCATCTCCTCCTCCTCCTCCTCTTTGTCCTTTGTTTCTTTGTTCTTTGTTCAAACACATCTCATCATCGTCGCTCTGGATGCTCAGCAACCGACACAAGAGGAGGAAGAAGCCCCCACGATGCAGCAGGCGGAAGAGGGCACCACACGAAACCGGATTATATTTCACCTGCTGGCCTACATACATATATATATATTATATATATTATATATATATATATATAATCATAGATTTATAGACTTATATATTTATCTATATTTAGTTATATATAGGCTTAAAGTTCTTGAAGTAAATGTCAGACTTCTAAAACCGACCTAACGTATATTTAAATGAGCCATACGATTCTGATACGAACAAACCATACATAAACAAAACTTCTTTATCTAAATGTTCCCCTTTCCCTCGTATCCGAGGTTTCTCCTCTTCCTCCTCCGCCTCCTCGTCGTCTTCCTCTTTCTAATCCTATTGTTCCTCAAGCTCACTCTCTTCCTCTTCCTCTTCCTCTTCGACCTCCTACGCCCCGCTTCCAATCAACCAAATACGGAGAAATCTACCCGCCCACTGACGCATACCCACACACACGTTCACCTATACCTACAATGTATACACACACCAACACACAGCACTCATATATACACACGTCGTATTGGTAATCGTAATGTCGTGCTTTCCACAACCCCGATGGAGTTTAAAAGGCAGTCTTCTTGAATGTGCTCAGTCAACACAAAATCGAGAGACCGATAAGGTTATTAGCGATTTGCTCATATGGTGCTATTTAACTAAGAGCAATGTGATGTAATGTAAATCTTCGAGAATTTCTCAGCGCCCACAAAACCCACGTCAGGGAGACCAGCTTATTCACCGGCGCTATATCAAATCAAGTCCGCAATAGCCAGAGTTGCCATTTTCGTTCCGGTGCCAGGTCAATCTCCGAGGAGGTCAAACCCAGGAGACAGCGTGGGGCTACGGTGGTTGTCGGTGATGGTGGTAGTTGGGTGATGGAGCCTGATTGGAATCTGGATAGTCCTATAGGATATGAGTAGGCCTAATAGAATTAGGTTGCTTTTGGAAGCATTATAACATTTACTTCAAGAACTACAAACCTGTATTCACATCATCTTTAGAAATGTGATTCAATGTGAATCTAAATCGCGCAATCGTCATTTGCGCATATTGACTGTTAACCCCAAAATTCAGTCATTAGTTAAGATGTAGGCCTATCAATTTCTTCTTCAATATGCTTTGTTTTGACTCTATTTAGCTATACCGTCATCAGATTGGCCGGCGCCGGCGCCGACGTCTCGGTGGCCCACTTTTCAAATCAAAGATTAAATCTTATTTGTGTGCTAGTAGTACTTCGGGCTTAATTAATCCTTTACCCGTTTGCCCCGAGAATATCCGCTGAAAACCGGCTTAAAATTTAAAAATGAACCGGTAAAGGGTTTTATCGACACTTTTTCATATCGAAGATGATTAGTGTCGGAGGCAGAGTACATACAACCTCTCAATCCACGTTTATATTGCGACCGAGCCACCCGCAGAAAAGATCCGAGATATTAATCTCTGATAAACCGATCGACCGGGAATCGAACCCGGGCCGCCGGCGTGGCGAGCGGGCTACCAACCCACTCGGCCACTCAGGATCTCTGTTTTTGTGTTAAGTCTCATCGCGCTATTTAGCTGGTTGTGAGGCGCCCTTGCAACGGTATCTGAATTAGCCTATTATTTTTGTTATTATGTTGGCTCATGAGACTGTATTGCTAACTTCGCATGCTCTATATAAGGATAGGCCTACTTAGCGGGGCCGTAAGACCCTTCGGAGGTTGAACTTTCCATTTAATTGAGAGTTGCGGCTGAGTAGCTGCCAAATACGTGATTTTATTTATTTTATTTTATTTCAGTTCTGAATCGATCCCGGATGAAAGAGCCAAGCAGGTCTTCATCAGTCATACATGCAGGCATGGTGGAGGATGGTATTCAGATAGAAATGAAGTGGAAGAAGAGGCGGGCCTAAGGTGGTAGAGGAGCCATCAGGATGAGATTCGTGGAAAAGAAATGTTTTTTTCTTATAGTTTTTTTTCTGTGTGAAATACCAGCGTAGAGATAGGACGAGGTGCAGGTATGGAGTTCGTTCGTAGGATGCATGATCAGATAATTATAATAGTTGTTCCAGTGATCTGGTGGGAGTGTATTTCCCGGAGACGGAACCACCGCTGGGAGTATACGGACTGATCTTTATGATGTATACGCTAATATTTATATGACATTTATGACTTATATGATATGCGAATATATATATATATATATATATATATATATATATATATATGCAATTGAACATATCGATATGGGCCTCACTCTTATTATGTATATAAAATGTAGGATATTTATATATGAATAAACAAGCGCCTACTATATAGGAGTTATCTGGTATAGGTTCTCTTGACTTATCTCTCCAACCTTTCTTCTCGTCCCTCTCTTTCCCCGACAACCTGGCGTCGTACTCGTTCCCTCGATCACCGCCGCCCCTGCCACCGCTCCCTCCCTCCCCCTCAACCCTCGCGACGACCCATGTCAGGTCCGCCCGCCCGCCCGCCAGAGGCTGATTACGACCTACCCCTGCCAACGGCGGTGCCTTGGACTGTGCAGGCGTACGTGTTACATCGCCCGCCAGCGAGTGCGTGGTTTAACCAGCTCACCACCAGATGCCGCCACACTACCGTAGAGTGTGGACTCTACCATCGGGAAGTTTATATGGCATATTTTTTCGCGAGGAGCTCAAAAAACAAACGAGACGCCGACTTTACGTGGAAGTGCTGCGTGCTGCTCGAACGGACAGGCGAACGCACAACTGTCGCCGCCATTAGCACCATCGTCTCTACTATGCAGCAATCTCTGGCACTTACAGGGTGGGCCAAAGTAAGGTTTTTCCAATGTTCTGGCCGGAAGTAAGAGTTTTTATATCAGGTCTCACAGGCTTAAAGGTGATTCTTATCTACCTATATCAGCCAACTTTCACCAAAATATCTGAAACAGAACAAAAGTTATATCACTTTTAGCGAGTCCACCCACTGTTTCTTGACGATCCAAAAAATAATTTAACAAAAGCAACAAACAAAAAGTTTATCAAAACACGTCTCAAATAATAAACTTGATATTGCTTCACAACTTGTGTTTAATGTGTCCATCACTAGTGCCCACACTTGCTCTGAGTTTCATTGCAAAGCTCTTGATGTAAATCTGAGGTAATTTAAAGCTTCCAATGTCTAGATGCCTTAATGGACAAAAGGTCTAGACCTATTATCGATAGGTATATCAGCTAATGCCGACTGTTGCGTCGATAGATATTAGAAAGAAATGCCATAAAGAACAACGAATGTAGGTCAAGCTGTTCCGTCCAACGCTAAATGCCTGAGAACTCCATTGCCTCCGCAGCCCCTTCCATCTGTAGGCTAACCCACTGCTGCGAGCCTACGAACAGTGGGAAGGGCGGAAGGCCCATCTTGTACACGACACGTGCACCCCCAGACACTTCGCGACTTATAAGCGTTCTCGATCAGGGGCGGATGCAGAAATTTAGGAAGTGGGGACAAAATTTTAATCTGTAATCTTCGGTCTAAAAAATTTCGTTGGTCTTTCACCGAAGAATCTGAGAAACTTTTTAAAGTCTTTCTCCAAAACCCCTTATTATAATATAGCAACTCCGGTTATTTGAAAGCTGATGACCTTTTTTAATCGTAGGCTATGCTACTTGTTTATCTCTCACCATTTTCCGCTGCATTGTTTACACGCTTGAAGACTGATGGAGGAGAGCACGTCCTGTGTGCAAATCTCTGAAGGGGGGTTACATGGATAATGGATATAGTGGCGTTTGACCCTGCCCCACATGAAACGAGAGAACAGCCCCTCCCTAGGCCTACTAGCGGCCGGTTAGCATAAAAAAGACTCAGAAGTGCAAATTGAGTAGTAGTCAACAACCTCAGTTTATGTCCAAAACATTAACCCCACCCCACTTCCAGCGACCAAGGAAGGTTCCTCATCCAGCCAACCCCATTCATCTATAGGGTATACGGAACTTAATAGGCCCACGGGTGAAAGAAAGACATCTATAGTAGGCTGCAGAGGTGGCGTCACAAAAGGTATCGGCAGGTCATTTGACGCACTGACTATTTTACCCTTTGACCTGCCTTATGACCTGCCAAAAATTCTTTATAATTTTTTTATCTTCTTTACATTTCATTTCTTCGACCTTATGAATAACTCCAATTGACTCTCACATGATCTGCTGATATTGTTTAGCTGCTTATATAGGCCTAGCTATAAGCTTAACCCTACGAGTGTACGTTGATTTTCAAATTTCAACGCCTGGCCTGCTATTTTCTTGGACCCTCCTATTACCATAAGAATGGCGATATAATAAATTTAGTGTGAGGAAGGTTAGACATATTTTGTGCGTGGGCTATAATTGGGTACCGCTCACCACGGGTGCGGTAGTCATATCTTCTTTCCCTTCAGGCTAGGATTATTCCCTCTGGCGAGGGGTCAGCCACTCGGATCCTTCTCCTCCACTTGTCTCTGCTTCCGGTGTCTTCTTTCTTCAATTTGAGCAGCTTCAGGTAGACTATGGCAGTTATACTCTCAAGGTGTCGAATCACCCATTGGGTCCGATGGGCGTTGCTGCATTGTTTTTAATAATAATAATTATTATCATCATTATTATTATAATAAAATTAGTAGTAATAAAACTAATAATTTAATAAAGACAATTTATATGGCGCCGTTATACGGTCATGCCGTTCAAGGGCGAGCTACAAGGCTACGTAATATGCTAACTCGTGTTCATTCAGGCTCCTGTTGGGGGGGGGCATCGTCTTCATGGGATGGAGGGGTGGGAGCATTTGACCCAGACCTCGATCTCCAAAGGGATTCAAGTTTCCTCGGTTGCACTGGATCTTGGAATACCTAGTTTCATAATAATAGACATCCGTTGCCTTAAAATCCTGACCTTGTATCCCCCACCCTCCTTCTCCTCCTCCTCCTCTTCTTCTCTCAACCACCCCCACCCCTCGAATCAGCCTCTATTCACAAGTACGCACTGCGCACGCACGGGCACAAACACACGCGCGCACAGTGTCACAAACGCACGCATACACGCTCTCGCACCGATTATATATACATGTGTGTGCGTGTGTGTGTGGGTGTGTGGGTGCGGGTGTGTGTTTGTGTGCATGTGTGTGCTCGCGCGTGCGTGTGTGACGCAGAGACCCCTACGCACCCTGGATGTGCCCTTATTTACCCTGACTGATGGGGTACTCTTGAATTGAAACAAAGAACTGGAAAAGCGGCGGCGGAGGCGGTGGCGGAGGAGGAGGGGGAAGGACCGACCGTCTGGTGTCTCCCAACAAAGGATCCGGTGTTTCGCTATGAAAAAAACTTATGTAAACAATTCCCTTATAAGGTTTTACGGTTATTATACGAGGCAGATATCATCGAGAGTCGAGACAAAGGCGATATATTTGTACTATAATATACTACTATTACTGCTGCTGCTACTACCACTATTACCACCATCACTGCTATTACTACCACTACTACCACTACAAGTCTACAACTAATGCAACCGCTACCACTGCCACCACCACCACCACCACCACCACCACCACCACCACCACCACCACCACCACCACCACCACTACAACTACTACTACAATTACTAGCCTACTAGCCTACTACTACTGCTACCGCTACTGCTGCTGCTGCTGCTGCTGCTGCTGCTGCTGCTGCTACTGCTATACTGCTATACTGCTACTGCTACTGCTACTGCTGCTGCTACTGCTACTGCTACTGCTGCTGCTGCTGCTGCTGCTACTACTACTACTACTACTACTACTACTACTACTACTACTACTACTACTACTACTACTACTACTACTACTACTACTACTACTACTACTACTACTACTACTACTACTACTATTGATAGGCCTACTAGGCCCACTACTAGGCCTACTGCTAATACAGGCTCGTGTGTGCATATCTCAAACAAAAACGATTAGCCTTCGGGCTGTCTTGACGCTGTCCAACCTGTAGAATGTCGTGGATCAGTCTAACCATTGAGTCCTTGGGAATGATAGTTGACCTGACACCAAGATCGCACTGTCTGCTATAGCCTATTGCGAACGCCTTGTAAGCCTAATTGCTTTCTCTCCTTAAACAAAATTATGGCCCCGTATATAACACATAGCTACAGGGGCCAACTTTCGTCACCAATGGTTCATGGGTCCGAATCGTGTCACGGTGACCTACGCGGCTACGCCGTGTACATCAAGGTAGGCCATATGCTCACACCAAGGACCATTTGCACACAGGACTTGAATTTTCTTATTCAACATCGTTGTAGGCCTACAAGTTTTTGAACGACGATGGGCCTATATTGTTCGGAAATGTTTCCCATCTTGTAGACCCATGCAAAATAAAATCATTCAATTAATTAAATTTAAGCCTATGAAGGCAGACTGGCGAATAATTATGCTTAGAAAGTAAACAATTGCCTTTTGAGATTCAAAATATAGGCCTACCGTTTAGCATCAGACACGAAAGTTTAGGTGGGGGGGGGGCGACACAATATGATTGAGGTTGAGACTTGAGAGTGAAATGTACTACAGTGTAGACTGTAGACCAACGACCTGCAGCGAAGATTTTTGGGAGGGTTGTTTTGCTACGGGGTCCACCACTATACATGATACAAGTAGGCTATAGCCTATACGTATTTGTATGGTGTAGAACTGTAGACCTACACAAAATGTTCATGAGATTTCAGTCCTGTAGGCCTAATTAAATACCGATCGAGTCCTTGAGATCACATTATTATGACCATCGACTTAGGCCTATATGACTGTAGCTAGTTCCTGAGAAAATTGGATAAAAGTATTGTTTGAGTGCCTTGCTGTACAGTTTAGATCAGATTATATGGTGAAGAAAATGGTGCAGTGTACTTTTTTGCATTGGCTAATTTGGAATTCCGATCTCATTTTCATGGATTAAAAACTTAAAATTACTGCATAGACCTACTTAAAATTACGACTTACTTAAAATTTAATTAGAAATTATGTTTCTTATCTAGTTTGGATCATAAGTTAGAAAATTAGATTAGAAATAATAATATTTCTTCAGAAATATAATGTAATACGTTTATCTGAACATTCCTGTTCGCCAGAGGGCTGCTCCTTCTCGTCACACGATATTACGCGATGACTTTTCATTCACTTGCTTTATAAGTCCTGAGGTAAAATCGTAAATAAACAGAGATTTTTCTGCAAATTGAGGGTTTTTTATAGTCAGCGCACGTGAGTGAAAGTGAGTTGGATTTAAAAAGTTAATCATGGCGTCGTTTTTTGCTAGAATTTGTCAAGTTTTAATTGTAGTCAACCTGCTGCATGAGAACGATGACATGATTAACATTCAATGCAACTAATTGAGAGCACAGGTAGCTCGTAGGCCCTATACCTTTTACAACGCGTCACTCGAGAACGTTGTAGGTGTAACTCGTATTTATCAGGCCACAGTAACAATTCTATCGAAATTTACTAACTTCTTGTCCCCCGGTCGCGCACTTCTATTATGCGGCGCCGTGCGTTTCTGCGCTGGCCCTGTGGTCTGGAGTGGGCTCCCTGTCTAATGCCTAGAGCAGCGGTTCTCAACATTTTCAGACTCACGACTTTTTAGTTTTTGGTCACGGACCCCACTGAAGTTTGACGCATTATCGTGACTGTGCGACTTTTTATTCCTATATAATAGTAGGCCTACATGTATGTTATAATATAAGCCTATAAATTATGCCTCTGCACTCCTGTAGTACAAATTTATATAACTAATAAGATTAAAAGAAATTTATTGGAATAAAACTATTTTATTTTGATGTAAGCTTTGGGCATGCATATTCGAGCACAGTTTATCTATTCGAAGAGTACCGGTAATGCTCAGAAAATCTCAATCTGAGCCCATTTTAATCCTCAAGCCATGAAAGATATTTCACTTCCCCATCACCAACGTATTGACGATATTGGAATTCTTCTAAATGTGAAAGAAAAAGTTGTCTGCTTGTTCCAAATTGTCTGCGTAATTTCCTCTTTGCAAGCATCCAAATGTTTCTGGATCGCCAAGTTGAACGAAGTTGCACTCATGTACTACAACTGAGTGTTCATAAATCCCATTCCCGAGCTGTTTAACACTGCGATATGCAGCCCATGCATCCGTCACCTAAGATGTGTGTCCCTGGTAGGATATGTTGTAAAATATAGCATGGGTTTGCAATCATTGTATGGGCAGGTTTGTTTAGTTGATGTTATACATAGCTTGTCATTGGTCTCGATATTCGTTTCACAATTGGATGTAAAATTTTGCACTTCTTAATATGTATTTTTTTATTTATGCTTTTGCTAGATGAAGCCAATCACTTCGTGGTTGCCTGAATTGTCAGATGGCGTAATGATTGTTGCGCAAGGCAATGTGGAAAAAGAAGAAGATGGAACGTAGGTATTTGTGTATTTGTGATGGCATTTTGATGAAACTGAAGCGAAGTTCATGTTACAAAAGATAGCATGTATGTTGGGTTATGGAGTAGCTCAAATTCATTTAAAATTAATGACTTACGTGGAAATATTAATACTGTTTAGCATATAATATCATGAAGAACTTAAGCAGCCAGATTCTGCAGATACTTGTAGCTTTATTAGTACAATGCTGGTAGATACAAAATTGAGCCAGGTAAGTGCATACACTTGCACTTGTGATAATCATTGAGTATTTCTGTACCTTGTAGCTTTTAGCATTTATGAATTTTGTTGAACAACAAGACGTAATGTGTATTCAGATTTATTTTTCTCTTGAATGTTTCAGATTTATTCTTGACTTTGGTCATGCCAAGAAAACCACTGCAGCGCTTCGCATATGTATTAAATTTACCAGTCAGATTGTCCTTAGCTTACAAATGGTTGAAGACAAAGGCTTCAGCTTCGAAAGACAGTTTATAAGGACTGGAGTCCTAAGATTTGAAGTGATTGTGTTGGTGTCAGATGGAAATTTTAAGGTAAAATCTATACATACTATTTGCGCATTTATGTCTTGTCTTTTTCAATGACACCATGTGTTGCCATATTTCTAAGTATTCTTTAAGGTGCAACTTTAGGAAATATTTTGACATTACAGTTTTATTATATTATGCTCTATTTATAATCTGGGTATGCTCAAGATTAGTATTAATTTCTTGATGCACTGTATATCTTCAGTTGATCAGGAAGCCCATATTGAAAGTAAAGGATTGTATCAGAGTATGGTCTACTTGGAGGCGCTCTTTGCGCTAGACTATCATAATGATATGTATATTAGTGGCCTGTCTTCTGGTACTGTATGATATTTCACTTAGGCAGTGTTGGATAGTTACATTTCAAAAGTTATCAGTTACAGTAACTAGTTACTTGATTGCAGAAGTACCGTAACTGGTTACTTTAACCGATTACTTTTCCTTACTAGAAACTGGTTACAGTTTACTTGTTCAAAGTAATTTTAGTTATCACATAATAACCATCCATGTCTAATTGTATTTCCTTTTGCATCCTTTCATCAGAGTAGTCGATTGAATAATCTTCATTTAGTCATTTATTTTGAGCATTTATATAGCTCATCTTCAAGAGAACAACTTGGAGGCGCTCTTTGCGCTAGACTATTATAATTATGTGTATCGTTGCGCACGAAAATATTACATCGGTTAGCAAAATAGTGCACAGTAAGCTAGAAAAGTTATCTCTATCAATGCAATGCTAAAGTGCTATCCGCTGATTATGAATTCTTGATGTATGCGGTTATGATACTACTGATTGCTTTGCTCTTTAAATCAATATATTATTTTGTAAATCAAAGAATTGTTTGATTTTTTGCTTAACAGATATCTCTAAATGGTTGTCACGTTTGTGAGGCTCCTTATCTGTTTCCACTGAAAGAAATTAATCGTCTGGAGGTGAATGGAGATGTCCTGCTTCACAAGATCTTTTGCCAGAGGCCTTGTTACACTGGCCAACAAGTATGCAAAGTTCTTGTCTAACAAATTATGTGTTTTTCACCAATGATTATGCTGTACAGTTGAACATGCAAAAGCGTTAGTATGTGGTGCAGGAATTTAGTGGGTAGTAGTTTGTATCAGGCATGCGATGCTAAACGAATGGGGACAACAGTCACCAGTTGTAACTGGTCTTAGGCCCTGCCGAGGGCAATACAGCATGATCTCAATTTCCTGAATGAATTACCTCTATATGGACCTTTGCCTCTTTCCTAGGACCTTCTCTGCCATCCATGTTCTTTTCTTGCCTGAAGAATTCCTTATAGCTGTGCCGGAGTTGGGAGTTCCTCTGAGTAGTTTCTTTAAAGGTTGCTATATATTAAAATATTTCATATGAATGAATGAATGAATGAGTGAGTGAATGAATGAATGAATGAGTGAATGAATGAATGAATGAATGAAAAGACGGTGAACCTAGTACAGCTGCACAAATGTTTCCACTTTTGGCTCTTACTGCCTGTTAGTCGAAGAGTAAATGAACGAAAACCATAAATATGGTAGTTGCACATTTTTATGTTCTGCATGTACCAATGTTAGCTTGTTGCTTGCTAGAAGTTGATCAGTGCGATCAGTATATATTTGGAATCTTCTACTGGATTATTTACAAGTTAAAGTTTACCAGGCTGATCTGATTACACAGTGAAATACGCAAAATAACAATGGATTTTTATATACTGTTAAAACTTTTTTTCTCAATTCAAATCAAATCAAATCAAATCAATTTATTGGTCCGTTTGTAAGAATAACAAGCACACCAAGTTAGGAACAAAAGTTACACAAACATCTCAAGTATAACCAAGTTGATAAACATTAATCAATCCAATGACTTAATTAGTTAACATAGATGTTTTAAACAGGTAAGGATTGCTTAAACCTAGTGGTTCTAAGGTTAAGTGATGCCATTGTGGACAATTGTCCCTAGACCCGGGATGCGAGGTTTTAAAAAAACTCGTGCAATAGTGGACACAAATGGAGACCCAGAAGGGAGGAAATCCCGCTAATAGGGCCTCCAGACAAACTATTAAATAATTTTGATAGATACACACCACAATTTGATGAAACAACCAAAGCTACAGTAGATGAATGGAGATGATCACATTGAGGCTGGGCATGGGGCAGATAATGAGGTGTCATTTAAAACCTCAAAGGATAAATGTCAGTAAGTGGTCATTTTTTAGAAGAAATTTAACAGTCGTCTAAAGTGCTGCATGCAAGTTACTATGTGCAGTTAGGCTTAATTCAAAGTTTGTCATCAATGAATTACGGATCAGTGAATTCTGGCAAGGCAGATGAGGGAAAACATGTTTCCCTATTTTGGTTGCAGAATATTTGTATATCAGCAGCAGTGTAAGGCGCAAGAGATAGGTGATGGTTAATCATAAATCTTGCTGTTGAAATTGCTTGTTCTTTAATTCATTCAAGTTTGATATAGAACCTCTTCAAGGAAACTACTCAAAGGTCGTTTGAAGGAGTTTGTAATTAATAAGTTGCACATTTTTATGCTCATTTTTTGCATCAATGGATTTTGTTTGCTAGATAAATTTAAAATATGTAGTTTGTACGATAGTTTGATGGAACTGATGTAGGCTCAAATATTTCGCATTATGTTACATGAAGAGATATGTCACTTAAAACACTGTATGGCTGCTTGGGAGAAACTTTTAATATGTTTCTACTTTAAAGAAAAGTCTGTGATGTATTATGATTTATGAATTTTTCTGATGCAGGCCAAAGGTGACCACAAAGCGTCCAGGAAAGCTCCAGACATGGTGGGTGAAACTCAACATCCAGCTGGAGGTGCTACCCATAAAGCTGATCCAGAAAAAAGCGGGGAAGAATCAGAGCCGCAACGGGATGGAAAATTGAATGCAGCATCCGCTGGAACTGATGCCTCTGCTGAGACGAAGTCGGAGAGGTCCGGAGAAATGCGAAAGCTCAATAATTCTGAAGCAGACCTGTCCAATCAACTTTCAGATATGGATTTGTCAGACGGTTGTTTAAGTCTCGGCCTGTCTACAGGTGATACGCCTAAAGCAGAAAGTGACGCTTTGGAGGCGGCGTGTTGGTCCATGGAATCTGGACCTTGCAAGGAATCTGAATCACTTGAAACCCTGACCCCTACAGATCAGTTTGAACTGCCTTATGCTTTTCTATCACCTCAGGCACCTACAGTGCCTGTCCCGTCTGCTGGGCCTAAGCCGAATCCGTCTGCTGGACATATGGTGGCCCAGAATCCGTTGATCCCAAATTGCCCAGATGCCCCTTATCCTACCCCACAATTTACACAATCCCAGTCCAGTGCACACTCTGCATACCCTGGACCCATGCATAACCAGAATCCTGAGATGCGGGGAGTTACTTCAAACGCACCTTATCCCTGTCCGGGATATGCCTACCAACAGAATCCAGCACATCCTGGTCAGTGGAACGCACCTTATCCCGTGCCTAGCAACGCATCTAGCCAGCATCCAGTGGCAACTTGTCGATCAGCTGTGCCATTACCTGCGCCATGTCCTTCCCAGGGTTATGCACCTAGGCTCTACCCTCCATTACCAACTGACTCGGCTACCCCTTTTCTCTTCTCGGTGCACAATGCACAGCAGCCGAATCCTGCGATGCCGATGCCATCATCATACGGAACACAACCAGCAGTTAATCCACATTGTTATTCGGCTTCTGCTTGGCCAAACTACAACCAACGACCAGGAACGGATGCAATGCGAACTCCGAATGTAAGCAGATATTTTGATCAATTTTAGTTTATTTACTTTCGCTAGTCAAAGTTGAAATCTCCTATGCCGAACAAAAATTTAATGTAGGCATTCCTCATTTTGAAACCTACCTGTAATGATACCAGCATAGGCAATGACATTTGAAGTGCTAATTATGCAAGTGGAAAAGAGATAGGGAAAAAGGAAGTGCATGTCACATAGTCAGGGCTGAATTCAGACCCCGTCTGACAACCTACCAGTCCACGACTCGCATATTTATAGCTGCCAACCCGTCGAAACTGTGGACCCAAGTGCTGCAGAACCCATAGCACCCACCGTAATGGGGGCCTGTGCCACTACGCTGCTTAGGACTTTTTCACGGTCTTGGTGAATGGTGACCATTCCAAATGTTACATATATTTACATAGTTTTTTTATTATTAATTTACACGTAGGTGCACATTCACGCCTGAAATTATCTTTAGGTTGGCTATATTTCATAAAGTTGTTGCAATGGTCCTGTATTATGTTTTGCAGTGGACCCATTCAAACATGAAGTATATTCCTGAAGGTCTGAGGCTGAATCAGGTTGTCAACATCTATGGAGAATTCCTGCAGAATCCTTCTGGGTAAGTTTTATTTTCTACCCTTCAACTAATTTTAGTCCATGCTGACTTTGGTGATTAGCACCATTAGGACTGTTCTTGGTGAAAGAGGTTTTTGCTTGTTAAATAATAATAATAATAGTTATAATAATAATGATAATAATAATAATAATAATGATCTGTGCTCTGTAATTTTTGATCTGCTTGCGCTCCTTGACTGAAAATTAATATAAAAATATTTGATTTATATTTGGTTTTTACGTGGCCTAGCAATACAAATTACATAACTTTCTTAGTTTTAAATTAACGGACTGTTTTATTTGTGCGATTAATTGCAATCCAATACTTGAATGCCACCATTACAATAATCAACAAAATCAATAACATAATTTAAACAAAGGAAACTGATTGAACTTCGCTTCTGCCTCCATCTAGATTTTCTGTATTGATGGCGAATGGAGAAATGGAAGATGCAGATATTTTCCTTAATATGGTGGTAAGCTTTCCTGACCGAATGGTCTCCAGGAACAGGAAAATTTACAACAGGTGGAGTCAGATGGAAAACAGTCTCTCACATTTCCCATTCCAAGTCGGCAAGCCCTTTCAAGTCGCCATTGTCTGCTGCTACAACCTTTTTCGTGTGAGTAAACAGCTCTAGTTTGAGATGTTTCGTGATTTAATATGTAATGGTTTTTGAGTTTATGCAGATTGAAAGCACATTGTTAGTAGTATGACTATTTCTTCTATGGTAAAAAAAACTGACGAAACATTTAGACTTGCTGCTTACTTATTGCTTGGACAACTGGGCCGAATCAGTCAACAACTGCTTCACATTTTTCTTTGACTCGAGGATGTTGCAGTATACACTCGATTTCATCCTTGAATTCAGATATCATGCCAATGTTCGTGTCTGATTTTTATGGTGACTGAACTATGTTGGTCTTAATTAGAAACCGTTTTATAATCATGTTTCGATTTGTGTTCAATGTTAGGATTATTTTTAAAGTATGCACGCACGATCATGGTGCCAATAGATTGCGATTTACGATACTTCCGAGTTTGTTTTTCAGTGCCTTTGAATAAGTTGATTATATTTACTCGACTTTCTGGCCCTAAATAAATGCAGAATTTATTGATGTCCCACACACATCTGCATTGTGTTCCAGTCAGTCTGGGTTGGGATAAGGAAATTGTGTCGTGTGCCTGTCACTTGCTTGTTTACTGTCCTGCATACCATGTAACTGAGGGAGAATTGAGGGGAGGAAGACAAGAGAAAGGCCAAGAATGATGGTATTGGGCTGGACGATGAAAGACTGAATGAGGGTTACAGTAAGTAACGGGTGAGGTTGAAGGAGAGAGTTGGACACCGTGACGAATGGTGATATTGGGTATATGAACCTGCCTAGAACGGCAGACAACTAGAAGGAGAAAGCAATCTATCTTCGCTAGATTTCTTTGTGATGATGTTCTTTTCGGTAAAAACTGCCACCATGGAAGTTTATTGATTACATTGGATCAATTTTGGGCTTAACTTTTTCTAAACCTTATTTTGCTGACTGTGTTTTTTAGGTCTACGGCAATACGGCACACCTGTTTGATTTTCAGGGATCAGTGAATTTGTCGGCAGTCACTTCTGTGAAGATTTTCGGCATGGTCACGGCAGTTAACATAGCAGTAAGCTAGGCACATCAGAGGTTTCAGACATTTACCTAAAGAAGACTTAAGAAAACTTTTTGTAAAATAATATTTACTTTATGCAAAAATTAAGTGTAACTGAGTGAGTTTGACTGTTTTTGGATGAATATTATGAGTTGATTGATAAACAATGGAGTTGAGCGGCATACTGAAAATATTAAATTAACCGAAAATATATTTAATAAACATACATACATTTTTTGAATGTTGTTCCAATTAAGTATTACACCAGCATATGAAGAATATATATATATATATATATAGTCATTTGAAGAATGTATAATATATTGTATATATATTCATAGGCCTATATTTCGGTTGATTTTCCTTTGTGGAGGAAGTATTCAATGATCAAGATGTTCTACCTGTAAAAGATGATAAGCATCACATGCATGAAGTGAAACAAGAAGCAATTATTTCGGCCTGTGTGTGTGTCTTCGGTGTGTGCACGTGAAAATCACCTGATGTCGAAGATTAAACGAACGTACAGAATGCAACAGTTCAATCAATCAAGTCTCGAATCGAGTCAGCGCACAAACCTCAGGTGTATTGAAGTGTGTCGATGACTTTTAATTACTGACTCCTTTGTGTTGGTACCTGATTTTGTCGGAAAGACATTGTTTGGCTCGTTAACGCTTTAATGACCAGCTCTGCTTGATTTCCCATTCGCTTTTAACACATGCTGTCGTCCTTCAAGCGTTAATTGAATATAAATGCTTTCTCCTTGGATGCAGATTGCAGACGTTTCTGTGAGTAGGCCCTATTTAGAATTCTGATTAACTTTCTGTCTGAATGTCAACTCCAATAGCTCTGGTTACTGTATGGTTTAGTGAGTTTTCTCGCGGTGACATCAGTTTTGTTAGCACTGCCACTACGTAACGTCAGAGCCTCAGAGTGGAGGTCCACGGACTACAAGGATGGCAATTGAAGAACAAAAAGAGAAATTAAAAGGTGTGATGGACTTGTAGGATATAGATCAGGGTATTGATCAAAGACTAGTTTGGAATGTAACACCTGATAGGTGAAATAGACCTACAATGCCTACATGTATGAAACAAACTAAATTCACAGAAAGCTAATAAAGCACACACACACATTGTAATATTAGAGCAGATCATAGCGGTTTGGGTCCACTATTCCGAGGGTCCACTATTCCGAAGGTCCACTATTCCGAACCTTAACCCTAAACCTAACCCTAAACCCAACTATAACCCTAACCATAACCCAAAACCTTACCCTAACCCACCCTAACCATAACCCTAGACCTAACCCACCCCAACCATAACCATAACTCTAACCCACCCTAACCATAACCCTAAACTTAATCCCAACCCACCCATCCCTAACCCACCTTACCCCAACTCTAACCCTAACCCACTGTAACCCTAACCACCAAGGGTAACGGACAAAATATGGCGGATATTCGGAATAGTGGACCTTCGGAATAGTGGACCCTCGGAATAGTGGGCCGTTACCGATCATAGCACAGGATAACTGCAAATCGTACACAGATAGGTGTGTAGGTAGACAGATAGCGAGAGGGTCAGACAGACAAAATACTTGGAGGAAGGAAGTCGAGTGCAAGAGAAACCTAACCAGTTAGAAAAATGCCAGCACAAAGATAATAGGCCTAATCGAGTGAAAATGTTATGTGGTATAATCAACAGAGAAGTACTACAATATTGCACTACTACAATTATTATACTAGAGAAAGTTACACTACAAAGTAGGATCAACAAAAGAAGTGCCTCCATTGTTGGGCATATGGGCAGCAGGCTAGTGGTCAATCGCCTCGATAGGCCTATCGGTAATAGGCCTATGGATTAGACCCACTATTGACAACTTATAGTAATCGACTCATACTCATCATTCGAGTGTTCAAAGACTAATTTTCTTGGCATAATTATAGTATCCGTGACCGACATGCCGGTTATGTTCAGGTTTAGGGGTCGTGAGGGTCCGTTAGGGTCAAGGTTAGACGTCGTGAGGGTAGGTTAGGATTAGGTTTAGGGTCAGTGTCGTCATTCGTCCCGGATACTATAAGTTTGCCATTTTCTTATATTGAACACGCTTTGTAGGCCTATGGTCTGTGGTTTCAGAGCATAACCTGTATGACAGATCGATTTTGAAGCCGAGTCTGTGACATCACTTTCAATGTGCGACACAAGACAGAAGGTTGCAATGCTCCTAATCCACTGGACCACTGCGATTAGGTTTCTGCTACTTGGCCTTTGTTTTGCTTTATAGGCTGTCAACAAACATCCATACATTATGCACCAAGCAACAATAGGGACTGCAATTAATGGCCATTGTAAGCATCATTTCAATTGAGACTTGTCGTGTTTGAATGCGTCAAGAAATCACGCGTCAAGAAATTCGAAACCAGTCGCGATCGTGGGCGATAATGGGTTGTACGTCAAAGCCGACAATTTTATGGAGATCGAATTTGACTTCTTGCCTATTTTCTTGTATAACAATAGCGGCCAGTAGTAGCCTAAATTGAATTGTATGCTAATCAGGTTGAACGGCGACAAAAGCAATTCATGCGCACTGATACATGTATGACATCTACACATGTTTGCACACACATGAACAATGGTTCTGCTCTGGAACAAAGACGCAACACTGAACTGAAACCTGGATAGTTTAACATACTTAGACTAACCAGTACCATTGACCAGCTGATCGACTCCGTACCACCTCTCATCCTTGTATAAATACTTGTAGGCTATTTACGGATGAAATGCCTAGTTTTGGGCTAGAGTAGGACCTAGGTGTATACCGTGTATAGGTCCAAATGACCCTATTGGGCATAGCCTACTATGTAGGGCCTATGCATGTAAGTAGGCCTATGTATGTATGTATGTATGTATGTATGTATGTATGTATGTATGTATGTATGTATGTATGTATGCATGTATGTACGTATGTAGGTTATGCATGTATGTATCAGCACGCATGTATGTATGTATCATGTATGTAGGCCTATGTATACGTACGTAGGCCTATGCATGTCGGCCTATGTAGTTTGTCCATCGTCTGCTTGTCTGCCTGTCAGTACCTACTTGCATTATACTAGTCTATAATATATAGTAGGCCTATAGGCTAGCAGGCTTTAACGCAGGATAACTGCACATCTTACGGGTGTAGGACATTAGCCCCCCCGGACAAAAGCCCCCCCGGACATTAGCCCCCCCGGACAAAAGCCCCCCCGATTTTACCTAGGACATTAGCCCCCCCGGACAAAAGCCCCCCTTTACTTGACACTGGCATTCACATGCAAAACGAAAGTTCTTAGTGTCATTTAGGTCCTAATTGTGTCAGTAGGCCTAAGCTTATAAACTTAGATTTGAAATGAACGAATGAGGATGGTATACAGGGCCTATTCTGTCTATTTGTTTCGTGTCCTACTGTAACAATAAAGGTTTGTCCTATACAGTAGGTCAGCCTACTTGTTAGTGTCAGTTTTGGCTAAAACGAAGGTTTGTTAAAGTCAGTTAGGCATTAAACTTTTATTTGGATTTCACAAACTTTGGACTTATAATTTTTTACATTTATGAGAGACTTTACACAATGAGTTGTTCGCATCGTTCTACAATTAATGCCTTTAAATGTTTTATAATATGCATAATAAACCTTCAATTAACTTTGCATATTCTTACAATGTTGAACTAATGTGCAATGTACATGTAGGCTTATTCGCTTAACTTAGGCCTATTGTTACATTTTGGGCATCATTTTTAGGTAATGGTATAATAGACTGGGGGGGCTAATGTCCTACCTTGGGGGGGCTTTTGTCCGGGGGGGCTAATGTCCGGGGGGGCTTTTGTCCGGGGGGGCTTTTGTCCGGGGGGGGGGCTAATGTCCGTTCCCCACATCTTACACATCGGTGACTATCTAGAATTCTATCAGTTTGCTGAATTATTTTATCAATAAGCTTTTGTCGTCATCACCTGCTAGATTGGTGGGAAGTTAATTTACAAGGACCGTGTGTGGCGGTGAGTGTTAGGCAAAGAGAGCGGACGGTATTAATACAGCAACATAACAGACTATAACAGCTCGCTTGGAGCCACCGCCTCTGCGTGTAAAGCCACAAAGATATCCAGCAGGGCTTTTTTAACGTGCAGTTGTACACAAAATGTGCAGTTCTAAATGGATTTGTGCAGTTGTAGAAACATGTAGAAGCACTTCTGTGCAGTTAAAACTAGTTGAAAAATACCATTTTCCTCCAATTGGTTGTAATTTACCATGGAGGATGGGAAAGGCAAGAAGGGTTTGTGCAGTTCAAAAAATTTCTTAAAAACAGCCCTGATATCCAGCAAAGACTGCAATTAAAGCACTTTTATTTGAAACGGACCGTAACAAAAACCACAATCTTCAGTAGCCTACTCTCTTGACGTGCGGTGTGTTGTACGCTACACAGTGTAGCCTCCAGTGCACACGCACTCGCGGACCAAACGTGTTGAAGCTTGGAGTGAGGAGTAGTCCTATGTTTGACGATCAAATATCGATTCTCCATTATTAGAGTTGGGACTGTCTTCATTTATCCGTGATTTCCTAAATAATAGGATTATTTGCCTGCAATGAATCGTTGTAATTCACCGCTATAAGGCAGCCAATGCCTATTGCCCACAGCGATCAGTTAGGCTCTTATCGATATTCGGCGTGGTAAGTCGCATTGATTTGACGCCAACAGTAGCCTAGACGATAATCAATGATCCGCGAAGGTGGGCTATAAAGCATGGCGGTATATCATGGTGTCCGATAAGACTGATTAAAACTGCATTCAATTAATCTTTTGCCGACGCACGACGCAAGCTGACGTTAAATAATGATTTCTTGATCGCAGGAGGTATATATACGCCTAATACCCGCTCGATCCGTGGGGTAGGGGTGGTGGGCGGGGTACCTAATGAAGTGAGTATTTCATTTCCATTCTATTATTCATATTTAACCGTTTGACCTCCATTGAACTCTATTATTATTCAGACGTTTCATGCAGTATCGGCCATTAGGCCCTAATATCAGACTTCTCGATCTTGATGGATGTGCGAAGCTGCGCCGCATGCGACTGGGTCCAGGTTTGACTGACTTCCTTTCTGACAGACATTTTTAATTATGATGTTTTTGCACGTAAAGTGCGTCACGTGATCCACAACTGGGAGATGTTGGGCTGGCCCACTTAACCAAAGAGAATGTTTGTACAGTAGGCCTGCTGTTGTTGAAGAAAATTCTTGAATGGGTGCTCACACTGCTCAGTCTCAAAATCTATTGTGATGCCATGATAAATCCCATTGTCACCTGAGTTTCTGTAAGCCTAACATGTTAGTTATTTTATTACCAGTTTTAAGTCCGGTATACGTATTGAGTTTTGAAAATAGTATAGGTCTATTATTGGCAATGTTGTTGTCTCTGATCCATTGGATTTCCAATGTGGTTCATCAATATGCTAAATGTAGGCCTAGTTCAATTGTTCGGTAGCCTATGCCTTAAAAGTAATCACATTGGATTATCATTTATCATAGTGCTATAACTGTCATATGTTAGTAAGTAAGTATATTCTTTATGATGAGCACATGCCAACAAGGATGAGATGGCAACCCTAAATATAAGTGTTTGCAGAATGAAGGTTTTATATTAGGCTATACCATGAGCACTTGAGGGAAATGAGGTATGCATTGTTTAACAAATGCATTGTTTTAACACATGCATTGTTTAACACATGCATTGTTTTAACACAAGCATTGTTCTATACTGTCTACAGTGTAACTCCGCAATTCATCAGAGCGTTTCTTGTTCAGTTGGTCTACAGTACATGTGTATCAAAAACTGATCACATCACAGCATAATAAGCATACAACACAGTTTATTAAAAAAATTGACGCATACTTTATTTACATACTGTTGGCTAACTTAGCTTGTACATTTTGTCGAAAGATTAAAGGACTCTCTTGACATTTAAATCTTGGCACAGATTTCTTAATGATGACAAGGGTTATGAAGTCGGGAGGCTGAATAGAGGACTTGGCAAAAGGCGAGACATAATTTACATAAAATAAAGTATTAACAGGAGTTACTGAAACGTTCACAGGATATAGACCTAGGCCCTATGCGTATAATACGCTTCTTATTGCAATTGTGAAAACTATCGGCACAGTGATGACGTCGTCCAGTAGCACGTATCATAAGCTGCGTTCATTTGAGTGTGGTCAAATTTTATGTTCCCGGTTTTATACTGACCGACCGACTGATCGCTGTAGCCTACGTCGTACAGCTTATGTGGTCTATGGAGACTGGCTTCTGGTTATCGCCCGATTCACGTTTGACTGAACACGTCCGAACACTGATGTGGCAGGCGTTAAATTCCGCTTCGGCCCCTCTGCTACTGCTGCTGCAGCAGCCTGGATTTGACGAACGGGAGACGGGGTGAGTGGATGGTGGCGGAGGAGGTGGAAGAGGAGGAGGAGGAGGAGGAGGAGGAGCAGCTGATTAAGAAATCGGAGCCAACGGTGCCCCGGGCGCACTCGGGTCCCTCGAAGGACGATAGAAAATCCTCGATGTTTCGCTCGCTTGCCATCGGTGCAGCAGGTCTCAATTCATCTGACTAATCATGAGATACGAATTGCGTTCAATTGTTCACACTTTGCTGCCCCTCGAAGCAATAAATGTCTGATTGGATTCAGCGACTGCTCTGCCAATGCATCAGACGAATGAGTAGTCGCAGAGGGGGTGGGGGCGGCAGGTGGACGTCCGCATCCGGAGGGGCGACTCTTGCACGGCGGCTACTGCTAGTAGACGTATCGGTGGCCGTTTGTTACCCGCCGCAACTAAAGCAATCATCTCGAGTTTCAACCTCCTGGGACGGCTGCTGCTGCTGCTGCTGCTGCTGCTGCTGTTCCTGCTGCTACTGTTGTTCTGTCTGATGTCGTTTGCAAAATATTTTAGTCGCAGGTATTTCCCGGCGCTGTAAATACATATTGTGGCGCTTGGATGACAGACAATGAACTGATGTTTGTATTGTCTTACATGCAGGATATTGGTAATCTTGTGGATTCGCCGATGTGGTCTCTGCTCTGTTGGCTGTACCCGTGTTGTAATCTGATCTTTGCTCAGTGGTTGCTGGCGTTGCAGCCATGCATCCGTCAGAGATAATTACCTAGATCTTACTAAGTGTCTTGACAACTTTATTGCAACTTGCCTCTCAAAATGCCGTGCAACTCTTGGAGTGCTATGTGTCGGGTTTCAGGAAGCAGAGAGTAATTGCTTGTGGCCCATCCATATCGGTTGCAGGCAAGGGCGGATACAGAAATTTTCGAAGGGGGGGCCAAAGTCCTACGGAACTACTCATGGAGGGCCACGTCTACTTTCCGAGCAAAATAGCTGGTAAAAAATAAAGAAATTTCTAAATGGGGGCCATGGCCGGATTGCCCCCCCTGGATCCGCCCCTGGTTGCAGGCTTTCAATTGAAGTTTGCTTAACTAAATTAGTATAATTATGTTATGTACTGCTGTTGTTAATCAAAATTGTCTGCTTTTAATTGGTAAAGCAGTGAATATCAAGTGAGATAAGTGAGTAAGGTAGAGTAATCACTCATCTGCTTTGTGGCTCAACCAAATTGATGCAAACTTATCTCAATTTTCATAGGCGTTGTTAGACTTTATGCTTTTCCCAGCTGAGTGGAAGATGAAATACTTTGTTCAATGAGTCAGTTGAAATTAAACTCACCAGCTCACCTTGTTTACCAAGTTAATAATATAATTAATTAAACTTTTATCATGGTTGATACACCTTGACTGGCTTAATGTGCGTGACATTGTTGGTGGGTCTTGAGTTGATTTAGAGAAGTTTATGTTGTCACATGGATCAACAACAATAGTCCAGTGGTGTGCGTGCGTGTGCGTGCGCGTGTGCGTGTGTGTGCGTGTGTGTGTGTGTGCGTGTGTGTGTGTGTGCGTGTGTGCGTGTGTGAGATGGTCTTTCTGATACGTGATTCACGCAAATATATCAACTGGAATCTATAACAGCTGATTAATCTGTATAGGATAACTGCATTAGATCATTTGCATAGCATCTGTTACAGCCTCCCAGAAGCATACCTTTTACCTTACAAAGCACTGCATTCCTTGACAAAAAACCCAGTTCTACACAGGGCCTTTTGAAACCTGTGTTAGAAGAATTTAAACTTCAGATGCAAAAGCTGATATATTATGGATAGATAAGAGATTTGTCCCATGTTAAAACTATATTTTGAAATTAATTTTTTTTAATGTCTTTTAATGTTTATATAGCCTATATATTTGTGTTGTGCCAATGTCTAGTAACCAATAAACATAAATATATTCACCAATCATCAACAACTGTATCTTGATGTTTGTGACTTAGGCCTACTGAAGAGTTGTGATCTGATATGTCTATCAATTAATTAAACAACAGGCTAATTATATTGAACATACGTTTTTATGACACAGAAGACTCCATTAGGAGTCACCTTATCGAATCAGTCGTCTACTGATTGGCGCAGTTAATGTGAACTTATCTCAGTTACAGAAGTCGGAAGACTCAGAACGGTCCTTTACCCAATCAGATTCGACTTCCAATTCTTCCTATGCTCTTTAGATCCCTCTATGCCAATAGAACTTACTTCAGTTTGAATTTAATCAAGTTTGAACAAATTTAAAACAGGAATTTTGACTGCGATTATTAAAGATATTTTATAATTAATTAATGTAGGCAGGCATACAGTAGGTCTCCTTTCAGCAATGCGTCCTTTTATGGGAAGTTTTCTAAATTTAGTCGTTCTGATGTTCTATTTAAATAGACGGAATGTAGGCTAAACACGAACCAAAGTGTATTTAATCGATCAAACCAAAGTCACGCAGTGCATGGACCATTGGTTCAATCCTTCCCAGAAACGATTGCGTCTGTGTGCACCTTGTGCAAGTTCTTTGCACTCGGTCACTCAGCACCATTGATGAGCAAGCCTATACATTGCCAATGGGTAGTAGACCCTACTGTTTAACAAATGCAGAAATAGGCCTAGCAACAATAAAGTGTACCTTTGAAATAACCTGAATTAAGGTTGATTTTCTATACGAGCATCTAAGGTTTGCTAAAATGGGTACCTATGTTTAAACAGTGCGTCGTCCCACGGCGACCATTTATCCACGGATCTTGCTAACAGTCCACTCAACATCGGACGTCTTCTTCCCGACTTATTCCGAGCGATATTTGCGCAAAGTGCCCGCCTGTCCGGTTATGGATTTTTCCGGCGGTCGTCGCGCGGTCGGGCTATCAGTGAAATTCCTCCTCGGGGTTCGTCCTAATTTCGTTAGGCATAAATTTTGAATGGGAGCGTCGTCTTAAGTGCACGGAACGTGTTTGGCATCGTTCTGATCGGGGGGACGGTCGGCGTCGGCGGCGTCCGAGCGTCGGCACGAGACAGCGCGGAACCGACGGGCAGAGAGAATTATATGCGTCTATTCGTCGACGACTTTATCGAATCAGTCGTCTGCTGATTGGCGCAAGATTTTCGTCGTTTCGTCGTCATCGTGTGGACGATGTCAACGGCCTGTCATGCCAAGCGGTCAGTTTGACGTCGGCAGGTCATTTACTTGATGTGACGGCGATCGCTAAAGACTACAGTAACTGTGATAGGCCGTGGCGCTATATAGATCTAAGGTTTAGCGTTGGATGACTTTGTTGTGGGTTTTGTTTTAAAGAGTGGTTCTGAATTTATATCAAAGATATTAGAGACTTTAGACTCTAATTTAGAGTTTAAAGTGATCTGGATGATCATGATTATGATTTATTGATTGAGTGATGATTGATTTATTGATGATGATGATTGATTGATAGATGATTGATTGATAGATGATTAATTGATTGATAGATGATTGATTGATTGACTGATGATTGATTGACTGATGATTGATTGATTGAGAGATGATTGATTGATTAATTGATAGATGATTGATTGATTGATTGATTGATAGGTGATAATGCTGATGATGATGACATGCGTTTATCTCCTAATCTATTTTACATCATTTTATGATAATGATTTTTGCTTGTGATGATCACAATGGCATATTAATTTATTTAGCTTCATTGTATATATCGCTATGCTTGTTATAATCAATAGCTCTGTTGTAGGTGTTAGTGACACCAGTTGACCCTCATTGATTCCTGTGTTCTTATACTGGGCATCCAGAGGGCTAATGTGGACTGACAGGTGGATGCTGTTAACAGAAGTGTGTGTGCATTTGTCCATTGATTTGTACGCATTGTATTTCCTGCATGGAGTGCAAATGAGGTCGAGCACAACTGCTCAGGAACATACGGTGCAGGCAGCCTATTTAAGTCAACTGTCTGAAAGAAGAAGACGTTGGACAGACAGACAGACAGACAGACAGACAGACAGACAGACATACATACAGACAGACAGACAGACATACATACATACAGACAGACAGACATAGGGATACAGATTGAGAAGCAAAGAGATGGAAACGTATGGACAGAACACGAGACATTGAAGGGAGAAACAGATAATGAAATTGTCCCAAGAAGACTAGAGACATAGAGACAGTGAAGGAAAGAGACAAGGAGGCAGAAAGGGCAAAGACTCTAGAGAAGCAAACAGGCAGATAGAGACAGAATGGAAATAAGAAGAAAGAGACGGATAAAGAATTTATTGTCCGAAGAAGTAATCAGTAGACAACAGATGATGAAAGACCAAGACAGACAGACAGACAGACAGACAGGCAGACAGACAGACAGATAGATGGACGGACGGACGGAGAACTGGGATACATCAACAGAATGTCTATAGGCTATAATATATCATGGTAAGGATAAATTGTTCCTGGAAAAAATATGCGAGTGGGACACAGAGAAGAACAGACACAGACATACAGATACAGAAAGAGAGAGTGTGTGTTTGTGGGTATGTGCGTGTGCGTGTCGTTCCACGTGGGCGTGTGTCGGAGCATGCGCTGACGAAGAAGTTGCGTGAACGTCTTGAGTGAAGATTAAATTATCTGCTTCTTGGCCACGGACCATTTTCTCCATGCACGTTGGTTGGCTCGGCTGCTGTTTCTCTTGTTGTGCACAGCCACCGTGAATTCGTTTGGGACGAAAGTGCTTTAGTCATCACTGCAGACGGAGAGGAGGAAGAAGAGGAGGAAGAGGAGGAGGAGGAGGAAGAGGATGAGGAGAAGGAGGAAGAAGGAGGAATTGAGTTAAGCAGTGGCTCCTCCTCTGTCTGACAGGACTGTATATAGTCATCACTGCAACAGCAGCATTTGGTCATAGGACCATCGATGGTGGGGATGGTTATGATGATAATAATGGTGTTCATTGTGGTCATGGTGGTGATTATGATGATGATGATGACGACGACGATGATGATGATGACGATGATGATGATGATGATGATGATGATGATGATGATGATGATGATGACGATGACGATGATGATGATGTCATGGTGATAATTAGTCAGGAGACGGTGAATTGGGGTTGTGAGTTTGGTGGAAAACAATGTCACCCAAAGCTGACTGAAGAACTGTGTGCTATACATTTGCATCATAAATTGCAATGTAGATTTATCATATGCAGTCCTGCCATAATGGCAGGACTGCATATGATAAATCTACATTGCAATTTATGATGCAAATGTATACTGTATCAAGACTACACAATGTGCACAAATATTTTGCTATGTCACATGCATGTATTCATGAGCAGAATTGGTTCTGTTAAAGTGAAGCTGAATATGGCTGCAGTGCTAAAATTATGGCATCCTACATAATATGATCGACTGGTTGTTTTGCATTTATCACTGCCATGTCATTTTCTATATAGGCAAATATTCAGTATACAACAAAATTGCGAAATAGTGTCAAAACTCACTAAAAACATGGAAATTTTCAAGGAAAAACAGGTGTCAAATTAAGAAGAAAGATGTGTTCAAAAGATCATAGCATTCTTTATGGCACCTGACAATGTGCATGACTTTTACTATGGCAGCAGTCAACAAGGAAGGTCCCTGACATTATTAAGACAGATAGGGATACTAGTCATAGAGAAACTTTCATATAGTCTCATTAACTGAACTCATAAACTGAAACAGTTTAGATATCTAGGAGTAATAATTATTTGTAGGACTTTTCTCAAAAATATTAAATAAATATTAAATAAATATACTTAGCTTGTAAGGAAATTATTTAGCGTTAAAATGAAAGCTTCTAAAAAGTGGTTTGTTTCCTACAGGCTTTGAATTTGTTGGGTTATTAACAAACACTAGAAATGCACTCAAAGACTCCGAACATTGTCTTGGAGTTGGCTGAAATCTTTTGTGATTGGAAAAGTCGATAATTGCCATCCGTTACACTGAGATCAGCAGTGACTGTCATGACTTTGTTATTAAAAAATGATTTCCCTTTTTTAACCTTGATAGTGAGCGACCAAACTGCCATAATCCTGCCACCAGTGGTCACTGGTCATGTACATTCATTTTCCAATTGTACATGTCACATAATTATGAGTTCAGTACTGTATATGGCCCATGAAGCAGACGATCTGAACTGAAACCCTCTGCAACCCGTAAAACTGATCCCTCCCTTGAAGTAGTGCTGCGGTCTTGTCAACCTTCTTGGCTACCAGACAGCGCCGAGCCTTCTCGGTTGTGGGGCCGTCAATCTGGAATGACCTCCCCCCCTAACCTCCATCTCCTCCACCTGACCAGTCAATCCTTATTCCTTAAGTCCCTTAAATCTTGTTTCTTTTGCCGTGGCTGGGCTGGGAGCGCCTCTGAGTAGTTTCTTGAAGGGGCGCTATATAAATGCTAATAATGAATGAATGAATGAATGAACCCGTTTTCTCTTTAAATCAGTGGATCCCAATAACAACCCGTGGCCTGCGTGCCAAAAGTGACCCGCCATGACCTAAAAAATGACCATCATCTCTCAAAGAATTAACAAAGATAAAGTGGTCCTCAAGTCAAAAATTTTTGGGAACCGTTAAACGAATATAATCGTATGGATTTCAACCGTACACGTCTTGCTTGACAATAATACTGTGCATGACACACTATAACCAGTGGACAAAATGGCCTGCTCCACGAATGCCATGCCACTCGACTACGACATGCCTCATGGGTATGGCATGCATGGCCATGCATGGAGGGGAAAGACCCTAGAGAGAAGAACTTACCACATCCATACCTATAATCTGCATCAGCTTTGTGCAGCGGAAACCATGCCGCTGGTTGTGGTGGTGGTGGTGGTGGTGGTGGTGGTGGTGGTGGTGATCTATTGTCTGCCAGATAAAGATTCAGATCGCCGCGACTTGGTCTGTTTGTGCCATTTCAGATTATTATGGATTATTGGAGATTAGAGTGATAGGAGGGAAGGGAAAGATAGAGATACGTAGAAGTATAGGGAGTAGGACAGGCAGTAGGAGACCATGTCAGAAGAGCGTGCTGTAGACATATAATGAGTGCGAGGAATGAAGGATGCACAGCTGCAGGGTTGATATGGGGAAAGAGGACAGAGACACAGACAGACAGACAGTCAGACAGACAGACAGACAGAGACAACAGACAGTCAGGCAGACAGACAGCCAGAGATAGAGAGACAGAGCCGAAGCCAGAAACACAGACAGAGAGGAGACAGACAAACAGACTGACATATATGTATAATATACTATATATTCTTCAGGTATCGAGCAAGGAGGTATGCTGAATATCCAGGCAGACAGACAGAAGGACAGACAGACAACAGACAGTTAGACAGACAGACAGACAGACAGACAGACAGACAGACAGATAGACAGACAGATAGAGACAGAGACAGAGCCGAAACCAGAAACAGAGAGGAGACAGACAAACATACAGGCAGACAGATAGACAGACAAACAGACAACCAGACATACAGAGAGACGGACAAAAAAGAAAGATAGACTGACACACGTGTCATTTGGAGATTATTGTGGGTTGTGCTGTCCACCCTGTATACTCTCTCTTTCATTCGTTCATTTCTCCATCCGTTCCCGCCATTCCTGCTCTAGGTAATTCGATTGTTCGTCTTTCCAGTTGTCTGCTTCCACTTCTTCCCCTTTCTCGCCGCTCCAGCTATAATCACCATTTACCATGCATGACCGTCCGTCCGTCCGTCCGACTGTCATCACCTGCCGAACTCAACTCTCGACATGAGACGGCAACTTACCTTATACCTTACTTGCCTCCTGAGCCTCCTCTCGATTTTGTTTTGACTGAGCGTCTAAGACGGTTGTTGTAAACCGCAACTTCGCTTTTTTTAACGCGCTGTAGAAAACTAACTTCGTGAGGCTACGATTACGATTTGCGCATTTGCCCGTACGTGTGAGCAGGTGTGTAGGTGTCTGTATGTGTCTTTGTAGGTGTATGTGTTTAGGTGTCTGTGTGTGTGTGCGTGCGTATATGTGTAGGTGTCTCTGTGTAGGTGTGTGTCTGTGTAGGTGTCTCTGTGTGAGTGTCTGTGTAGGTGTGTCTGTGCGTGTGTCTGTGTGTGTGTCTGTGTAGGTGTGTCTGTGTGAGTGTCTATGTGTGCGTGTATGTCACTCAATGTGTCGATCTGTTCAAAAATTCTGTTGTCGTTTGTCCGTTGCAGATGACTGCTGCTGCTGCAGCGCTGGGAAGCTGAATGCGTCGTTGTTGGCTGCAGCGACAGAAGCAAATCGACGACAGATGATGAGGATGAGGAGGAGAGGACGAAGCGGAGGATGAGGATGGTGAGAGCGCCCTCGCCGCCAGCGGTGAACAGACGAAACACGGATCATACAAGTTGAACTCCGGCAGTTGCAGCGACAGAGTGGCATCCTCCCTTCACGTGTCAGTGCTTACTGCTGCTGCAGGACCAGCAGGAAGGAGGCTGGCACGCTGCTGCTGCTGCTGCTGTCGTCCACGCAGCTACATCGCCCTATATGTGGGACGCTGGGAATGATGCTTGCCGCTCAACCGCATCCAGAAGTTGTTCTTACATCGGCTGCTGCATCGGGATGCTGGCGGTGGATGGTGATGATGATGGTGGTGGTGATGATGACTTCTCCATCTTCTTCTTATAGTCGTCGTCGTAGTCTTTCCGTGAAATATTGAGCTCTCTTCTCAGCAATGCCTTCCGGTCATTTGCCAGCAGCAGCAGCAGTTCCTGGGGAGCTGTGTAGGGCGACGGCTGTTGTGGCCGTTCGGTGGGCAGGGCCTCGAGGAGTACGACGATGAAATTGGTCGGGGGGGGTGATTCGACTCGGAGGAAATCAACAGCGGGGCAATAAACTATCTCGTGCTGAGTAATTGTTGGTCGGCGTCGTCGGCGTGGGGCTTGATTTGTGGTCGGCTGTCCCCTCAGAAGAGGGAGCGAGATTAAAAACGGGTAGGACTAGTCGAACAATTAGCAGATTCTTCAGTTGCTATATACCACTGCAGAGCCAGAGAAGAAGGAGCGGCGAAGGCACGAGGAGGGGTGACTATACTTCAAAGGCGGCCTGAGATCACGCCGCCGCCTGTGTCTGAGCCGCACCGCCGAATTAACGTGTCGTTGTTAGATTTTGTAAATGACCGTAAAGAAGATTTCCAGCTCGGCTTTTGATCCTAATTCCTAAACATAAACCCACTTGTCAGTTGATGGATAATGTATAGAGAGCACAGACCGTTTTATCTGCTTCTGCTAGGCGACCTATGACGGCGGCCGTCTCGTAAGGGTCACAGTTCTACCTGAGAGAACAAGAGGACATGTTATTTAAAGGGTAGTTAATTTAAGAAGAAGAGGGATGCGACTCCGTCCAGTTAGGAAGCAACGTCGACTTTGATCGCTTTTTACCGACCAGTTTAATTAAACTCTCGTAAAGTCACCTATCGTGGGATTTATGAGGTGCTCGGCCAGCAGGATATTCAGTGGACCCATGCAGGAAGGGAGGAGGAGGAGGAGGCGAGGGACGAACGACGCTGACGATCACTGATTCCGTTGGTTGCTATACTTCTGTTGCTGACCATGGAGTCACTGGGAACAACAGGGTAAATATTGATACATATTATGGTGTCTCATAGTTGCTGTATACCACATAGCTGCTATATGCTGCCAATTAAGTTAGCGGTCTGCTAGCTTCAACAGAAGCTATTTGTTCTGCTTAGTTAAGGTTTGATGTTTCATAGTTAAGGTTTTCTTACTTTATATAGTTTTTTTAGTTAAGATTTGATGCTTAACATCATCATATTTATATCTGCATATTATGTAGTATCGTGATGTTAAAAATTGGAATGTTTAGTTTTCTTAGTTAAGTTTTGATTTGTAATGATGGAATATAGACTATAAATTTCTGTAGACGTCACGATTATTGTAATGAACCTGTAAACGCCTAGTATCTGTATATGAGCATAGGTGGCCCTAGCTAGCAGGACTCTGCAGTCCCTTCTGGGTTCCCTTTTGGAACCAAGAGTTTTCGTTCTTACTTTGATGTGATGCTATATCTTGTTTGCTTCTTGGCTCAATAAAAATTGATTGATTGATAGATAGGTTTAAGGGTGGGTCAATGGATTTCAGTTAGAATCAGTTTATAATGAAGTTCTAAAAGTTAACATATTTGACATCTGGATAATAATTATTACAGGGACAGATGTGACAGCGATACATATATTTGTAGGCAATTAACACTTATCAAGAAATTAACGTATATTTTGAGCGGACTTAAAACACTTTCAAAATTACTCTCCTGAAATTGGCTTATCCATTTTTGACATTATAAAGACTTTTAAAATGTTTAGCCAGGTTATATGTTAAATTGGGTTGCTGCTAATTGCCTATGATTTGTGTAACTTTGGTAAATTGGGAAAGCAACCATGGTTGCTGTGAGTAAAACTAAGAGCCTACTATTATTTGCTTCTATCTGATAATTGAATATTTTCTGTAAGAACCTATTATAGCCTATTTAAAGGTCTTTAAATAACTTTCTGTTGTGTCTGGGATTGAACCTCGGACTCTGTGTTGAGTCTGTTCTATCATGCTAACCACTAAGCTATCACAACTCAAACAAGACTTTGGCTGTTCTGTGCAAAAAGTGACGGAAGTATACATGTCTAACTGTCTATATGTATATGGCTTTACACGGAGCTTTAAAAAGTTACCGAGAACCATACACAGATGGGAAACCTATAGCTACACCCAGATTTAAACAGATGTGACTTCAGAAATGTCGAAAATGTATCCCACGACTGAACAGTTTCAAATACAAAACGTTGGCTGTGTTTTTGTTCATCTGGACCAGTTTGTATAATAGTGTGTATACACTAAGGAGAACCAATCATGTATAACACTGTTTTACAAGCCATGTTATTGCGAAATTTATCAGTGAAATCCGAAGAGTTTACAAAGTGCAAAGTGGTTGTTTTAGGCTATCGATTCGTTACTTATAATCAGATTACTGTTCGCAGTTCTAATTGTATTGGATGATTAATATGGCGACCACTGAGACTTGTCACACATAACAATGTATATATCGAGGGCTTAGAGCACAGACGTCGTATGTGCAAAAAACAAAACTTTTCAGGAAGTAGAAAAAACTTTTTTTCAAGATACATGTTCCTTTCTCATAAAAAGTGAGATAGCCAAAATGTTTATTTTGATTCAGCAAGTGACATTGTCAGTGTCTTTTATGCAGCAGCATAACGAAAAGACTTTTTCAATGTAATTAATGGCCAGATACGACATCTGTGCACTAGATTATGTCGTATTTGTGGCAGAAATTGCTGCACAAAATGTCGTATCTGTTGCAGATACGACGTTTGTGACCTTAAAAATGCAGATACGACATTCAGATTCTAAACGATATGAACGATATCTTAGTGCCTATTCCCCGTATGTACATACAACCTTTGTGAGGCTGTGAAGAATAATTTTACGCATCGAATAGCGTCAAAAAGTGATTTTCTGAAAAAATGGTAGATACGACGTCTGTGCTCTAAGCCCTCGATATATAGTCAGGGGATAGTCAAAGGATGATGGAAGAGCAAGTTTTCATCACCGATACTATCTAGAATTCAGATCGTATACTTATGATGATGTGTGATCCGTCATTCTGCCAATGTCGTCGTTGACAGATGTGCGGAGAAACTGCCAACCGGAAGTCGAAAGAAGAAGCATCACGTGGCAGCGCCGCAGGACGCCCTCCTCCTGCTGCCGGATATGACGACGTTTCCAACGAATTTTGGTGCGATTGTGAAGAGGAATCCTCCACTGGCTCCACCGAATCTGACTCGACTGACAGGAGGAGGAGGACCCCACGGGGGTCCAAGGCAGAACACCGGAAGGGTAAGAGCCGCATAGATGATGAAGATCAAGTTGCCTTCATTTTATCTTTTTGTGCCGGGCATTTTTAGTGTGCAGTTCTAACAAAATGCGCAGTTCTAAATGGATTTAAATGCAGTCGTAGAAGTACTTCTGAGCAGTTAAAAATAGTTTGAAAACAGGTCGTTGTCATTCGATTGGGAGTAATTTACCATGGAGGATGAGAAGGGGCTGTGCATTTCTAAATTCCTTAAAAGAAGTCCTGTTTCTGTATAGCAATAATACAGTCTGCAATGATGCAATGAAATGCGAAAAGAAACAGAGGCAGACCAACACTAGGCCTACAGGCCTATACGCTGAATGAATAATGTAAATGGGAACATTACATCGCTCGAACAAACACAAGGGTCGGCTTCGACATAATATATGGTAGGAGACAATTGAGATAATTTATTCATACCCATCGCCGTTAAATGACTGGCGTCATGCAGAAAAAATGATGATTAAATTTTTATTGTGCAATGCAGTAATTGATCTCCAGTGTTGATCAATAATTATTAGACGCCACTGTTGGCCACATCGTCGTCGCGGTTGTCACCATCACCATAGTAGTCATCGTCATGGTCAACACCAGTGGCGGCGCTAGGGGGATTCTAGGGGGGCTAAACCCCCTACAAAAGGCCATCCATTTTTTCCCATGTAAATATTAAATATTGAGACGATTTACCCCCTTTAGCCCCCAAAAATAAAAGCAAATGTACGCACGAGATTTGTCAGACAGTTTGGGGCTACGCAAAAGGACCGTTTTCCAAGATTTTAGACCAAATGACTAAAAAAAGGTAATCAGAAATTTTGACAGCGAAAATGGGAAATTTTCTTGAGATTTTGGCCGATGACTAAAAAAAGATCGTCAGAAATTTTGGCGGTTGAAAACGGAAAATTTTCACGAAAATTCAGCCCCCCTCCAAAACTGAAATCCTGGCGCCGCCACTGGTCAACACAACTCTGGTTTGACTTTCCAGCACCTAGCGTGTAGACGTAACCTCCGTCCGCCAACGTGTCAGCCGATCCGTGCATTAGGACGCAGACAACTCTCATTGATAAATAAATAACCGAGTTCCTGTGGCCTAACCAACGTCGTGCGTGCGCATCTCTCCGTCTATCTCCCACAACGGGGACTGTTTTATATTCGTGACTCGCCTAAGGTCGAACGTGACGCTTTTTACTTCCGTCCGAAGGAATTTCGCAAACAATATTCCCTGCGGACGTCCACGGGAATAATAGTTCGGCCGAATATTGAATTGCGGCGGGAAGAATCCGGTCCTAAGCCCGAATTAGTTCACTTTTGCCCGACTGCACAAACACGTCGGTCGCTTCTTATCTAATAAACCAACTTCGCCGGGCACAAATAACAAGACGCAGATCCAATAACCGTGGCGAAAGTGTGTGAAAGGGGCCGCCTGTGAAGATTAGATTGAAGCCGGCTAACGCTGTTTGCCGAGCGTGTCCTCTCCCCGGTCAGCATCGGCAACGGGCAAATGTTGTCCCTCTCTCTCCGTTTCGGCTGCGGTCGCGTCCCCCCACTCCCCACCGGGGCTTCTTCTTCTTCTGCTTCTTCTTCTTCTTAGTCAGGACCTTTTCCCCAATAGGTCTAAATATTATTGTCGTCGTCGTCCCGAGTGTCGGAATTCGCCGCCGCCATCTTGTTTTGGGCAAACGGCTGTGGGCAGCGGCGCCCTGATTGAGATGATCGCATCTTTGTCTCGACAGCTTCGGCGAAAGTAGTTCGTAATTGTATTCCATCGCAATTTGTCACTGTCTCCGGCTTCTGCTGGACGGCGCGTCACCGACGCCACCACCGTCGTCGTCTGCTTCCGCGTCCTTTCCATCCTCTCCATTCCGATTGATGAGTTCGACAATCACTGGTATGCTGCTGATCAGAGCCTGTTCAATGATTCCATTCTATGGTTACATTTGCTTATTTATTTATTATTTATTTATAGGCTATCTAAATTCTCGAAGATTTACATTTACATTATCTATAATAATAATAATAATAGTAATAATAATAATAATAATAATAATAATAATAATAATAATAATAATAGTAATAATAACAATAATAATAATAATAATAATAATAATAATAATAATAATAATAAGCAACGCAGTAGCATTTTGGGGCACTTTCGCCAGCCAAGAAATCGACGATTAGGGCCATTCTGGACTGGTTTTTAAACAAGTAGTTAGTAATAAAGTCCGTGAGGGATCCTCAATACCTCGGAGCAAAAAAATAGGCCTAATGCAACTTTTCTGTTCCAACGCCTATCGATGAATATCCAGCGCTTCAACGCAATCGCTTTCTGCAGCACTTTTCCCATCTGCGAAGACTAGCCGTTCCGGAACATTGTCCCCCCATAATTTTTATAAATCCTGAGGGATCATTGATACCTTGTGTAAAAAAAGCATACATTCTGGGCATTCTTTTAACAGTAGTTAATATTCAAGTCCATGAGGCATCTTCTAGGCCTATACCTCGGCAAAAATTTTTATTATAATAATAATAATAATAATAATAAATATATTTGTAATCATAATTATTTTTAGTATTGTTAGACCTATTACTCACGTTGTTGTTTTTGGATTTACAGCAAGTATTATTCAAAGCAGTTAATCTTTATTCCTAAAATTAATTTTGGCAGGTGATATCAACGTTGATGGCAAATGTACTGAATAATATCATTTGTGTAGCTCCTTTCATCACATTCGAAAAGCATTGTTCTCATAATGATGGTAATGCTGTTGCCAGCGCAGGCAATTTGCTTTTATTGTTATTAATCGTTGTTATTAATTAAGAACATAATTATAGATGCCTAATGTAAAACTCAGTCAAAAAGTTGACCAATTCATTTCCCATACGTGGAGGTCTTCTGGTCCTTCGCTGTTGTTAACTCAGATGATGGATTGGTCCATCCCTTTGAAGCAATCATCCCTTTGAAGCAATCATCCTTTGAAGCAATCATCCCTTTAAACTCTTACTTTTTTCTTGAGCCATGCTAAGACTCACCTGTACATATCTTTTCAAAGCCATATTCAGAGTGCACTTGCTTGGCTTTTAAAGATACACTTGATAAAATGCCGGAGACATACATACAATACATGCATACTTGCACACATGCATACATACATCCATGCATGCAATGCCATGATGCATACATAGTTACATACATACATACATACTTACATACACATACATACATACTTACATACATACATACATACATACATACATACATACATACATACATACATACATACATACATATGTACATACATACATACATACATACATACATACATACATACATACATACATACATACATACCAAAGCCTCGTTCAGGTTAGCATCCTGCAGAAGATTAGTGTACTAAGATAAAGACAGAGACAGATGAGTTTTAACTTTAAGTTGGGATGAAATGAAACAAACGACTGAGCAGAAGGAAAAGATGCACAGACAGAGACAGAGAGAGAGAGAGAAAGAGAGAGGGAGAGAGGGAGAGAGAGAGAGAGAGAGAGAGAGAGAGAGAGAGAGAGAGAGAGAGAGAGTACTGCTACTAATGTAATAATTTTCAGGATTGTCAGCATCAGCACAGCACATATATTTTGTTAATATTGTTTATGACGATACTAACGGGGCTTTTTTTAGCGTGCAGTTGCACACAAAACGTGCAGTTCTAAATGGATTTGGGCAGTTGTGGAAGCACTTCTGTGCAGTTAAAACTAGTAAAAAGGCCATTGTCCTCCAGTTGGAAGTTATTTACCATGAAGGATGGGAAAGGAAAGAAGGGGTGGTGTAGTTTTAAAAGTTCCTTAAATATTATGCTAATGATGTCTTCAATGATGACAATGGAAGAAATGAAATGAAGAGAATTAGAATTAAGAAGTTGACAGAAACAATGATGGATCATGGACAGATGGATAAGGAAGAGGAGGAAGGTGAGGAAGAGGAGGAGGACTGTGTGTATTGTGTCCTGTAACAGCGACGTTGACGAATGATCTTATCGAAATGCAAGGCATTGTGCTATCATCATTTACCACGTCGCTAGTCTTCTAAAGAACGACAATACATCAGACGGCTCAGCTTTGGCAGAAGTGACAGAGTCTTGGCAGAGAATTATAGGACTTGATTGTTTCATCGGCTTAGCAAAACAACCGCGGTATAATTTCTTTATGTAGTTATGGTTGATTATGTAATCTAGAAGGCAAAATAAGAATGAGCAAAAGCCGTAGAGAGAGAGAGAGAGACAGACAGACAGAAAGAAAGAAAGAGAGAGAGACAGAGAGTCAGAGGCACAGACCGACATACAGACAGACAGACAGTTTACAGGGGAAACATGGAGAGAGGTTTGCCTCTTATTTATGTGTTGCTGTTTCCTGGGTTATTGTCTTGTAAATCTTGTCCCCATCTGAAGGCGTATCTAATTGCCATCAAGTTGTGGAACGTATCAACCAGACTTACTGCAACAGATGAAGGTGGAATTCGCCTCTTCGGCTACGAGATGCTGTACAATACAATACAATACAATGCAGCTGTACATGATATTGAGGTCACGTAAAAGCTCAGAAGTGCACGCATGACTGTACGGCACGGTAGGCAGTAAGTCGTGAGTGAAGGATCGGTTCATTGTGCTTAGTACGTCCCATAATATAGTTTCAGTGGAGAGGTGACGTACTACACTCGGTGCAGTTTGCAAGAAATTCTCCATTTCTTTATTGTGCTCTTGGGATATCATGGCAATTTTCGTTTTTTTGCTTCTTGTTTGGTTCGATATTTTATATTCTTGATTACTGATTAGTATGCTGGACTATCGCATGAGAAGTTGAAGGTTCAAATTTCTACCCTGGAGGCAAATAGTTTTTTCAGGATTTCTGCCCAGGCTGCACCTCCTAGCCAACTCAGCAATGGGTACATCGACTGTACACTTATAATGGAAAGATCGCTTGGCATGGGTGAAGACCGTCCTGCATATGCCGAGGTTAAGAAACCTGAAGTTGCCTTCACTTTTTATGCATAACTGCCTTTTATGCCAGCTTAAGCATCTGCTTTTCTTCTTTTTCTTCTTCTTTCTGCCGCCTCCATCTTCCATCTCCTCTGCTACCTCGTCCTCCTCCTTCGTCCTGTTCTTCTTCTTTTTTTCTTCTTTTTTCTTCTTCTTTCTTCTTCTTCTTTCTTCTTCTTTCTTCTTTTTATTTCTTCTTCTTCTTCTTCTTATTTCTTCTTCTACTTCTTATGCTGTGCTTTAACTTGTTGCGATATAGTGGCATAGCATTACCCTTTAACCTCTCTATTGGTCTTTGGCAATGTTTCTTCATTGAATTGTGCAGAATGATGAAAAGTTCCAAATACCATCACAAGCATTTATCATTAGGCTACATGTCATGACAATTTTCTGTAAGCATGCAAACAGTTGCACCTGCCATTTATATATTTGCAAAAATGCCCACACGGTCTGCCTGTTTGGAGGTCAAGGAAGTATATCTCATCTGTAGCCAGACAGAATCGATAATTTTGCATAGCATCTGATATGAATACTACTGATGAGTGATGACGTACTGTAATTGATTTTCATTGTGCCCTAATGATGCTACGTGAATAGAGAACATTAATTGGTGAACATATTCTACTGGTTGACAGTTAGGCCTATCTGTTTTGTCAGGCACTTTATCATTGGATCATTAATTTTAATGCTTGGGCTTTTGTTTTTCCATTCATCTCTGTTGTATTGTATATTCTGGGCCTTTGTTCTCTGCCGTAGCCATGCATCCATTAATTTTGCTTAATGGACCATTATGCCATTTTAATTAATATAGAAGCTAATTACTGTATAATATATCCTGTCACTGTGTTTGTTTTAGCTTGGAGTGGCTTTTCGTTTTTTTGCGGATTTTGCCTCCTTAGATTAGAATAAAGTTTGCGTTGGATCAGGTGATTTTGGCTGCCCTAATGTTTTGTTGCATTATTTGGTCATTTCAGTTTGATGCCAAAGAGATTGGATGACATTTTGTATTTTGCAAAGTAGCAAAGCTCGTGCATGCATGTAAGAAATTTAGCTTGGCGATTTTGCCATTATTACTTGATTTTACATGCTTTTCAGTGTTCTTGAATTTAGGTTCTTTGAGGGCGCTACAAAAATGTTTCAGGTGCACACATTGATAATTAAACAACCTGCCAAACTCACCTTGTAGCCTAATCTACTCAACGTCTAGGCCCTCTAGTGACTGTTTGATATTGTGTGGGCCATGAAGCGCGCTCACCTGACATCATTTACAGAAAAGCAGGGCCATTGTTCAGCCTGCGTGCCGCGCTTTCCAAATAATAGCATATTTCGAATGCGTAATAACGAGTCCCATTCCGTTTCGAATGCTTTCAAAGCATGTAGCACTCGTGTTCGGCTTCGCGGATCCTTTGGGACACTTGCCACGCTGCCATGCAGCAATACATGGTGACATTGTGACAGACATGCCGCCATGAACACCGTCGGTCACCACATCAATAATGAATGCCGCCGGCTTCGAATCCAAACATTTTTTCGTCTGTTTGAATATTTTGCATAAATGCAATCGGCTAATCGTGACGGTTGGTCTCGTCAATGACGTCTGTTGTGACGACAACACAACAGCAGGCGGTCGACGGAGCAACGTTATGTGGCGCCTGTATGCTTTGTGCATTCCGTGCGTATATTATATTCTTCACAGTCGTACATATATGGAATATTAATAACAGAATTATAGAGTCGGTCTGTGCCACTACATCAGCCTTATGTGCCAGCAATCCCATTCATCCATCGAACCGTCCAACCAACCATGGGCAGCAGCATTATCAAGTTTGGGATATCAGTACTTCAGACCTAATGAGGTCAGAGCGCTATGCGGAATACTGAAAAGCAGGGTTCACCGCTGGTCGAGATATATTCGCAATGGGTAAACCGGTATCGCGGCGTAAATCCTTCAGATTTATATGGTGCAATTTTATGAGCTGAGTCGTCGAATGCTTAGTAATATCCTGGCGGGCTGTTTGCCGCCATCGTTGCGCTTGTCGTCGTTGTTTACGGGCTTGGGTTTGATGAAAATGATTGGGGAAATGTATGGCTGTGTGGGGAGACATTTATGAATTCGGGGGGGGAGAGGGGAGAGCCCACTGCTGGTGAATTTCAGCGGGTGGTGGTGCATGGATGTTAGTGCAGAAATGTTAGTTATCGTAGTGTTGGACTATTGTCATAAATGCAATTATTTTTAAACTTCGTCAAAATTAATGGCAATTTATTTCTGGCAAGAGGTTTAAAATTAAGATTTTAACTTGTCTGAAGCAAAGTTGGGAGTAATTGGCCTTAATGCACAGAAACATTTTTATCAGTGGTTGTATATTGGTGTATATATTGTTGGTTGGTTGGTTGTATGTGCACTTGTTATAGCGCCCCTTCAAGCTCTCTCTACTCAGAGGCGCTCCCGAATGCAGAGCGGACACTGCATCGGAGTTTCACGCCGAAGCGCTGAGCAATTGTGAGTGAAGGACTTGCCCAGGGTCCTTATGCGGCAAGGTGGATTCGAACCTCGAACCTTCCGGCTTCAAGGCAACGACGCCACCACTACACCACCGCGCCCCACATATATATATATATATATATATATATATATATATATTATATCCATGTATGTATTGTCATAAATATAAATGTGTGTGTGCATGCTATTCTGCTATCTGACTATTCATAGATCCCCCCATTAAGAGCATAACAAAAGGTTGCTATATATTTTTTAAGATTTTTGACTGTTTCACACAAGGCTTCCACACACAAACACACAAACACACAAACACACATGCACACACACACCTCTAATTGATGTGCAGTGAGAGGTGCTATATAAATTTATACAATACAATGCACACACGCACGTTCTGCTGTATACATCCGTATACATGCCCAGAGTGAATTCTGTTGACATTATAGATTGCATATAACTTGTGGATGGATTTCATGGAAGTTTAGCTAAATTGCAACATCATATATATATATATATATATATAAAAATATATATATATATATATATATATATATATATATGGTCGTCTATCTCATTCAGGCCAAATGATGACGATGGTGTTGGTCATTAGGAGGCATTACCACAAATGACCATTCTCTTGTCTGCAGCAGCAATACTCTGGCGACTGCTCTTCATAAAACGGTATTACGGGTACCCTGTTGGGCGGGGTGGAGGAGGAGGGAGTGTCATCATGTCATGACTCATGCCTCTGCTTGAACCATCTTCTTCCTAATTGTTCAATAATCCATGTGAATTGCTGCATTGCAATTCATTGGGCACCATTGCATCGCCATGGGAGGGACACTATCTTGCCATCCTACAGGGGGGGGATCGGGTGCAGACCAAAGGGACAGGCATCCCGTAATGGCTTGTCCCTCATGCAATGTAAATTAGCAGTCTCCGTGGTGTTGTCCATTTTTGTGTTACTGTGGTCTGCATGGAGCCATGACTTCAGCGAATTTGGGGTAAAGTGAGTGTTGATGGAGTTTGACATAATTGCACAGTTGACTGGAACTATATGATGTATCTATGTGATGTAACTATGTAATGTAACTTGTGATGTAGCTATATGATGTATCTATGTGATGTAACTATGTAATGTAGCTATGTAATGTAACTTGCAAGGTAACTATGATGTATCTATGTGATGTGACTATGTGATGTAACTTGTGATGTAATTATATGATGTAAGTATGTGATGTATCTATGTAATGTAACTATGTAATGTAACTTGTGATGTAACTATTATATGATTAATTTTTATTGAATTCATCATTGCAGTTCAAATATGAGCTGCAAGGAGCATTTTATATATATAATTATTCTCTATCTCAACATAATTAGCTCTTGAAGTTACTCCTCTCCTGCTGCAGTACTGTGTGACATAGAAAGTTTTTTTTAGAACATTGGGATTCTTATGGTCAGAAAGAAGCATTTTTGTTGTTGTGTTCTTGGCCAGTGCAAGGAAGCTTAGTGAGATGTGCATTGATCTACAATGTTCTAAATAAATGCATGAGCATATCTGGCAATTCGAAACTGACCCATGATCAATCTGTCATTTCCATGAGCTTGCTCTAAGTGTGGTTCCCCAGATGCAAATTGACACGGTTGAGAGGAGTAAGTCAATATAGAAACATAGTGCTACCATGTTTGCGCGAAATATAAATTCACCTTGTTTCTTGCAAATTCACCTTGTCCTATACGGCTGCGGGCAGTTTGTCACATCGAAAGCAGAGACGGACGACGACTTTTCAAGTCGAGAAACGTCAATACGTCGTTCGAGAAACGCATAATCATTCTGTGATCTTGGCCGCAAATTTGCTCTCTCGTGTTGCCAACCGTGGCTTGGAATCTAGCGTTGCAATTTAGTCGTTCGCGATCAAGCGGCAGCATTCAGAGAGACATGGCAGAAATTGGCAGCAGCAGCAGCAGCAGCAGCAGCAGCAGCAGCAGCAGATGACGCCAAACAGCGTCCAGTGGAATATTTGCAGAATCGGGTTGGTTTGTGGAAACGAAATTGTCTGCGATGACTTACAGATTCTGATGATTACAGATAGGCTTTTTTCTTGGTTGAATTGCTCTGGGAAATGGACTCCATTTTATGTCCAAGATACTCTTGCATTTATTTAGAACATTATGCAGTGCGCAAATACAGGCTGTATATAATGTTCATTGTACATGTGTGTGTGGTGCATGTTTGTGTTTGTGTGTGTGTGTGTGAGTGTGTGTGTGTGTTTGTAGCAGTAATGATGTGTGTAATGTTGCCACGAATTCACGATGGAAAGGTTTGTCAAGCGTTGCTATTGAGTTGAATGAAGTTAATATTTGTACGTAAAAAATTGAATTTTGATGATTAGATATTTTGAAGTATGTTCAGCAGAGAGGCAGTCAGAAAATTATGTTCATACACGACTGGTTGTGTTTGTCCAGCAAATATCATGTCTTCAGAGGTTTCATATTTTACAGTTCATTACCATTATTCTCATCATCGTCATCATCATCATCATCATCATCATCATCATCATCATCATCATCATCATCATCATCATCATCATCATCATCATCATCATCATCGTCATCAATTCCTGTTGGTCTCTTATTTTAATTTAGTCATGCTATGGTCTCGTTTATCCTTTTTTTTAAAAACCAGTATAGTCACGGTCTTTCTTTGCTTTGACTGAAGTTCATTGCATGGGATTTGGTCAGCCAATTGTACAATGGGCAAGACTATGACTTTTCATTGATTTTGGCATTTTCCGTTTGTACCTTATATATAACTTTTCACCAAACGATGACAGGCTAAAGTTGGCTCAGAGTCTGGTTTTCCTGTCGAAGTGCTTGCAATACTTAAGTTCTTTAACTTCGCTATTCCTGCTTAAATTGTATTCCCTGTGACAAGATGTCATCACCAAGTGAAAAGATGCCGTCGTTAACTATGAAAAGACATTATGTTGGCTTGACCTCCCTGGATTCTGGTCTGGCACCAGAATGAAAAGAGCAGCCCGCATGCTTCTGCAGACGTTACATGATTTGATATGACACTGGTGAATAAGCTAGTCGTCAGGATCGCCTACCTGGCATGACTTTTTGTGTGGCACTGAGAATATTGTTGAAGACATGCATTTATTGCATATGTCACAACTGCTTAATGTCTTTGACTAATAAAGTCTTGCAACAGACTACTGAGTTTTCAGAGTTATAATATCATGCAATAACAAGTGTTGCCTGCTTGTAGTCATCTACTAGCTTAACACCTGCACAATGTGGATTCCATTAAGGCAATTTCATTAGTGTCCCAGTCTCTTGCAAACGTTTGTGTCATTGCTCATCATGACGGCCACACATGAACGTCATGTATCACACATGAACGTCATGTATCACACATGAACGTCATGTCGTTTCATTTCGAAACCTAATGGAGGTTACAGGGAACCGGCCACTGGCAATCAGTTTGCTTTATGATCTGGACCAGCCTACTTCATAATAAATTATAGAGAAATCTACGACCAACGAGTATAAATAACCAAGGAATATCATTCTCATCCTCGTCATATACCGTATCATTCTCATCCTCGTCATATAGTCTAGGCCTACAGAGAGAAGAGAATCTATGGCCATGGAGTATGAGTACCAAGAGACTGTATCTATGACAGGGGAATATTGATGACTGGGGACCACGGAAGACCATGGGCTTTCGATTAATAGAGGGCGTGTTCCTTTGAATGCGTTCCCTTGTGACTCACCGTCCACTAAGAAAGGATTCATAAGAAGAAGTCAACGGTCAAGACATTAATCCTGGTCGCATTATCTCCAGTTTAATGCATCTCTCTTTTGATCAGACTAAAGAAAGTGTGCAAAGCGTTCAGTCGTGAAACTGAGGGGAAGTGGTCAGGAAAAAAGACCTCCATCAGAGGAAGCAATCTTCATGGTTAAGGCATCTCATATTTATCAAATTGTTGTAGTCATGTATTGTATTGTATTTACGATAATTTCTTTGGAATCGTTTTTAGCAACCTACTTCTAGAATGCTTTACACACGCATACTGGTGTATGACTTCCTCGATATAGTTGTGAATTTTGTCCTGTAGATTCAAAGAAATTCATTGATTATTTTCTGTGTAACTCTTTTATTGACTGATTTTAGCACGCACTCTTTTATTATTATTGAATAATTTATAAATGCACGCGAGGTCATACTGAAATCTGAGGCACGAATAAGTGAATCTAAGGTGCTTTAGAATTGAAATGGCAGAACTGGCAATTTATGATCGTCTTAAAATTATAAATGCAATTTTATATAGCGCTATTATTGTTGAGATACGTTTTGGGCGATTAGCAAAGTTAATGCTCAGAGCTAAATAGCAGATTAAAGTTTCAATTTCAGTTGTCATGGTCAGAACCAGGGTCAAGTGGACATTGATACGCTTCTGTAATTTTGGGTTCTCTTAAATCTCTAGGACAAGCTATATTTATTTATTATTATTATTATTACTGTTATTATTATTATGATTTTTTTATATTATTATTATTATTATAGTTTTTATTATTATTCCTGGGCTCTCTTGAGTATCATGCACAATCATTTATTATGCATGCATCAATTTTACATATTTCTGTATCTATTAACCCTCACACCCACCCCTTTCTTTCAGAAATACATTGGTTTGCTAATTGATTGGTGATCAAAATGTGCAGATCTCCAGGGTCATTGCAAAGGAAAAACTTGAAATCTCTCTGACTTACCTGTAACTGATACTTGCTATTTGCTATTCAGATAAAACAAGCAATGCTTAAAAAATGATGTATATCATTGGTTTAATACAGCAATTGAAGATACATTTTGATGATGGGTCTGCTCTTGTAATGACAGATCTAATACTTCAGCTGGCCGATCTCAGATGCGGCAGAAGCCGCAGAATATAACAAGTGCATAATGATCATACTCCTTTATCTGTGACCCCATCCAGTCCATAGTGCTGAATTTATTCATGCATATGGGCTCGATTTTTCATGCATTCTTTGGTTAATTCATTTCCAAGGACCATCACAAACAAAGCTTAAGAACAAATTGCAACAGTTTGCCCTCAAACAATGTGCAGATGTAATTATTTCATCTCTGATGAATTATAATAGCTGTGGGCCTACTTAATCAAGTGGTCATTCACTGGCCACTGGCCTTAATTGACCACTCACTGTTATTTCTGGGCTTTGTTGATCTGCCCTCTTTTACCCCAAGTTAAGCATCCCTCAGCAAACAGGATCCTAACGTTAATTGGCTCCTTGTTCAAGCGTGGTCGTGTTTGCCTCTGTTTCATTGAATATTTCGATCAAAGAAGAATCACCGGAGGTGAAGAGGGAAGCAGAAGAAGATGAAAGCAAAGGATTAAGAGGAGAGTATCATTCTCCCTCTTCCTCCTCCTCTCCTCCTCTTCCTTTTTTCCTCCCCTCTTTTCCTCCTCATTCTGAACTTCCGTTGTCGTCCAGCCTCCCCCTCATCGTCATCATCATCATCCACTTTTGTAATTATTGGACCACCATAAATTCTGCACTCACGTCTACAACTCTGTGCACGAAAAGCTGTTGGACGAAGAACTCTGAATTGCAGAAACTGTGTTCAAACGTAATCGTGTATGCAGATTTGAGGACATCACTTTTATTTTTTTCCTAAATTGTCGTGTAGGCCTACACTCAGGGATGCCACTCTGAATTTTCAAAAAGGTCAGATCCGAGGAAAAAAGGCTAGAAAAGGCTATAATTGACAATCTATCTGAGAAATACGTGGGATTTCCTGAGACTTGGAATTCTGATGGCTTTTTTTAGTCGTTCAGTCAAAATTTCTACTTTTCCAGTTAAAATGTCTGACGACCTTTTTTAGTCTTTTATTTCAAATTCTTATATTTTCAGTCATCTTTCTTCTATTTTTTTTACCTAAAACTGCGTATTTTTAGCAGAAAAGTCTTTTTTACTTGAAAATGTCAAAATAACCGCCATGAGAAAAAAGCTAGATCCGGACAAAGAAACCTATACAGGATGAAAAACCTAGATCTATGTGTAAAAAGCTATGAGTGGCATCCCTGCCTACTCTGTCAAAATGCATAGATCTATCCATATGTAAACAGATGCATAGAGATGCATGTTTTGCAGACACATCCTACATACTTGCCTACAGTTTATTTCTAGTTGAATCGTTTTTGACGCATCAGTGTTTTTGACTGGTTGGATAGGTGCTGTATTAATACTTGGATGCATACATACATGCACTGCCATATGAGATGAATGCAACACAGATACATACACGGGGCGCGGTGGTGTAGTGGTACCGTATGTTCGTCGCCTTGCAGCCGAAGGGTTGCAGGTTCGAATCCACCTCAAGTCGTCGCGTAGGGACCTTGGGCAAGTCTTTCACTCGCAATTGCTCAGCGCTTCGGCGTGAAACTTCGATGCAGTGTCCACTCTGTAGTCAGGAGCGCCTCTGAGTAGGGAGCTTGAAGGGGCGCTATAACAAGTGCACATACAAACAAACAAACAATACACACATGCGCATTCAATGTACCCATGCACTCATACATACATACAAGTGGGGGCGCGGTGGTGTAGTGGTGGCGTCGTTGCCTTGAAGCCGGAAGGTTCGAGGTTCGAATCCACCTCACGTCGTCGCGTAGGGACCTTGGGCAAGTCCTCCTTCACTCGCAATTGCTCAGCGCTTCGGCGTGAAACTTCGATGCAGTGTCCGCTCTGCAGTCGGGAGCGCCTCTGAGTAGGGAGCTTGAAGGGGCGCTATAACAAGTGCACATACAAACAAGCATCTGTACACATGCGCATACAATGTACCCATGCACTCATACATACAGGCCATGCATACATGCATACATACACAATTACACATACATATACAGTTCACACACGCACATGACATGTAGAATTGTAGATGGTGTGATGTAAAAACCAATTGATATCTACCGATTCCCACCCTGCCCCCCCCACCCGCCATCAGAACTAACAGGCCTGCGGAAGTGAATTAGGTCAATGCCTGTGAATTGTTGTTGTGAGCTAAATGGATGATTGATTGATTGATGATGATGTTGACCTTTCGACGGAGTTCAACGCTCTCTCTCTCTCTCTCTCTGCCAACCACAGAAACACCTGACGTTCGTTCATTCATATGCAGTGTGGCTTTTATGGTAACCACACCAAGCAATGCATATATATATATATAATATTATATATATATATACTGTGTATATATATGCATATATAATTAGGGCTGTTGTTCGATTAAAAATTTTAATCGAAATTAATCGCGCGATTAATTTTTTTAATCGCAATTAACGCCAAATTAATCGCAATGCATTTCCTTCAATATATTAATCTTACTATTTTCTAAGGAGCCCTGAAGCATAAAATTTTAATGACTGAATGCATTCTTTCTATTGCAAACATATTTAATAGTCTTTGGCTTAGGCGTATTGAATTTCTGCATTTAGTTTATTGAACAGTTTTGTATGACAGACAGAATTGAACTCTGTTCAGATTAGTCAACTGCTCAAAATCCGTTAATTTTTTCATTTGAGCCACATTTAATTAACATGACATGGGCCTAACTGTGAAATTAGACAACCGTTTTCTGACTATCAAGATGAATTATTTATTCAGCCAATTGTACCGGCAGACCAGTTTATTTACCCTGGTCGGTTCAAGGGATGCTCTTATTAATTAACAATAGTAGGTCTGTTATTGAACCTCATTTATAATCACAATTTTTCACAAGAGGTTGCGGTTCTTGCCAAACCTCGTCTCAGTTGTCCTTCTGTAAGCATTTATCATTTGAAACCTGAAATCCATTGGTCTTGCCATCTCATGGAGTTCAACCAACGTAGTCTGACGTCTGACGGAGTGAGGAAAAAGGAAGCAACCTTACTGGCCGATGCGATGCGGCCGATGTCGACGACTCGTCGTTGGCGTTTAACGCATGTTTTGGTTCGCATGCAGGCGACAATTGAGCAAAGAATTGCTACAATAATACTCAAATTATTTTTTGGAATATTTGCCAAAGAATGTATCACTAGCTTTAAGTATAAGCCTTCCGTTTAAAACGAGTTTTTCTGCCTTTAATTCCATTTCAATCAGATCTAATTAACGCATACGATTAATGCGTTAAAATTTTTAATCGCAATTTTTTTAACGCGTTAATCGCACGGGTTAACGCGATTAAATCAACAGCCCTATATATAATATATATGTACATATTTATATATATAGTATATAGTGTGTATATATATGTTTGCACATGTATTGTATATAGGCCCTATATAGTATACATATTAGGATGCGGATTTTAATGATTTATCAATAGATTAATCATTTAAGATAATAATCGATTAATAATTTTCTGCCTGTTTCGCCTAACTTTTTGCTTACTTCGTAATGTCGAGTGCAAAAGCGCAAGTATAATTATGCGAAAAGAACCAAAATTATACAATGATAAGGTCCATTTAAAAGCAGCAAAACCTCTCTTGTATGTACAAAAGAATCTGTTGAATTTAATGTAAAGTTCAATTGGACTACTGTATTTACAACGTAATTTTTATTTATTATTTTACTGTCTTACATCAACAGGTGAAGACGATGCTACGCGTGTGTCCCGTAGACTCCAACCACAGTTCGTTTCTGAAATGTGACGTCAGCAGGAAGCAGGTGACGGTCTTTGATCCATCCTGCCTCGGACACTCATCCTCCTACCGCAGACCAGGCACCGGGGCGCCAAAGATATTCACCTTTGATGGAGTCTTCTCACAAGACAGTTCCCTCGTGAGTACAATTATAATTATGAGAGAACCTTCTGTTGGATTCTAACTTTAACACCTTCTGTTGGATTCTAACTTTAACACTGCGGAGGCATTTTTTTCATTGTTGGAATCGGTTTGAGTCCTATATTATATGATAAGATATATGACAGTATGCTTGCTTTTCGGATTGCATGTATAACTAACCTTTGTAGATCTTGCTTTTATCACACTTGATCATAGTGGGACGCGCAGCACAACCCGAGCTAAGGAATTTTGGATGCGCTGCAGCCTATGTAGCTCATAGAAATGCCAACAAAAATCGCATTAGCATAATCAAGGCGAGAGGAGACAAGGGAACAGGCTAAAGTCTTCGACATTTCCTTAGTCAGAACCGACCTAATGTGGCATAACAATGCCTTTATACATTCAGTTTAAGATAGTGGGCTGAGGAGTGAGGAAGGATGGGATAAAGGAAGATGAAGTGTGAGCAATAGTAACAGTTGATCGAATAGATCTTGAGCAGAGATCAAGATGACAAGAAAGACTCCTTTGACGTCTTTGATCCGATTATGACGACGAGGCATGATGATGATCGGACATGATCCTAAGGATCGCTCTGTTTCCCTCGGCAGCAGCGTTTGCTTTTGCTTTGGCCAATCCTCGGATGAAGAGACCTGTATCAACACGTCACAGAGTCCTCACATTGTCATTGAGTCATTGGGTTAACAATCTTTTGGCTGAAATGCAAACGAGGTGGAAGTAAATCCATCATTTTGTTATATTTGGATCAGAAAGATCTGGTTGGATTGGAAAAATATCGAATTTGGATTGACTCTAGGTTGAAATAGGATTGAATTTTGAATGGATGGGTTTAGATTCGATTGCATTGAGTTAGAAAGGTTTAAATTTCTTTGTGTAGCACAGCTTTGGTACCGGATTTGATTGGATTCAAGTAGAGTCGGATGCACTCGTGAATAAGCTAGTGCCCTGGACTTAACTTTCGAGTGGCGCTTCATAAATTTAGAGATTGCGATTAGATTACGAGTGGGATGCCTGTTCTCTTATGGCACTGAGAAATTGTGGATTTCACATGTTAAGAACCACACGAACCAGTGGCGTAGCCAGGAATTTTTTATGGGGGGGTTTTATGGCCGGAAACCCTGCTTTTTGTTATTTTTTCTTACTTAAATGGAAAAATAACCTTTAAAAACCTTTTTCCGGAGCCAATGGGGGGGGTTTAACCCCCGAAACTCCCCCCTTGCTTACGCCACTGACACGAACATTTAGGAATTCTGAGCCAGCCACTCACTCGGACTTTGTTCTGGCCAGATGAGTAGTAGTAGTTGCAGTTTAACGTCACTGTGTGGTAACAAAGACCATTAGCGACGCCCTCCTTCTTTATCCAGGCTTGGGACTGGCAGGGTGCCACCAGTGGCGGAGTTCTGGTCAGATGAAAGTTTCCGATGAGGTTTTGACCCGCAGGCTCCGTCACGTCATCGTCTTTAGCCAGCGAAACAAAATCAATGCATCGTCGAGTCGTCGTCCTCTTCCTCCTCCTTCTCGTCCTCCTCGTCCTGCTTCTTTCCTCCTCCTCCTCCTCTCTGTCCTCCTCCTCCTCTCCTTCTCCTCCTTCTCGTCCTCGTCCTGCTCCTTTCCTCCTCCTCCTCCTCCTCCTCCTCCTCCTCCTCCTCCTCCTCCTCCTCCTCCTCCTCCTCCTCCTCCTCCTCTCTGTCCTCCTCCTCCTCCTCCTCTCCTTCTCCTCCTTCTCGTCCTCGTCCTGCTCCTTTCCTCCTCCTCCTCGTCCTGTTCCTCCTCCTCTTCTCCTCCTCCTTTCCTCCTCTTCTCCTCCTCCTCCACCTCCACTTCGTCCGTTGATTGATTCGCTCACTTAGTTTCTTCACGGACTGACCTGGTTTAATTTTGGTAACATATCTGAGAGTTCATTAATCATCTTCACGTAGAGGAGGCTGACAGATTAATGGCCCCACGACCATGATCAGTCTCTCTCTCTCCGTCTCCCTATCGTCCCATATGTACTGCAGTTGGTCCATCCTCCGTGGCTGGACCATCCCTGGCCGATTGCAATTTTCCATTCTAATGAGTCTCCAATCTGCTTGCAGAGCTTTGTACGTTTTTCAGGCCTTGGTACCACTTTGCTGTTCATATGTGATACACGCGTACATAATTTTATCAGTGGCGGCGCCAGGGGGCTAAACCCCCAAAAGGTCATCAGGGTTTTTGGACAGGGAAAATGAAATATTTTCATGAGGTTTCGGTTTAGCTCACCCCCCCCTAAAAAAGTCATCTGCCTTTTGGGACAGGAAAAATCTTCATGAGATTTCGACCAAATGACTAAAAAAGGTCGTCAGTTTTTTTACTGGGAAAATGAAATATTTTGTTGAGATTCAGACCGAATTACTATAAATGAAAGGTTGTCAGAAATTTGGGCAAATGAAAATGGAAAATTTCCTCCATAGTGCTACATGAAAACTTATGAACCGAAAATGAAGCACAAGGATGTTACTCTGCCAATATACCGTCTTTAAAATGACTGATATTTTAAATTAAAATTTTATTTTTAGCATTTTTGTGAGATTTAATTACCAAAGATAAGAATGACCTCACAAGTATGAATAATAATTAGCTTAGGAATAGGTGGAAAAAAGGACTTATGAAGTTATGAGGTCACTGGAAAGTCAGGTAATGTCCCATGTTTTGGACTAACCTCATTGGTCATTTAATTTAGGGTCTCCAACATATTTCGGAATGCAGTACGTTTATTGGTATTCAACTTTGTGATATTTTTCCCATTTAAAAAAATAAATTTCACTATATTCCAACGGGATATATCTGTTAAATGTTTTGAAAAAACATTGATCAGAGACTACGAGTCAAAACAACATGTCAAACCTTTCTTTTATTGTTATTTTTGTTTTTTGGAAGATAACTTAAGTGTAAATCGCATTACCTGTTACAGGTAATGTAATCAGACTTCTTGTAGCGCCACTCCATTGAACTGCGGATGAATGTGATCAATTGCAGGGTCAATACTTTCAGACAAAAATGTTTGCACAATGCAGACCCGATGTAGAAGCAATGTTGATGGTCAAGTATGGAAATTGCGAACCTACTGGATGCTCTTCCCCAGTCTCAAAATCTGACATGCCATCGTGGAAAACAACATACAGTATCCAAAGGGAACATTAGCCATAAGGGACCACATGTATCTATATAAATAAAGAGAAGATTCTGTGTGTCTGTCACACTCTTGTGACCGGGATGCATTTCAACAGTTTTTGAGCTTTTCACTCCAAACTGTCACTACTGTGTCTCGGCATGGGAGGGTTGGGGTGGGGTAGGGTGGGGAGTGGGCGGTTGGAGAGCCGTCAGTGTCGGTGGGGAAGTAAGGAATTGGCCGGGAGTGGGCCAATCTTAAATTTCCCGGGCAACGCCGGGTACCCCAGCTATAGTTAGTGATAAAAGCACATTGTCAGCGAAAGTAGTAATTTATATGTGATAGGTGGCGCTTCGGCGTGAAAACACCGGCTAGGCTCGGTTTAGCTATTTTCTCCGATACTGTAGTTCAAAGGTGTTCTTTTTGCGTTCCCACCCTCGGAACATGTCTGGCTCTTTCTATAGATTGCTCAAGACTTTTCTTTTTGACCGGGCTTGGGTCGGGAGCGCCTCTGAGTAGACTCCTTGAAGGGGCGCTATATAAATTACATAGATAGATAGATAGATAGATATGTGGTAACAAGTCAGTTCTTGGCTGTCCGATTCTTTGGATATAAATGACAATCGTAGACTCTAAATATTTCTTGTTGTACTTATCGGTTGGGCTTGGGATGATTGCAATTGGAACCCGTCACTCTGATTAATAGCCCAATTTAAAATTGATGGAGCCGCTGTGCTGAACAAGTAAACAACGGGTGGAAGAAATATTGCCAGCTGAGGAGAACTAATATGAGAGAACGTGCGATGAGTAAGTGCTGGGTGCCATGCGTAGGTTACATGAAGGTCACCAGTCAGGCGACTGGGAAGGATTCGTGTTTTCTGGTTCTACCCTGTCAAAACTACGGTTCTTGATGCATTCAATCTTCGGTTGAAATTTATTTGAACAAATGAAAAATTGAATAAATGAAAATTTTATTCACATCCTGGATTATTTTTCTCTGTTGTCACTCGTGTAATATAACATTTTGATATTATTACATATTTTATTTACCTGTCACTTACTAAATTAAATATCTAGTGGGACCTGTACCTTCTGGTGTGCCTGTTGTTCCTAAACAAACCTTTTTATTTCCTGTGCTTCATAGTGTTGCTATAATCTGCTAGATTGTGTATGTGACTCTGTTGTTCAACACTTTTATCCGTGCTTCTGGGATCAGTAACTGATTGATTGATTGACTTACTGAGTGATTGATTGACTGACTGATTGACTGACTGATTGACTGATTGATTGATTGACTGATTGATTGACTGATTTATTGATTGACTGGTTCATTGATTGATTGACTGATTGACTGATTGACTGACTGGCTGATTGATTGATTGATTAATTGATTGACTGATTTATTCGTGTGCCACTTGATCTTCTCCGTCTGCATGCAATCATTTCACTGCCATGCTTGATGTCCTGTTTCCGTATTTGATGTTCTGGTTGTACATTGAAGCATTTAATGATCTGTTGCTATTATCAACTCCGCCACTGTTCACAACATGACAGTGCCAGTCCCAAGCTTGGATAAAGGAGGAGGGTGACACAACAGTAATCATCTGTGAACCTGGCAGTGTCGTTAAACAGCAACAATCCATTGTTATTCTCTATTCGATTTTATTCCATTTGACCAGTATTTCATTTATATATATATATATATTATATATATATATATATATATATATTAGTGTGGTCCACAAAAATTATTTTTCAAATTTCCTTGATGGTACCCTCTCATTCTGTTACCTTGCCTTATTAGTGAATAAGTGTAAAATTTCAGCCTGATTGATTGATATTTAGTGGTCGCGCAATGCTCCTGACTTTTCACCATTCGTGACAATGCCGAAAAATAATCAAATGACAGCATTAAAAGCATATGGACAAGGACTCTTTTAAAATTTAGAATTTAAAAAATAAACTGATCATTGTAGACTGCATAAGAGATTGCGTGGCATATAGATATACTGAATGCTGATATAAAGTTAATAATTTAGTCATAAAATATTTTTTTTAAATTATAGCAATGGCAGCCATAGAGTCTATGCTGAAAATAGGATTTTCGATTGTTAGAGTGTCAGCAGAATGCCTAACGCATACTTCATTGCGTCAAGGAACTGAGCTCTGTGCTCAGATACAACCTGCATTAGATATTTCTCTCCTTCATTTTTAATGATGGATGATTTGTTTTCTTGAATGAGTTTAACAACCCCTCTTGGCATTGACGTTTACTACCCTGACACTCTTTGTGCACTGTTTTGCCTTCTGACAATCCTGATTTTGTTTTCATTGTTTAGTATCAATCTCATGTAGGAACTCATATGGCGGTTCTACTACCTGTAGGAAGTTCAAAGGTTTCACCGTCCCAAGATCTTTCCACCTGTAAATACATGGCTCGCCTGCAACTTCAATGTGTGTTTAAGGCGCTCGTTTCGTTTTTGAATTTGAGATGCCTTGACCATCTTTTGCTGGACATGTTGCATGGTTGATGGCTGTGTCTAAAAAGGCCAAGGCTACTGACTCATCACACATATGATTTTTGCAAATCCTTAGAAAGAGCTTTGGTGGTTGCTGCAGAAATGACAAAATATGTTTTTGAACGCTTTGTACCTGAAGATATATATATATATATATATATATATATATATATATATATATATATATATATATATATATACCGTCCCTATATATAGATTCATATATATATATATATATAAACTTCAGAATTCGAAGGTCGCTGGATGGTGTTTTTATCAGGTTTGGACAAGACATCATGCTTCTGTGCATACCAGACTAGGAAACAAGTTGATGCCTCTAACTGACTTCTTCTGGTCTCTAAGAAGAAATTGTTCATTGAACATCAAGACTCTGATGGAATACAATATCTTTGTCATCCATCGGAAGTTCGAACCTACCGTGGGGCAGAGAACATGAAGAAAAATACTCTATAACCACAATCTTTCAACAGAATCACAACAGTTTGTCTTGTTTTTCACCTGTGTCATGACTTAACCTTTGCACTCCGAGTAATTAATTCACTTCATACATGCATCTTTGATACCAGTAGCCATAGGCATAGACTTGGTCCAGAAGTTGAGGTGTGGGACGAATGAGCGGCCGAAGGACGATCGCCGAGAGACGGCTGAGTCATCGACTACATTTTCATCGACCATATTTATTTTTGACTCCCTTTTTAGTCGTTTTGTCGAAATCTAATGAAAATATACTATTTCCCCAACCAAAATGGCTGATGAAATTTTTCTACCCTACTTATTTTAACAGATTTACCGATATTATCCTAACACTCTCGAAATTTTCGATGCTATTTTTTTTCTGAACTGTTGGGAGATATGAGCATGTGTTTGTGGTGAGGGGGAACGGTCCCCACCGCAAACATTGGTGGACCGTCCCCAAAAGTCTCCACCCATGCCAGTAACATGCTGGCAATCTATCAAATAGCTGCTTTGCAGTATCACCAGGAGGGATGTTCCCATCCATCGAAAGCATTGCTATCAACCAATTGCTTAGCAACTAAAAAAGGCGTAAATTTATACCTTCCCTCTTATTATTTAAAAAATGACCCAAAGGTCATGTACACCCATGTTTTAAAAAGGTATTTGATTAAAAGAATAATAACATCAGCTTCTCTCTACAGATCGAAGTAAGCAATGCGTATATGACCACCTTTATCACTAAATCACAAACGAATGTTGACATAATGTACAGTTGTGGTGCTGTAATATATCTCACCTTGTCGCGCGACCTCTAAACTTTGAGGAATTTCAACAAAATTTGGTAGGAATCATTGACACATGATGCATAACAGAATAAAAGGGTACCGTCACGAATTTTTCAAACTTAATTTTTTTCCATAGCTTTGTGGACCACACTAATATATATTGGTCCTTTTCTGTGTAGCCTTGAAATGATGTGATTTTTCTGCCAGAGGTTATAGTTGTGCATTCAATCTTTTGTCTATGTATTCCTTTCCTCTGTTCCTGTATAATCCTATCAAGATGTAAGTCTGTCTTCAATCATTTTTTTCTATGTCAGATCGTCTATTTCTACATTTTTTGTTTTTCGAATCTGGTTAAGTACGTTTCTCAATTTGATCATCCGTTCCGATATTCGTGATGTTTTGTGCAAAAGAACTGATCAACTCTCCTGCCATGTAATGCAGGGAGAGAGAGAGCGAGTTTGCGGAGAAACTGGAATATGGCCATATTGATATTTTCTGGAGCAGGAATTGGAAGCGGGGCGGACGGAGTGATAAATTGGCTGAGTGATGAATTGGCTGGGGCAATCTGTTTGTCATTTCCTCAAGGGCAGATGGGGAGGACTTCTTTATTGGATGTATGAGAAATTAGTTGTCCGTCTTCTCTCTGCTGTTTATGCACAAGTAATGTAGTGTTGGTTGCACAGATCCTCTTTGTTATAGATTCATTTTAAGATTGTGTAACTCACTCTAAGATGGTGTAACTCATTCTAAGATGGTGTAACTCATTCTGAGATGGTGTAACTCATTCTAAGATGGTGTGACTCATTTTAAGATGGTGTGACTCAATTTAAGATGGTGTAACTCACCCTAAGATGGTGTAACTCACTGTAAGATGGTGTAACTCATTCTGAGTTGGTGTGACTCATTTTAAGATGGTGTAACTCATTCTAAGATGATGTTACTCATTCTAAGATGGTGTAACTTACTCTAAGATGTTGTAGCTTACTCTAAGATGGTGTAACTCATTCTAAGATGGTGTAACTCATTCTAAGATGGTGTGACTCATTTTAAGATGGTGTGACTCATTTTAAGATGGTGTAACTCATTTTAAGATGGTGTATCTTGTGAAATCAACGTCTGGTTAGAGTCTGGATGGATTTGTGGAGAGGTTGACCAGCAGGTGATTGTTTTTGTTCTCAGTCATACGTCATTTGGAATATTGGATTGTTCAGTTGATTGGTGGATTGGATCAATTGATTGGTGAATTGATCAATTATTGATTGATGGATTGATGGATTGATTGATGGATTGAGCAATTGATTGATGGATTGATTGGTGGATTGATCAATTGATTGATGGATTGTTCAATTATTGATTGATGGATTGATCAACTGATTGATGGATTGATCAATTTATTGATGGATTGGATCAATTGATTGATGAATTGATCAATTATTGATTGATGGATTGATTGATGGATTGATCAATTAATTGAGGGTTCAATTGATCACTGATGGATCAACGGATGGATGCACCCAATGATAGATGGTTGAATGGATTGATTGATGGCTAAGTGGATGGATCAATTTGATGACTTAAGGATAGATCGATGAATGGCTAAGTTAATGGACTACTAATTGATAGATTGTTGATTTGCTTTATTGACTGATTGAACATTTTCCAGGCAGAGATATGTGCGACATCTGTTGTGGAAGTTCTCCAGTCCGTTGTACATGGTTCGGATGGCTGCATCTGCTGCTACGGTCATGCCAGACTTGGTAAGCATACAGCCATCAATTGATCGATTATCTTGACTTCTAACAAAACCTACTAAAACAATCATTGATTGTGTAGACGTACCATGTGTCTATTCTATTATGTTCTATTCTGTTCTGTTCTATTATGTTCTATTCTGTTTTGTTCTATTATGTTCTATTCTGTTCTATTCTGTTCTGTTCTATTATGTTCTATTCTGTTCTGTTCTATTATGTTCTATTCTGTTTTGTTCTAGTCTGTTTTGTTCTATTCTATTCTGTTCTATTATATTCTATTCTGTTCTATTCTGTTCTATTCTATTATATTCTATTCTGTTAAGTTCTATTCTATTATATTCTATTCTGTTCAGTTCTATTCTGTTCTATTCTGTTTATGACCTTATAAAGCGCCTTTTCACAGTACCAAGTACCACCTAATCAGTGGTGCTCAAAGTTCAAAGAACCCCTTGAAAAAGTTAGGAGAACGTGCAGAATTAGTAGTACCGCCGTATAAGATCGTATAAGATCACAGTAGTAGCATTTATAGCAGGAAGTCATTGCACAGGAAATGCTTCAAATGGCCAACAGAGGCATTATTGTGCAATCACATCGTCCTGCTTCAATCAACAACAGCAGCAGCTGCCGTGGAAGATGCCTAATGCCACCTATAGCCTGGTTTAACAGACGTTTTCTTGTTATGCTCTTGAAGATGCTCAGGTTCTAGTGGTATACAGTCTGCATTCAACGAGGTGGAAAGAAAAGTATGGCCATTATATCAGTCGCCTGCATTTGGCTGTAGGGCTGTTGGCATTGGTTGGTGAGTGGGTCGGATAGAGTGATGGATATAATATTGACAGTGTTTGATTGTGGATAAGAACAGGGAGCATGTGGTGGACTAGGAGGCAGAGGAAGACGTGCAGGTGAGGTTGGGTCACGTGTGGTGACCTGGTGGGGTGGTGGGTGGGGTGGTGGGTGGGGTGTGGGTGAGGATGAGGCAGACCCGAGCACTTCTTCCATACGTTGCTGTCTATCATTGCATCTGGCAGTGATGGTTGATTACAAAGCCTGGAACTGGAATGAGATTGTGAAAGAAGGCAGGAAGAGTAATCGGATAGGAAATTCTGGAGGAAGAGGAGCTGGAGGAGGAGCAGGAAGAGGAGCAGGAAGAGGAGGAGGAGGAGGAGGAGAGGAAAGTGTTGAATGGAACTAAAGGAGATGATAGTCGGCAAAACCATCAAGTGGTTAAGATAGGAGAGCTGAATATCTTCTACGTGGTCGCATGTAATTTAGGTGTTGAAATGAAGAAGAGCAGCTGCCGTGGAAAATGCCTAATGCCACCTAAACGATTCTGTCAGAGACGCACCGATCTGTTAATTCGAAGGCGTCAAGCCCCACTGGGTTCCAGATAAGCAGCAGACGCGGCGTCGGTGAAGATCAGCCAGTATCAGACAATAGCTTTGTCTGAAACAGAGATGCTAGAGTGGGCTGAGTGGCCAAGTTAAAACTAACACCCTTCTCATTCCCTATATCGTCTTCTTTGGTTTCGATTGTCAATGTTGTTTTCCTTATGTGAAAAGTTGATTAGGTTAATGTTTTGATTTGGCTCAACTTCAACTCATGAGTTAATTGGGCTAATGTTTTGATTTGGTTCAACTTCAACTCATGAGTTAATTGGGTTAATGTTTTGATTTGGTTCAACTTCAACTCATGAGTTAATTGGGCTAATGTTTTGATTTGGTTCAACTTCAACTCATGAGTTAATTGGGTTAATGTTTTGATTTGGTTCAACTTCAACTCATGAGTTAATTGGGTTAATGTTTTGATTTGGTTCAACTTCAACTCATGAGTTAATTGGGTTAATGGGTTTTGATTTGGTTCAACTTCAACTCATGAGTCTATTGAGTAGGAACAACTCAAGTATATTTACTTTGTAAGAAGGTTTTCTAGGAAGACATTTAATACTTTAGGAAAAGTTTCAGTTTTACTATGGTGAGGTAATGGAAGAGCGAATAAGTATAAAAAAGAGTTAGAACAATTAAGTGAGAGCAACAATCTACTTTTGAATACGGTAATTTTTAAAAAATTTACCTTGTTTCTGTTGCCTCATAATTATATGGCAATTGCAATAAAAATATTGGATTTTTTTATATTTAAGAATAGACGGTTTTATAATGGGTCTTTCTCTCTTATAATCTGAAGTTCTTTATACTTTTGCTGATCCAAACTCTTTACTGTCACTGTAGCGTTTTCTTGTCCCAAGGGATCATAAGGACCGTAAGGTAGAAAAAAGATAATTTTTCTAATTTCGAAAAGATTATAATGTATATCAAATGGGACATATCAATTGTTCTCCAGAAATGTCTTATTCGAATCATCCTTCTTGTGATAATTAATTAATTGTGAGGGATTAGCTGTTGTAATCGTCGAAAGCGGATATGTTTGTTGAGAGGGAAGGACGGTTGATCTTTTCCACACGTCATGACAGAAGTGTTTCATCATCGTTGCTAGGAAGGGGGTGCAGTGAGGGGCGGGGGCCGTTGGACTGGGAGGGCGTCTGTTGTGCGCTAATGAGCTTATTGACCTGCCGTCGTGGCGTGTGCGGCATCGCTGGAACTGACTCGGCCAGATCTGTCACGGAATGAGGAGTGGATTATGGATGCGGTTGTTGGGGGTGGGGGGTGAGGGGAGACGACGACAGGCGGCCCCCACCCCATCCCATCCGGACGTGGATGCTGCTGCTGCGAATTGTGTGTCTGGCACTTGGCCATTACGTCAAGCAGCTGACATATGTAAGAAGGACACAGGAAAGATGGAGGACGGATGGATGGGGGAATGGAAGGACGGATGGGGGAATGGAAGGACGGATGGGGGAACGGTAGGACGGATGGGGGAATGGAAGGACGGATGGGGAATGGAAGGACGGATGGGGGAATGGAAGGACGGATGGGGGAATGGAAGAACGGATGGGGGAATGGAAGGACGGATGGGGAATGGAAGGACGGATGGGGAAATGGAAGGACGGATGGGGGAATGGAAGGACGGGTGGAGGAACGCTGTAGGACGTTGGGTGGGAAGTGGGTGGATTTAAGGACGAACGGATGAACAGACGGTAGGACGAACGGACTAAGGAAGGACGAAAGGACGGATTAAAGGACGGACGGATGGAAGGACGAACGGACGGATGGAGGAACTCAATGTCGAACGGATGGACGTAAAGACGAATGGATGATGGTAGAACGGACGGACAGACGGATATAAGGCTGACAAGTTGTTGTCGCAAGGGCGGTGTAGCAGTGGAGAGGCGGCTGGTGCGGCCTTTTGAAGATGATATTGGTTAATTAAATCAATTCTTGGCCGGTCGGCGAGATTGATCTGACCCAGTATAAACATGGCTGGATTAATCAACGCTGGCGATCGAGACCCTTTCGTTGAGTCGGCTGACAATCGAGTGCTGCAGGCGCCCCCCCTCTACGTTCGTTTGACGAGGCTGTTTCCCTTTTCAGCGGCCTGACGAGGAAACGGGGCTGGGATGGGATCGGGACGATATAATTTATATCGAGCTTACCGGCTTTCGTGTTTGTTGAAGAGATAAAGAGAGGACTGTACGGAAGACGTGACACTTGCCCAAGTGTTGTCAATACCTTTTTTACGACAACAAATGTTATGGTTCAAGGTTGGCCACAGCCAGGCCCGCCGACAGAAATTCCGGGCCCCTGGGCTGAGCAGTCACGGGCCCTAAACTATCTTAAGGCTTAATAACTTATTGAGCAAATTCACACACAAAATAAAAATAACAATAGTGTGGGTATAAATGCATGCTAATGCTTACCATTTATGATTTTGATCAGTTCTTAATGTTAAGAATTTAATTTTCAAATAATATGGTAATCAATAAGCAACCTTTCTGGATTTAACTGCAACAGTATCTCTTATAATATCCTGCATGGTAGTTCTCTATCTTGTCTACGAACTTTAAAAATGTACTTCGGAAATACTCTTTCTTCATCGCCTGGAAAATTGTTCGAATGTCTTGGAGGGCCGTTTCCTGCAAGCTTAATAGCAGCCTATAATTATCGTCTTAGTCGTTTGTGTATAGGTCTAAACGCGGGCCCTGGCGGCAGAGTGCCAACATAAAAAACAATGTCTCTTTACAGTTTCCATAATTTCAGCATTTTCATGATTCTTATTTGTGATGTTTTCATTTGGATTTAAGATATTAACACCACAAACTTCATTTTCATCAACTCACTATATACGATCATCATGCAGGCACGTTTAATTCACTAGAATCAACCGATGTAGGAGTATAGGCCTAATTACTGGCTCTGATTGCCTTCTTTTGTTATTCTGAATTGAAATAGTGTGCTACTGTATAAGCTTATCAATTTTTGTCTTTTCAAACTTATTAGCTTTTTTTATGCTCCAGATTTGTGTTTATAAAATATTCCATCGTTGCGAGAGAAATTTATCATTTAGATTTGTTCACTTGCAATTGAAATCTGACAACGCATAATTTAGCAAAAGAACGTTCTGAGACGGAAGTTTGCGTTTATTTGGCAAAACACCTATAACCATGCCTATAACTAAGGTAATGGACAGTTGTTCGAAACTTAAACAATTGTAATAGTGTAGCAGTAGGCTAATAGCCTATTAGGTCCTATTTAAAACAACATAAATCACAAACAAAGGGCTAAGTAATACAAGTGACTAAAGGTGGGGCCCGCCGCCAGTAATCAACATATGAAACATATTATAATCACTGTAGCCCGGGCCCCCTCCGGGCCCCTAAAAGTCGCCGGGCCCCTGGGCATTTGCCCCCCCTGCCCCCCCCCTCTCGGCGGGCCTGGCCACAGCTGAGGATTTAGCTGTTGTAATAGGGAATGGTCCGAATGGAAAGTGAAAACAGAGGATGGCCTTACATGAAAGAAGTTGTATTTGTCATCTATTGATGGATTGCTGTTGGTTTTGTGAATCCCATCTGAACCACGGGTTAAATAAACCCTGCAGTAAAGAATTATTAGTTGATGTTAACGATTTTGAATTGGTTGAGTAATAATTGCCGGAACAGAAATGAGAATTGCTTTGTTGTAAGGTGTATAACCTAGCCTGCATTAATCATCCAAAGCAACCTTGCAAGAGTATTGCTACCAGATTTTTTTCTTTTTCATGGTTCATCATTGACTGATCTCTAGAGCTGATTTCATACATTTGCAAATGCTCTTTACAATCAAACAAACTAGTGTTCGTTAATGCAGAAAAAATACACCAAAAACTCGCTCTACTGCACTATTTGGAACAATGCCAACATTGCCAAGAACCATATCATAGCAAGGTTGTGTTATAACAAGTTTTTCAATAGAGGAATACAATTATTTTAGGATCCATGTCTCCGACAGTGTTGTATAAGAAATTGTGTTTTAATGATGCATGATGTATAAAGTCTCTAGAGTAATGAGAAATGGTGTTTTCTCTTGTATTGAACCTTCATACTGGAACAGTCTTCCATTGACAATTCGTGATTTTGCATTGCATGTATCTCATGAAACAATCTCAAAGTCACTTAAAATCGCACTTGTTTAGAACTGCGGGGTAGCTACGTTAAGCGCCTTTTTGCATGGAAAAGTTATTGTAATGTGCAATATAAATGTCCTTATACATAAATACAAACATACATACATACGTACGTACGTACGCACACACGCACACACACACACATACATCAATACATGCATACATGCATACATACATGCATACAAACATGCATACTTGCATACATGCAGGCATGCATACATACATACATACATACATACATGCATACATGCATACATGCATACATACATACATACATACATACATGCATACAAACATACATACATACATACATACATACGTACATACATACATACATACATACATACATACATACATACATACATACATACATACATACATACATACATACATACATACATACAATACAATACAATACATGCATACATGCATACATGCATACATACATACATACATACATACATACATACATACATACATACATACATACATACATACATACATACAATACATACATGCATACATGCATACATGCATACATGCATACATGCATACATACATACATACATTAGGGTGCCAATGAAATATACAGGAAAAAATAAAGTTTTGAATTTCTGTGGTCTCACCCTCTGAGAATGTTCCTTTATATATGGAAGTTAATCAAGGAAAAAATGAATAAAATATATGAACATTTAGAGGATGCACCATGCTCCTGAAGTTGCATATAGTTATATGTGCGGTATACTGCTAGTTAATTCTGACATATTGGTCTGTCTCAATATTGAAAAGTTGTTAACTCTGTGGATTACTAACAGTTCTGGTTATATCTGTGCCTTATATCAGTTCTATACTATATCTACATGTATGCTTTATATGAAATCTCTATTCCATAACATCACTAGCACATAGGGGGAAAGGAAAACGTGAAAATCCGGGACCCATCGACTTGAAATTTGCGCGGGTTGAAGACCGTCATTGTAAGAGAAAACAGGTTACCATAAACAGGAGGAAAAAGATAACAAGGGAGTAAGGTAGGCCTATAGCTAGATGACAGTTTTATTGAAAATCCAGATAACAATACAGATTGTAATGGAAGCAATACAGCTGGAGATGAAGGCAGTGATGTGAAAATTCCTGCGGTAAAGGAAAGGAAGACAGCAAACCCAAAAGTACATAATTAATCATGATGCAGTATCACCACTGCAGGATAGAACATGGGCATTGGAGAGAAAATTTAATGCAGCATCTTTCTTGGCAGCTACGGCCTCATCGCTAGTCCATTTGAATAAATTCTTAACAAGGAATCCGTACGATTGGCATGCAGGCAGCATCGTGCATCTACTGCCTTTAAAAAGGATGCATTTTACTCTGATGGTATTCCTGGTCCTCTGATGATACACTGGGATGGTAAGAGAATGACTGCTTTAACAGGTAGAGACAGCATTGATCTGCTAGTCAATCAAGGTGCTGCCATGGAGATGAAGCTTCTCAGGGTCCCAAAGTTATGCAGTGGTTCTGGTGAGGCACAGTCTTTTAAATGATTGACAAATGGAAACTCAGTGAATGTGCCCAGCTGATGTGTTCTGAGACAAGTACTAGTATCCAAGACAACAAAGCGGGAGCTTGTGTCACATACTGTAGCAAAAACTTCACAAGCAGCTCGTTAACGTGGCATGCAGGCAGGGATCATTTACATGAACCAATTGTCGAAAAAGTGTTTGATACGCTTATGGGATGTTCTAATGGCCCAAATGACGATCTCTTTGTAGGGTTTTTTGCTGCATGGATTCACATTGATATTACTTTCATCCTATGAACTCAAACCGCTGAAAGACAATTGCATCCTATTTCTTCGTCAGTAGCTGCAACAGTATCATCCAAGAGATGACTACAAGGAGTTGATGCAGCCGTCGATGATGTTTTTAAGAAATTAACCTTTTGCCAGCAATTCAGATATCCTTATCATCACACCCGAAGCCTACCACAGGGCACAATGGACGGGAAATTTTTTAAACAGTCTAAAAATTTACTTGTTTCACCCACAGTTTCGTTTGACAGCTTCTTAATTGCCTGGGCTTAACAGTTTAACATATTATTTTGTGGTTAGACTACAATTATCTCAAAGCATGGCACACATGCATAGCAGCAACTTCTGTTCCACGATATGTCTTACATATAATTATTGTAAGATCTTGTAGTCTACCGGAGTGCAAGCAAACCCGTTGCAGGTGTATCCATAAAAACTTTCATGTGACATGTGCGGCACTTGAGTGAGTCATTTCTTGGTCTTGTCTTTTTTTTATTCTGAACTTTCTGTTATGGAAATAGTTTATATGGTTGCAGCCATGAGTAAGTTTGGTGAAGAAGATTCTCCAGTTCGAGTGACAACATCTCTGAAAAACAGCTGTCTCGTTTTGTGTCACGAAACACAAAGCAATTTTTTTACTTCCATGGATATCCCACAAGATTTCCTTTTGCAAGATCCAAGCTTTTGGAACCCCATTAAAACATATAATCATAGCAGAGTGCAGGGCATAAGAGCTTAAGGTGGTACAAAACGACACAACTGAATGGGGCGTCGCATTGAAACAGATGTTCAAGTCTGCCATCACAAACCAGGAGGAGCAAAAGCAATATCTGCTTTAGGTGGTTGAAAGCCATCACCAGCACTTTCAAGCACCCAAAAACGTTTGCTCAGTCAAAGACTGGACAACCAATAACACTGAAGCAACGTGGAACACTGCATTTGTATTCTGCACAATGCAGAGCATTCTGCTATACATAGTGGCTTACGAGATTCCATATTGCAGATTTTCAAAACTTCACAGGTCGGTGCAGCCAGTAAATGTTATCTGATTGGTACAAAACTTTATATGTTTCAGCTTTATGGCTAAATGAACAAAACTAAGGGGTCAGACCTAAAAAAACTCAAACTTTGTTTTTCATTGGCACCCTAACATACATACATACATACATACAATGGTTGTGGTCTATGTTTTGAATGCAGGTAAAACATATACAATGCTTGGAGTGGACGACTCGCCACAGAACCTCGGCATTGTTCCATGCGCCATATCGTGGCTGTTCCGACTCATCGACGACCTGAAGGAGAAGACTGGTTCCCGATTCTCCGTTCGAGTATCTGCCGTCGAGGTGACAGGGAGGCAGGAGACGCTCAAGGATCTGTTGGCCAGCATTGACGGAAGTGAGTCTTGTGCGTCGGCCGAGACCGGAATTCGTTTGCCAGTGCTTCTTAGATGAAGGTGCTTGGATGAATGGCAAGTGGTTGCCGGGTTGCTTGCATCCTCCTCCTATGCTAACTTAATCACAAGTGGCTGCTGCTGCTGCTGCTGCTGTTGCTGCTGCTGCTGCTGCTGCTGATGGTGCTGCTGCTGCTGGTGCTGAACTGTGGGCTGAAGGCGTCCTACAGACTCGTATACTATTCCTGGTGAATCATAAATCTGCCTTTTGGGTTGGGTGGTGTCTTATATCTTGCTTAGTCACAAGTGTTTGGTTCGTATGATGGGATGCGTGACTGTAACTTAGTGTGCCTGTGATGTACAGCTCAAGATGCATTCGATCCAGGAAATGCTTGTGGCTGTTAGTACACAAAAGGCGATCAATGCACTCACTGTTTGCTGTTTGTGTGTTTGTCTTATATGAAATTCACGGATTTTTTGTTAATGGATGTAACTCACCAAGGAATATAGTTAGTTCACAGATTTGTGTTTACAGTTTAACACTAAGTTTCTCAGAGAACCTGGTCAGGACTTTTGAGTACTTCCATGCGCTTACCTGGAAGAAATAAACTTTATGATCAGTTGAGTCTAACCAAAAATAGAACTTCATTTTCTTTGCTTTGAGCTTATATTTATGCAGTGTAAGTGTTAGGGCTTGGAAGGTTTCAATCAATCAATCAATCAACTAATCAATCAATCAATCAATCAATTGATCAATCGATCACTCAATCAATCAATTAATGAAATCAATCAATCAATTGATCAATCAATCATTATCGTTTATTCACTTGATCAAGCTGACCAGAACACAATTTGTTTCATTGATCCGAACCCAAATACCATTATGCACTTGACTAAAGGTTGAGCGCATATTTTAAATGGTATTTATTACCTGATGGTTTGTCGATCAAAGTACCGAATGTGCCCAAATGCAGCTGTGTACCCCAAAGACCTGTATTGCTTTTGTTTGCTTAAGGTTTAACCTTGGGAAGATTTTGAATTCTGAGTTTTAGGTTTAATAAGCTTATGAGCTTACATGGTAAATATTATGTTTGTCTTTGTAGCCTTGGCAGGTGGTGGTGGTGGTGGTCGTGATGGTAGTGGTGGAAATCCTTTGGGAGCTTATCTCAGGGACGAATCTATTCCGGTAACTGGACCCCAGCTGGGCAACTGGCATGAGATTCGTGCTCCAACGGCTGAACATGCAGCTTCCTATCTGGATGCGGCCATTGCTGCTCGAACATTACCAGGTAGGCCGTGCTTATTCATCGAGTATTTAAAATATGATGCTTTGTAATGTACTTATATGTTTGACGTTGAGCATTATATTGTCTGGTGCAAAGATATAAGATATAGCCAAATGATGTTGGTGGCACCGAACAGGATGCGTAAACAACGTGATGCTTGTTGCAAAATTGTAAATTTAATGCAGCAGAAAATGTACAAAGCACCATATCATTTGTTTGCTTAAATCTGATAAAACTTCTGCATGGCAGTAAAAAAATTCATGGCACATGTGTCCTATCGGAATAATAGAATTGGTCCAGTTCGCTCCAAGTTGCTTTCCTAGGAATAAACAGTTTTGCCGGTGGTTTCCGCGTTGCTTATGCTGTCCGAGGCTTGTCGGCACCAACTGCGAGAACCGAACCGAATCCATCATCCCTATTATCTTATCATAATCCGTTCGTTACCGTGGCGACCGTGTGGTGTCTTCAGCAGCCTACGACGACGACGACCAGCTGCCCAGCATCTTCTCTGCATGCATGTCGTATTATTTATACTTGTATTGGGAACTAATCCCAACTGGGAATGGCAGTCGAAGAAGAAGCGGAGGCATTGGGCAGTCGAAGAAGCGGAGGCATTACCAGGCATTCATAAAGAATTCACGCAACACGTCCTTCTCCACCGTCCGTCTTGCATTTGTTCTACAAGCATTTTTTGGGATGATTCAGACAATATTATGCGCGTCCATGAAGGGGGGAGGAGGAGAAGGAGGAGGAGGATTCTGTTGCGCATTTCAAGATGATGGAAATTTCTTTTCGCTCCTACGAGACTCCTTTCTTCTGGTGACTCAGACGTAAGCGGATTACCTGTCGTCTGCTGAATACGTTCGCTTTCAAGTCCAAACGGTTTTAGTTAAAATATTGACGTTTGCAACACAGTGGTCGACTCAATGCCAGATTTTGACCTATTGACCTCCTCCCTCTGATGGATTATCCTAATGGGTCTTTTCATGAACTGTGAGTGGGCTCTTTCTTGTAGAACATTGTATGAGACTTGTAAAGTGGAAATTCGGCTAAGAGGAGTGTGTGTGGAGTATTGGGCAGGTCCGCAGTTTGTTTGGAAGCGCCTCGAGAGATCGAGAAATTGTTCCCTCAATTATTACAATTCATATCAGTGTTCCCCTTAAAATCCCCGAGCTAGGGCGGACGAGAGGATGAACAGTGAAACTTCTGTCTATAAATTCTGAGTTTCGATCACGTGATTAGCACCTCTTTCACCTCTTTCAATGCTGCTATGATTGGTGTTGCTAAGGACTGTCGTTGCCAAGAACTACCGTTGCTAAGGAGATTCACTGCCGAATAGTATTGACAATGAGAGCGCCTGTTGCTAAGGACAGATGCCACAATCTGCAGGTCTTCCTCATGACTGCAGCTGTTGTTGTTGATGTTGCCAAGGACTACTGTTGCTATAGGAACCGCTGCTGTCTCTTACTGCTGTCTCTTACTGCTGTCTCTTTGCTTCTGCAAAGGATTACCATTTTATTGCTATGGATTATTTACTGCTGTTAAGGATTGGCCTAGATTCCGTGAGTTGCTGGGTCAAAAAATGAAGCTGTCATCAGCTGGTTCCCTAGCACCGGCAGTTATTTATGATGGTGTAATAAAAGTCAGTCAATTAGATGCATGTCAACACAGTCAGCTTCTTATATCCAGAATCTACCTTGAGCGCTTGGTTAATTATATATTGGATAGCAACGCTGATGCTGCCTCTGGTATTCAGAGCCTCTGACGGCTTACAGCTAAGGAGTTGAGTTGATGTGGCGCTATATAAATGACTGATTACTCTATGCTGGATTGTGTCTTCATGTTTTCTTCACTTCAACAGCAGATTTGTTTGATTTTTCTTGATCATGATGTAATGTTGTCTGCTTCAGGAATGCGAGCCGTCTGCCATGTTCGCTGCTCCTGCTTGTTGAAAGCGTCAATTATTTCTGCTGGCTTGTTTCTGCATCCTGTTAGTGAGTCTGTCTGTCTGTCTGCCTATCTGTCTGCCTATCTGTATATCCGCATGCCAGACTCTCTGTCTATCTGCGTGTCTATCGGTATATCCGCATGCCAGACGTCTATCTGTGTGTCTGTCTGTGCTTCTGCTTGTGTCTGTGTGTTTATCTATCTGTATGTCTGATTATGTGTCTGTCTGTTAGAGTCTCGGTCTATCTGCCTATGGATCTCTGTGTCTGACTGTCTATGTGTCTGTCTATCTGTCTGTTAGTCTATATACAGGGTGGCCCAAAAAAAGTGATAACATCTCGTTGCAAAGGGTCATTTAATATAATTTAATTAATATACCGTTTACGGCGTTTTGTAATTTACTTTTGTATGCCAAGTAGTAATTACGCTAATCATAAAACATGTTCAATGTGTCCGCTTGCGTCTCAACAACTTTTTGTAAGCGAGAAACACCAACTGATACCATGCTACCGCAGCTGAAATGTTCACGTTCTCGTATAAGTCTCCTTTCTGGAGCATGCCTTTTCTTTGATTCAACTGAATAAATACGATGATTTTTAGAATTAACTGGCGTGGCAACGGTTAATGTCTTTTCTTCTGTAAACCAGATGGTTCGTACACTTCTGCCATTAGGAAACCGTTCAAGTATAGACTGTATAGCTGCTGACTGCGTTGCAAAAGTTGCAATTTTCAATTTTCGTTGAACGTCTGCCCGATCATACGCTTGTACGTTTTCAGTTGTAAATCTTGCTTTGCAATACGTTGCACCGACGACCGTGATAACCCGTTTCTCTTTGAATTTCCCGCGGACTTTTGTGACTATGAGGATCATCTTCTTGACTGCAGATCAGCTCACTCACCCGCTCAATGTTCCGTCGTGTTCTAGCAGACTTTGGCCGACCACTTCCGCATTTACGCTTTGTTGTACCGTCGTTGTCAATTTTTTAATGACCCGACTGACACTAGCTATAGATCTACTCCAAACAAAGCAAGGCTTTGTTTGGAAACTCAGTTTTCATTCGCCTTGCACCCCAATGTTTCTCAATTCGCAAATTTTTTATCAGAATATGGGCTTCTGTTGTGATTTTTGTCATTCTGCTAAATATCTTCAAAACACGCAGAAGTTGACGATTGGCAAGTAAAAAATAAAAAATGGCGACCGGAAATTGTTGTAATAATGACGTCATGTGACTAAACAGGTAAGTATGTAAATGAGTGAACTATTCAAGCTATTATGGATATAGTCTAAACAAATTTGAACTAATTATAGTACATTTTACGAGGTGTTATCACTTTTTTTGGGCCACCCTGTATGTTTCTTTCTATCTGCATGTCTGTCTATCTGTGTGTCTGTCTGTCTGTCTGTCTGTCTGTCTGTCTATGTCATTCTATATCTGCCAGAATATAACTTATTCTGTATATTGTATATCTGGTGAGCTGTGTCACTGCCCATCTGTCTGTCTGTCTGTCTGTCTCTGTGTCTGTTTGATGTCTGTCTGTCTGTCTGTCTGGATTTGATGATTTTAATGATCTTAAACTGTGTTAATTTAACATTGTTAAATATAATTGTAGATGCTGAAGAAGAGACTAGAAACTCACATCTTCTCTTCACATTACACATCTACCAGTACAGAATTGACAAGACGAATGATGGACCTAACGAGGGTTGGTTGGTCTTTATTAGTCTTTTATCTATACATTTATATAGTACCTCTTGCAGTGCACACCAATCGGAGGTGCTCCAAATGTGAAAGACACACAACAAAGAAAGTGGTTTTGAGACAATGGACAAGAACTTCGTCACTGCTTGCACTTTGTCAGCTTAGACTATCTATAGTGTAGACACCTTGTCTGAAATTCTATTTCCACTGCTACCAAGATTTTAGTTGCTGCTGCTGTTGCTGAAATAGCATCTGAGAGAAAAGCTGCAAAATGCTATGCCATTGCACTGCATTGCGGCCATCAGTTGTTCTGTGGCTTTGGCATGTGAAACCCGTAGTACAATAACCCAAGGATTTCTACCAAACACAGATACTGGGAGATAGTGGGAGACAATGTGAATGCACATTTCTCAACCAGTTCATATCGGTGACGATTAAACAATGCTATTAATAATTAATTAATGTCAAAAAAATTATTTTCGCTGCATTTCTTGTTTGTTAGCAAATATCTTTAATGGCAAATTGTCATTATTTTCAGAACAATGCTCATAGTAATATTTCTAATTCAGAGGTAATCTTATAAATCAATAAATAAATCAATAAATAAATCAATAAATAAATCAATACCAATAATAAAAATAATGATAATTAATAAAGTTACAAAGAATGCTATCAACAGAAAACTGAATGAATGAATGAATGAATGAAAACTGAAATAGAATGAGTATGACTTCTAACTGAAATAGAATGAATATGTCTTCTAACAGAAGCAATGAAACACAAAATTCCTGACTGTCTGCGCTTCAGACTGAAAAGAATTGGATTTATTAAAAAGTTGAGTGTTCATGAATTGTCAGCCCGTCAGAAGTGATGGCATTTGAGCGTTGTGATTGGATAAAACGAATGCATTGTCGCCATATGTTTGTGAGGTTCGCTAGCAAACAATGTCAGTCAGTCAGCTGCCTCTGTTGCGCTTCGAAATCAATCGCCAGCCATGCCTTACTCAAATATTCCGCTCCTCTGCATCAGCTGTAGTGTGGCTGTAGGGTAGACTAGACATTACTGTGGCAGTGTGACTAGAATTCTTACAGGCATATAAGTAAGTAGTTATATTCTTTATTAATCCACTTGCAAATGCACAATGGGGCAAATGCGTGGGCTAAATAAATTGAATTGACTTCATAACTTTGATGAAGATGCTTCTGTTAGTAATTTCTATATCTTTAGCACCAGTGTAGAAGCATATCTGGTCTAATAATAGAGCACGTTCACTCCTATGTAGCTAAGATGAAGATGCCTTGACCTGTTATTTCTATACCGTATATGTTTAGCAACAATGAACAAGCATAAATCAGTGCAGTGACTGCCAGTGAGCAATTTTAGATGAAGGACTTAGTCACAGTCTTTACTTGGGGAGTGGGGTGGTCTTTAGGAGACTTGGACCTTCAAACTATGTTAGGAAAATAACAGCAGTCTAAAAATAGAGCACAATATTTTATTAATGCTGTAACTCTGATCCAGATGCTTTTGCTGTTTAACGATAAAAATGAAGCAGTTGAGCTTCAGATACTTTTGCAAGTAAGGATGACATACTCTAACAGGACTTATGGATCATTTGACTTCATTCCCAAATACCGTTTAGTTATATGTCAATAGAAACAGAAATAAAGGTGTTTGTAATGTATTACGTCCAATTGTCCATGCATAGTATCTCCTGAGGGCTTGCTGTTCCGATTGGTATGTTCCATATGCAGTTTATTTTTAGATATTATTATTATTATTATTAATTAATGGCTTCTCTGGTGTAAGTACCGTGATACACAAAACCTTAATGGACAGGTGCATATATAGTTATACTAGGTGAGGTACCCGGCGTTGCCCGGGAAATTTAGGATTCGACCCACTCCGGCCACAACCCCACCACACCACACCCCACCACTCCAACCTCCACCGGTATGCCACCCGAGAAATTTTGGTTTTCGGGCGGCAAATTTGCCCCCAAATTTCCCCCACTCTCCCCCACCTCCACAATACGCCACCACTAACTCCGACCTCCACCGGTACGCCACCCGTGAAATTTTGGTTTTCGGGGAAAATATTCCCCCCCAAATTTCCCCCCAGACCCCTCCCCACCCCTTCACAACACGCCACCACTAACTCCGACCTCCACCGGTACGCCACACGTGAAATTTTGGTTTTCGGGAAAAAAATTTCCCCCAAAATTTTCACCCCCCCTTACCCCCCCCCCTCCACAACACGCCACCACTAACTCTGACCTCCACCGGTACGCCACCCGTGAAATTTTACTTTTCGGGGAAAAAATTTCACCCAAATTTCTTCCCCCCCACCATCCACCAGGCCCACCCCTACACCTCCCACTCGAAACCTCCCCCACCCCACCTCCCCACCCCCACAACACGCCACCACTAACTCTGACCTCCACCTGTACGCCACCCGTGAAATTTTGGTTTTCGGGGAAAAACATTTCCCCAAAATTTCTCCCCCCCCCACCACCCCACCTTCCACCACCCCACCCCCACTCCACCCCACCCCCTTCCCCACAACACCCCACCACTAACTCTGACCTCCACCGGTACGCCACCCGTGAAATTTTGGTTTTCTGGGACGAAGTGTGAAAATACATCCGGACATCCGGACATACATACATACACACAAACGGAAGGACAAACTTTGAGAAATATATTATAGATACAGTTATACATATACATTGCATATATAGTTATATACAATTATGCATAACAAATCAGACATGATACCAGGGGCGCAACCAGAACATTTTCCTAGGGGGTGCTCAGAACTATTATTGTAGACTTAGCGCTGAATAATCTGTAGTCTGAAAGACTGAAAGACCGAAAGACCCCCTAACCCCCCCACCTCCACACAAAAACTCATCGGATTTGGAGAAATTGTGTGGGTCACCTTTTTAGCCCTGGGGGTGCTCAAGCACCCCCCAGCACCCCCCTGGTTGCGCCACTGCATGATATGTCCAAAAGTTTTTCTTCGTATATTAGTATCTGTTGTTACCAGACCATGGGTTTAATTGTTTAGACGTATTGTTTTCTTTTTCAGTCATCGGCGGTCACACTCGACTGCACCTGTTGGACCTCGGCAGCTGCACGACGAAGGATCATTCCGGCGGAACCTGCCTCAGCCTCTCCACTCTCGGAAGTGTGCTCCTTGCCATTGCAAACGGACAGCGATACATACCGAACCAGTGCGTATTTGCCAAACCCTCGCTTGTTCTGAAAAACTGTTTAGATGTCGGACTATCATCGTTTTTTTACTGATAGCCGCTGCAGATCTGTGCATCCAAATATGTGAGTTGGGAAAATCTGTGATGGATTGCTGGCTGCTCCCTTTCACAAATATTTGCCTGCGTGTTAAGCTGACGTTCTTTGGTGTGTGTGTGAGTGTGCGTATGTGCGTGTGTGTACGCGTGCGCGCGTTTTCCCTATCATATTGTGACGTTCTTTGGTGTGTGTGCATGTGAGTGCATGTGTGTGCATGTGTGTGCGTGTGCGTGCGCATTTTCCCTATCATCTCGTGACGTTCTTTGGTGTGTGTGTGTGTGTGTGCATATGTGTGTGTGTGTGTGTGTGTGCGCGTGTGTGTGTGTGCGTTTTCCCTATCATATCGTGATGCCACACCAATCACCGCAGGTTTGAGTAGCTGTCTGCTGTGTAAGCACGCCTAAGATGTTGTGCGCTGGCAAACAGTTTTACTTTATCTGAATAATTTATCTACTGATGGATTCTGTAATCATTTTCTGATATTTGTGGAATGTCTTGTTGTTGATATTTATCATTCACCGACGGTGCAAGGCGCTTGCTCTTTTTTTCTTCTTCTAGACATGAAGTTCCTCTGAATTGTTTTTGTTGAAATGCCAGTTTGCTTGTTCGCGGTGTTCTGTTGCTGGAAAGTTCTGAAATCCACTCTTCTCTTCCACATCCTTTCCTATGGTTGAACCTGGTGATATGCAGTGTGTAACACTTGTATTTATATTATTATTATCATTATTATTATTGTTATTATTATTATTACTATTTTTTTCTTTCACTCAAAGTAATCCCTCAGGCTCTAAGTAACTGTCTGAAGACCTGTGTTTTTCTGGAGTTAACAATTATTATAATAATAATATTAATAATTATTATTATTATTATTTAAAAAAAATTATATGTGCATGGTCACACAGGTCATTGGAGGGGTTTTGACCTGTTACTGTAATTGTTATTCTCTGTTTAAAATACTGTGTGATAACGGAGGGGCTGGTTTTTTTCTCTGTGTTTCTTGAAGGTCGAGTAAGTTAACGCAGCTGCTCAAGGAGTCGTTTGGTGGATCTAATTGTTGCACGTGCATGATCATCCACGTCTCTCCAGCGATGCAGGCGTACAACGATACACTGCAAGTGATTCAGTTGGCTGCAAAGTTTCACAGAATTGGTGCTCGAAAGAAGTCTAAGGTGACGACTTCTTCAGCAACAGTGCATGTAGTTTTAATCATTTTTTAAAATTTTATTTACATTTTTTCGTAGGTGCATCTAAATATTTCCAATGTTTACAATGTGTTGGCCTCTAGCGCAAAGTAATTATGTTTTAATGGACTTGAATCAGTTTTAACTTTTAATTAATTTGCTGGTTTATTGTTCTTTGACATTAATTGATCTGAATTTAGATAAAATTCTTGGTTTTGGTTTTTAATTACACATCTGCTTTTGGTTTGTTACCAGATGGGCTTATTCTAAACTCTTCCATGGCATTGTTCAAATTGTATGATGCTCATTGCTCAGCATCTCAAACTGCGTCTGCAGTCCAAACCATGTCTTGTGCCACTGACATCAATTCTACCTGGATGCCATCTAACCGACTGCGTCTAAATCGTCTGGAAACTCAATTCACCTGGCTCGTTTATCATTTAGACAAGTTGAGCTAGTGGTCACTTTCTGCTGAATTTTCTAACTTTGTTTTCTCTATTTCTGTCCGCAACCTAAGGGATATTCTGGACCAAAAACTGTCTTTTGCCGAGCACATAATGGCATTGACTCGTTCCTGTTGTTATCGCTTGCAACAGTCGTGAATAATTGTCTCTGGTCACCGATCTCTCTGCTTAGCCTCTGGCTCCTTAGACTGTGTAAGACTTTCTTTGAATGGGCTGGACCAGGAGCACCTCCGAGTAGTTAACTTGAAGGTGCTATATGAATTGCGGTACATAGGTAGAGATAACTTACATAGATTTGATTAATTGGTTTCTTGTTAATTTCAGCTGTGCAGTGGCAGTTCAGATGACAGTTCTACCGATGGGTCACAGAAGTCCCACATTCATTCCAGCCAAAGGATCGGTGTTAGCAGTGGAAGTGGAACTCTGGGTGTGCTTTCCGACGACCCAGACTACACTTCCAGCAGCGAACAGTCGTGCGACACCGTGATATACGTTGGCAAAAATGGTCGCATCCTAAGCGATCGAGAGCTGACTGATAATGAGGGACCACCACCTGCTCCAGTTGCGTCACCAGTTTGCGCTTCTGTCGACCAAACAAAACCTGAGGATTCCAGGAAAAAGATGCAGACCAGCATTGTGAAAAAGATGTCGAAAAGTACAACTCTTGGATCTGTGCTGTGCAGTAAATCACTGCAGACGAACTATGATTTGAAACAATCGACTAAGTACGTGACCTCATCAAAGTCGCCCGTTCAGATCACCAGTTACCTAGAGTCGACGCAGTTGACGACGGATGACGTTCGATATCGGCCCCCTGGTGGGGAAGTTTGCCCAGTTTTTGAAGACCATTTGCCTGCTGTTCTATCTCTGACTGAATCGGTGGAAGGCCATGATCTGTCGAGTCCAAAGGTCATTGAGAAAATTCGCGATGGTCTCACTTTGAATGCCGGTGTTGGAAAGTCTCCTCGCAGGTTCAAGCCGTCTCGACATAAAGGATTAGAGAAGAGCTTTCAGAAGGGGGAAGAGCTGTGGATTGATGGACCAAGCATGATGGTGGCTTCTGGGAGCCAGGGTAAGAAGGATGAGATGTGGGTGGACGGTCCAAAAGAGTTTCTTCCTGACTCAACGTCGTTTGTCCAGTCTCAGCCCTCGCCCGTAACGCACAGGTCACCAGGATTGAAGAAAGGAAAATTCGATGCACATTGTGACAACGTGAAGGCAGACGGAAGAAAAGAAGAACTTGAGTGTTCAGGAATTGAACCCACCACCTCTTGTACGAGTTCTCACAATTCCGCTGTGCTTGACAATCAGGAAGCTGCCTGCGATCCCGCCATTCCAGGGCAGTCGACCGCTTCTCCCAAGGTTTCCCATTGGGAATCGAGAAAAGCGAAGAAATCGATTAAACACGGTTGTTCGGTAAAGGATCACTGGTGGAAAAAACAGCAAATGACTGCCGCAACACCATCCACTGGACCGAGTTTACCCGTTTCCAGTTCCTTAGACCAGTCCATTCCCAATGCACCGTCAATTCCTCACCCTGATCAACGTCACCCTGCTTCCGATGCCACAGTTCCTTTGATTCTATCGGGGGATCGAACTGCGGAGTGGGTGCGATCCGTTCAGGATGCTGCCACTTCCAGGTACGTTCACCTTCTCCATGCTCGGAAACAGTTCATGAGGTCCATGCATCATCCACAGGGAAAGGGGAAATGTCGGGTAAAGTCGGATGATCGCGTTCACAACAGCAGCACTCTCGCCATCTTTGACCAGCCTCCTCTGACGTTCCTCGATGCGGACAGTGAACAGGACACCGGAAACAACTCTCCTCCACCCGATTATGCATCTTGCGTCGCCGACGGTCCACCTATTCTCGACATCAACGAGAACAAGGCCAGCGTTGATTGCGATAACGGTTCCGAGCATCGCGGAATGTGCGCTTCAAGTCACGGTTCTGATATTCCGGATTTGCTGCTGCTTCCAAATTCAGTTTTTCCAGCCGATAGCTCAAGACGAAGCGTGGATATGAATGGCTTTCATTTTTATGAAAATGGACAGAACTGCCGACAAGGCAATGGCTCTCTGACAGATCAGCCACAATTGCGCTCCTCAAATGCTGTAAGACTTTGTAATCCAGACGGGGCATCAAATCCCAACTTGGCGAGGGACGTTTTATCGCCATCAACATCTCTGAATGATACACTGGATGGCGTGTTTCTTGATTCCACTTCGTCAAGTCTCAGCCTCGACTTCGAATCTCAGGACCGTCTGTGTTCAGAAACGACATCTAGCGTTTATGTTACAAATATTCCTGTACAAGCCGAAGACGCTTCTTGTAGCGGGCAACATTCAATCGTCGTTACCGCTACAGAATGCCTCACTGACAATTCTGGTGCCGTGGACAGACATCGGACCGAAATTCCAGATGCTGGCCAGAGCGTTGTTGTTCCGTCCAAACAGAAATCTTCCGCTAAAGCTAAAGCTCCGTCTGCTTCGTCTCTGTCGTCGCCATCCAAAGCGAAAGGATCTCCAAAACGCGACCACTTCTTCGGAATGTCGTTGTTCTCCTGCGTCGCCGTGTCGTCGTGCCACATTCTGAAGAAACTCAGCTTCAGGTCATCGTCCTTCTCGTCGTCTTCAAAACCTCACCAGAATCCATCTTTTTCAGGATCCCACCAGAATCCCAGACACCAGGACAATGCAAGGGTGGCAATCCTTCAACGAGAAGATGCGGAGGGTGGTCTCATCTCTGCTCCGAGCACCAACGGAAGCAATCGATCGTCTCTCGGTCTACAGACGTCTGCTTCCATCGACTGCATGACCAGCTGCGCTTCGACGGCGTTTGACTCCGGTGTCCATCAGCAGGACTTAAGCGAAGGGTGGATGGAGATGGAACCGATGTCTTCTGTGCGCGATTCGAATGTTCAGGATCTTTCTAGGACCTTCATCTCTTCGTCGTCGCAATCTATCGTCTTGGACCAGGGTCTCGAGTCAACTTCTGGTAACCAATATTATTACTATTTGCTAAAAATTTCTTAGCACTCAAAGAAGCCAAGTGAAGCAAACCAGTGTGCTCAGTTTTATTTTCCAATAAGTACATCTATAGCACTGTATATATATATATATATATTTGTATATATTTTCTTATATATATTATATATATATTATAGAGGCTGACCCCTCCATAGAGAGGGATTAATTCAAGCCTGAAGGAAAAGAAGAAGTTATATATATATATATATATATATATATATATATATATATATATATATATATATATATATATATATATATATATTTATACTATCTAAAGCTGGCAGTGTTGTTTTCAGAGCAGCAGGACTTCAGTTTATCATTCACAGTGACTTTAAGTTGTTACAAGCTCGTTATTTTTCTCTAAATCAGCAGGCAGTAAGTAATCAAATCAACCTTTGAAAGGTTTTTCATGGACATCTTCTCAGCGACACTTACTTCAATCTGTTTGGCTTGTGTTGAAATGTATGAAGTTTTCAGAATAATGCTAGAATGTCGTCCTGTCTTTCTTGTCATAACAATCTTTTCGTTTGTTCGTTTGTTTCACAGGTGTGATCTGTGTTCAGCCAGTTATTCGATCTCATCTGTGCCTTCACAATAATTCATCTGATCTTTCTCCTGTATTATCGTTCATCGACAGTGCTGCTGCCATTCCTCCAACTGACCAGTCCAGCTGTGCCCAAAAGCCCCAATGCCTTCCTAAAGCCTGTGCAATACAAAACGACCAAGAACCAACATCCGTAGGTGACTACAAAGTTCTTCTTTCATTATATGTGCAAAAACCCAAGGGAACCAGTGGGGGAACAATATATTTACGGCGTTGCGTCTGAGAAATTCAGAATCAAGACTCAGTGCATCGCACAAAATAGAAATTTACAAATGTTGTTGAGCACATAAATATAAAAAATGTATAGGCTAGCAGATATCTGTTGTTCCTGTCAACCAAGTCAGTTCTGTAATGTAAAGCCATTGGTAATGTATCTACCAGTAGCTGGATGCTTTGAACCATTGACACTCTAATGTATTGACTTTGTTAAGGTTGCATTTGTCTCTGTCATTTTATGTTCACGTTTGTTGTTGAAGGGTTAAGGTACTGTGCTGTTTACTAGTTTCTGTGTTTTAGCCTAATCTTTTAATTAATATTTGTTCAAAAATTGATCAATTGATTGTTGGTGAGTTGTTGTCACGTTTGCTCTTTAAGTGACCCTTTCATATCACCAGGGTTTACAGTGGGTGGCAACGGTGTTCCCACTGCTCTCAAAATTCCTTTGGCTGCATTCCCAGTTCCCACTGCTCACCCTGCTGGAACCTTGGAGACGCATTTGTTCAGAAAAACTCCTCTTATAGCGTTACCCACTGCTCACGCATTTGGCATTCCCACTGCTCACCTAGACCACTTTAAGCACTGCATACCGCTGAAGATTACTGCTGACATGGACATGAAATAAATTATTTATTGCCATACTTTATATCTCTCCCCAGACTGTAGTTTTTTCAGATTTGAATCTAAGAGTATGGGTCTGTTTTAGGACAGTGTTCATCCCGTCACGGACGTAAACGAGACAAATGAAGAGAAAAGGCGGCAGAATCGAATCCACGAATTACTTTGTTGGCAGCAGAAGCTCAAGCAAGAGCTGGCATCTGCCAAGAAGGCTCTCATGGTGCAACCGGATTCATGGAGCTATGACTGTGAGTTCAAACTTATTTATTATTTGTTTATTCAGTTATTTGTTATTACTAATGACAATTTCATTGGCAGCAGAATTCAAACATGTTCTTTGAATCACATGGAAAGCCATTGGGCAGCATGGTTCCACTGTAGGACTATGCATATATATAAATATATAAATATATATAATATACAATATAAAAATCAATTGGTTATTACATTTACTTACGATTTAATTTAATTTCTTCCTGTTTAATTTAATAACTTCCTATATAATTTAATTTCTGAGTATTTAATTTTTTCGAGAATATTCGATTTATTTTAGAATAGGCATTAAATAAAGTAAGGCCTAGTTGTCACTCATTTGTTGTCTTTTTGGCATGTCTATCTGAAGACAAAAAAATGAGTCTGATCTTTGTCTAATGTCGTAACGTTGGGAGAAACTCCGAGTAGTTCTCGTGAAGAATTGCTAAAGAAAGATTTTACAATTAGATAAATTTGACAGTGGTCTCTGATACAATTAGCAATTTAGCAGTCATTATGGCTCCGCTGAGTGCATAGCTTTTAGATACTCTATATAAATGCTCTGAAAGAATGAATTAAATTAATTGTATGGTATTTGAAAGAACATTTCAGTTTTAGAGTCTACTAATGTTTTTTCTAGTACATGTTGCTGAGCACATGGACCGTGATGATCCTGGATTCCTTGAGGCACTTGAGAATGAAACGGCCATCTTGGAAAAGCGAGTCTCTGCCTGCAAATCAAGACTCATGGTCGTCACAGTATTCGACGTCCCAACCGGAGATGAATGGTTATGAAATATCCTCAGCGGTAGATCTGGACGAAGAACAGTTTATGTCATTGTTTTTGAGCGGTCCAAAATGGTGCTCTATATATATATATATATTTCCAGTTATAGACATATTACCGGATTATTCTGATGTATCTGGCACTCCGAAGGTTTTGGGCTGGTTGTATCTATTATATTTTGTGATTTAAAATTCTGGATGGTGCTTTGATCATGTTTGACTACACAACTTCAAGGTTTGTTAAAAATAAAATTTGGTGGAAGTTGCATGCTGAATCTTGATTAAATCAAGTTGAAATCTGGGAAATTGCTTGATATGAAACATGGTGGGCATTTTGACATAATGTGTTGTAAAAGGAAATTTTGGTTGGGGTTAACCTGTTAAGTCTGTCGGAATGCTGTGTATAACCCTTGAAAAGACCAAGTTCATGCTTATAGGGAAATTTTGCTCGTTAGTATGTCTTTTGTTTACGTTTATAGAGCATTTTGGGTATTGTTTGAACTGTAAACCATCTGCAGCTACTGAGTCATTGGTTTAAATAGCGTTTTGTAAGTTGTTCTAGTCTCTTTAGAACTCTGAGGTAATTATAATTTGCTCCAGAAGAGTATCTGCCGCTTCTCCATTTTTTCATTTGCTCTGTTCATTGCTGCACGAGAGTTTATTTCTTTTTCCAGCTATTTGGGCTAACAATTGTAGGAATTTATTCTACCGGTTTTCTACAGGAAATGAATTATGCCTTTTGAGTAAGTCTCAAGCATGCATGTGACAAAAATGACAATGGTTATGTTTTTGGGCTTTATCTTCACAGGTTGGAGATGTAGATGCTTATGACTTTAATGTACCGGGGAGCCTTTAAGCACACTTCCTTATACCGCAAGTTATGACAGTCGGAGATATGGCTCCCAGAAATAATTTTTCTTCATTTCTATGGATCCCTGTAGACCTGGGAGTGACTTTGGTCAGCTAATCTGACCCCACTTGACACTAAAGTGACTTGAGGTCGACTTGAAGTCGACTTCTCGGCGTCAAAACGACTTGACCCGACTTGGCAGAAAAACAATCGACTTCCGACTTGAAGTCGACTTCTGACATGGTAATAGCCATTAGCCTAGGTCTACGTACGGCCACTAATGCAAGAAATCAAGCCAATTTTTCCTGCAAGCATTGATTTCATTAAATCAAATTTTAAGCCTACCAATGAGTAATGAGGTCTCAACACTTAATTGAAAAATGAATTTGTAAAAGTTTTATTAAACCTATTTCAGGCTTTTCGTGTTTCTGTTTAAATAGTTTTGTGATGCTTTGGGCCATCTAGTAGCCTAGACAATGCGACGGCAAATTATTAGGCCTATGGATTTTAGCTTGTCCATTTCTGAGATTATTTAGATTATACACACATCATTAATAGTACTTTTAATATTAATATTAAATAAATTTGTAAAATGCGCACGGTCTAAGATAAAATGGGGACCACGGACTGGTTGCACTGAATGGCGTGTTATAACAGGCCTAATTTGTAAATTCTGTTTTCATAATTATTCGGCCACTAACATCAATCCGCAACTTAACAAAATTTATAGCATTGCAAGCACATCATCCGGCAGTAGGCTACTATTTAATAGCGTAGGCCTACTCACTGACAGTAAAGTCTTTCATTGTCCAATTGCCCCGTATAGGCCTAGGCCTACAATATTTTTTCGTCTGCAGACAACAGTAGGCCTACTGCAGATGCAGCGTTCCAAAGCAGCGCCAATTGATTTATCCCTTGTAGATCCAGCTTTCTTTGCGCCGAATTCAGAGACCACTAGAAGTTCACAGATTTGCTCATGTTCATGTCTTGATAAGCACACGCGCTAATATTTTAGTAACATTTTGTTTCACCATTTGAATTAAGTGCATGCCTAAGCGTGACGTTTTAGCATAGAATAACAAATTATATGAATAGATCGGCAGACGGCAGTCTGCACGATTACCTACCGGCAAAATAATCAGGAAGTCTCTGTTTAGCAAATGCCTAATTCATTATTGTAAACACACTATGCAACAAAAGCTGCTTAAATGTTAACGATCATTAGTTTGAAGTGACAAATTTAACTATGTTTGTGGCTCAAGTCGGTTTAAGTCGACTTGTGGTAAAAACAACTTCAAGTGACTTCTCTCTACAAAATTCGACTTGGGGTCAGTTGCGGTGAGCAGAAACGACCCGACCCGACTTGGCATGACCAAGTCGACTGGGGTCGACTTATTGGGGTCGACTCCCAGGTCTAGATCCCTGTGAGCTGTGATGACACTCAGATTAGGGAAGTTCCATTGTATATTGGCAGTTTTGTGCTTCCAATGCAGGTCGTCTTGAGCTTTGGGTAAATTTTCTGGGTAAGTTTTATTGCTTGAGATAGCAAGCAAGAAAATAGACATTATGGCATGTTTATTTTCAAAGGGCGTTCAAAGTCAGAAGGGTAATCACTACTTTACAGCTTGGATACAATTGCACAAGTATTTGCGTTAAGTAACAATACTGTATATTATAACTAATATTTGGCGGTGATGTTTCCTTTTTTGGAATACCTATTGTAAATGTTTAACATTTTAAAGCTCTGAATGTTTCATTACATAGCTTACTTGCATGCACGTAAAATCGCAGTAAACTCGTGTAGTTCCTGGTAATGTATACCTTCTCATGTCTTCGAGACTTAGAGGGTAAATGATGGGTAAATAATTGATAACAAGTAAATGTTGAACAGACAATTGAAAAATGATGACTGGACCTTTGGTTAAGTATTCAGGTTCAGACCTCCAACTTTAAGATGTGAGATAAGTTTCAGCACTAGCCTTGCATCTTCGAGTGCATAGGTTCAAGCTTCCTGTATGATAACTGGTGTACACATGGACCTTAGCAAGTCTTTCATGCACAATTCCTTATAACCTAGTAATAATTGATGCATTTGATACTTGTGCTTTATCTGTTTGTGCATTTCGTTTTAGACTGTGCTTTGCACTGCTGTGCATTTGACCTGTACTTTTTGCTGACAGCTATTCTGTGAATTTACTGTTCGATTAAATATATGCAAATTTCAACAGGAGAGCTTCTTTATCAGCTTTTGCTGCACCTTTTGAGAGCTGCTTAGTGCCATACCATGGAAGCATTTTCTTCCATGCAGTTTGTCAAGAACTACAATTTTTCTATGAAAATCGATTTTGTTATTTTTTAAACTCAGATTTTTGTTCCATCATATCCAGTACACTGTATGATGGACAACATTGAAATTTCACACATCAAAAGTCCCACACAAAGTGCATATTTGACAGGTGTGACTTTTGGATTTGCCTTTTTGAAGTCCTGTTGTTTTTTGTAGTTTTATGCTTCCTCAGTCCTCATGTGAAGTCAAATGGGTCCTAAGTCTTTCTAATTTGAAGATTGTTTAGCCATTGAAGAACATGTAAAGCCTTCTGTGGCAGGAGAATTGTACATAAGCTGTGTGGCTAGTCATACCTGTAAGAATTAAGTAATCATTATATGCAAATATGCCTGTTATTTTGTGGTGTTGCAAAGTAAAGTTACGTTTTGTCTCAACGAAGTATTACTATCGCGTAGCAAATTATGATGCAATTGTTGTATTTACATCATCTGCTGTGTTTGTAAACTGCATTTAGTGCACTCTATAAGTTGCTGTTTATAAGTTGTTTTGGGGTCGTTTTTCTATTGTTTTGGTCTATAGTTTCACTGCATGAAAGTTCATTGTTTAATTTTCAAATAAGACAAAATTAAAATTTGTTTTTAAAGTTTGTTATATCTCTCTATGTTTGAGGCACGTAAACTGATTTCCTGTGTCTTTTTTGGTAATCCTTCACTGTTCTTCCTTGAGTTCAGACCTTTGTGAGAACTTTGCGTATTTTCGAAGTTTCCATTCTGATTTTGGATCTGTGACACATTAACTGTTTGATTTGTGTGTTTGCCAAACAACATGTGGAGTATGTATTCACAACTCAGACGAAGTCTTTTTTGTACAATTGCTCAGCATCAGTTAATTTATTAATGCTTTGTCATTAGATAGTTGTAGCACTCTATAAATGCAGGAATAATATGATAAGCAGGGGTGTGACTCTAGACAAAGAACTGTATTCAGTATCTTCGTTTTTACAGATATGTTATAGGCAGTATGAGAAGTGCATAAAGGGTCAGACGTTGATTTATGTGGATTTGGGGATGTGTAATAAGAACTTTACCATAGCGTCCTAAGAAAGACTGGGGTTGAACCTCCACAACCTCCAGCAATTCTCATCCTGATTGTACGTGTGTTAAATGGATTGCTGTTGCTGCCAATTCAGTTCTTGGTAACTCAAACCTACCAGTGCAGAAAATGATATTTAGGAATTTAAACTTACTAGTCAATTGATTTCCGATCCAGTTTTTGGGACTTATATTCACTAAGCGAGGACTGACCAAGTGACCACCTGCTCCAATATGCAATATGAGACAACTCGTGCTGCCTCTTGTACTGATGTCGAGAAGATTACTTTGTTAGTGCACATCGCCACCTCATGTTGATGCATGTTGAAGAATCAACACATGTTAGATTGGCATGGATTTGACTATTATGGCTACCAACATTTAATTTTACTAATCCGGAATAAAGTCAAACCATCCAACGACAAGTGGCCTATATATGAAATTAATTTGGAATAAACTTCAAAAGCAAAATGCTAATTAAATTCCAATAACTTGCCATTCTTATGGACCCAACATGAACGAAATTCATATATTTGCACCAAAGTTCTGGCGCAATTTGGAATCGAGCCTGGACATAGGATAGAGAAGGTCGATTCCGGGATTGTCCAAGTGAAGAGTAACAATAACCATCTGGGATGGTTGATAACACTATTGGCTGTTATGGTTGGACCAATTATCGTATTAATGTTATGTATAGAAGTGAGCCATATCTAATGCTAACTGCTCATGTTTTTGTTTCCTATATCCGTTAGTTTTGTTGCAAGACACTGCAGGTCTTAAAATACATCTCAGTTATGCAATTAGGGTTAAGTTCAATTAGTTATTTGGCATTATAGTTTCATTTTCTTGTTTTGGTTTCACACTTGAGTTCTAGCTATTTGAGCGTGACGGGTTGCTTGTTTTCGATAGCACGCATGTAGCAATGCATGCATGCACTGGTGGGGGCAAGCTACTGGAATTACACATTTCATAAGACTCTTGTTTGTTATGCTGTGCAGTTTGAAAACTGCTTGGAGATTGATTTCAACACTTGCATTATGTCATCACTTAAATTGTTTAGCAACGATCATAACTGCATCAACACGAATGTTATCTAGGTCAGTGGTTAAGCCACATAATTTTATGCGAACTTCTTGTTGTTCAATTCAGGCCGGATGGTCCCGTTTGTTAGCCAAAGTTTGCCAACGTGTTTCAAAGAGTAGGCCTATGCATGTAGTTATAAATCAGATAGTAAGACTGTTAACTGCAAGATATGATTATTCTTTAGACAAATGAAAACTTGGTGTTTATGTTTTCAACCAGTGAACCAAAAGACTGACCTCAATCGATTTTCTTTGCTCTCTTAAACTCGTTATCTCAATTAACTCTGAAACAGACCGAATGTAATATTTTGTAAATGAGGTTAATCAACTGTTGATAGACTTTTCATTCTGCTCATAAATGGTGTTAAATAGCGTTTATTGGTCAATGGTCCATTTAAACTTGATTTGTTTTTGTCTTTGTGCTGTGGGTGTTCTTGTGTTGTTACTCAGGACACTGTGTGTGAACTCTGTATAAGTTGAAATAGTTGGCATGCAGGATTAGTCCTTCGATTGATTCCTGTGTAAGGACTATGCCACGGAGTATGGTGTAGTCCTAGATGTTGGGACTAACTACTTTTATGATTAAGTTGGTGTTCTGCACTTAGCTTCACAGTGACTCATTATAAATTTTGAGTGTACATTGTCAATTGCAGTGTGAATTATTTGTCTTGTGGGACATTATAATTGTAATAAGATACATAATTATGATCTCATAAAATTAATTCATAAATTTGTTTGAAGTTTTATTATATTATATCATGAAGTCAATTCTTTGTTGTTTTGTCTATTTTTCTCTGACTCTACTTGTAATTAAAATATGCTACTTAATTATCATAATTTATACTGTTCAGCACTATGATGCTGAATATAAATTTTAAGGAAGAGGACCATGCTTCTTAAAAATATTCTTTATTAGCAGACAATATATGTGCACAAAGCTGCAGCCACAGTAATTATTCGATCCCATAGAGACATTACTTGTATTAGTGGAGAATCCAAGGAAGCAATGCAAGTGCAAGATTATTGATAGTGAGCTGTAGGCCTACATACTTTATAATGGTCCAGAGGAATGTGACTCGGTCAAATTAGCGAAACCAAGACCCAGGACGTTGGGTGCTGGATGCACTGGACCAATGCTACCCAGATCTCATAATCCAAAACCAGTGATTAACAAAGCTAAGGTCACCATAGATGATGTAGACACAGTGAACATTAAATTATTAATGAAAGAAATCGTATGTGATGCTGTTAGCAGAGGCTAGAATAATTATCTCTTGCAACATGCTTACCCAATGTATTGCTTTAAGCCTAACGCTGACCCAATGACCCATCGGGTTTTGCTCAACCAGACTTATTATTTTTAGTCTGTCCAACCAACGAGTTTGATGTTGACTAAAATTTCATTTGCAATGACCACCAATTGCAGACATTTAATATAATCTCTATAGCCTATAGTCGCCGTTATAGTCGCTATTACAGTGGATAATTCTAGCCTAGTTGCTAATGTAGTCATCCGTATAGACTATTCGCTGACTATTATGGACTTATGGTCGTCAAATTTTTACACAGTCACTATTGGGCCTAGCCTATATATAGGCCTAGTCGTTATTATGGTGAATATTATAATTCTTAGTAGGTCCATAATTGTCATAAATAGCCTATATTCGTTGATGAAGTCGCTAGTAGAGTCGTTAATATTTTTTGCTAATTCGGTAACGTAGACCATAATGTAGTCGCTAAATAGTCGTTAGTATAGTCTCTAAAATAGTCGCTAATAGGCCTAATTACATTCGGTTATATAGTGGTTAGCGTAGGCCTAATCGCTTATATATAGCCTAGTCGCTAATAATTATATGCCTAGTCGTTAGTATGGTCGATTATAGGCCTACAATTAGGGCCTAGGCCAAATTAACAGTCTCTAATATTCGTTAATTGCCATGGCTACAGGCCTAGGGCTAAATCGCTAAACACAAACTGAAAATGCAATTTCCATGCAACTTTCCTGCAGTAAAACTGATGCGCACTTTACCGTTAGGCCTACAATGTGCCTGCTTGCCTGACCCTTAATGGTGGATTAGGATCTGGAACCGATTTTAACCGTATTGGCCTAGACCTAGCCTACAACTTCAAACCTAATTGTGCTTGTAGCCTAGATTTGTTTTGATCGAGGGTCTGCATGGGTCTTTGATGGTTCCGTCGACTCTGCTTTTTGGGCACCGTAGAATGTCCATAGGACGATTGTGAGAGTGGGCAGCGCAAAGCAGCCACATACAATTAATGTAGGCCTAGGCAGGGTGAGAATTGCGGATTTGGTTTCAAATTTCAACCCCCAGTCTTCCGTAGAGCCCCAGAGTAAAGTCTGATTTTTCGCACCCCAATTCCAAGTGGATCATAGTCCAAACTCCAAAGTACCCTCCAGTTAATAAGCCAGTTCACCATCTCAGTGACCTTTCGCGTGCGCGTGCGCAGTGATCAAGGTCAATGCTACAATAGATGGTGTATAGGCCTATACCAACAGTTCGGACTTCGGAAAACTAATGACTCGCGCATTGTGAATTTGCAATCTTTATAAAATTCAACATCTATTGTAGCATTGACCTTGACTACTGCGCACGCGCACGCGAAAGGTCACTGAGATGGTGAACCCGCTTATTTTCCACGCTTTTTACACTGGGTTTGGGCCTAGACCTAGATCTAGAAAAATGTAGCCTAATCTTTGGAATTTCAGGGCATTTCGCAAGGCCCATAATTATTATTGCATGGCACCCAACCAAATGGACAGCGGTGTAGAGGATGATGATCTCAGAAATCCTCTAGGCTACCAGCAGGCAACCGCTGTCAGTTTGACCCAGAGCCTTCTATTAGGCTACAGTAGGCCTAATAGAAGGCTCTGGTTTGACCCATCGATAACTGGCTCGCTTGGTTACACCGGTAAGGCCGCGCGTCTGCACGCAATTCACTCTGTGAAAGAGCGTGCGGGTCGCGGTTCGATTCCCGAAGGTGGCTATTTCAGAGATTCAAATCTCGGGCTAGCACGGTCTGTCCACGGGGACCTAAATGGCGTGGCGACACTAATCATCTTCGAAATGGCAGTGTCGTTAAACATGATTGGCTGTTAGTTACTCCGTCTCTGATTGGTTATTGGTTACTCTGTCTCTCATTGGCTGTTGGTTACTCCGTCTCTGATTGGCTGTTGGTTACTCCGTCTCTGATTGGTTGTTGGTTACTCCGTCTCTGATTGGTTGTTAGTTACCCCGTCTCTGATTGGCTGTTATTTTCTCCGTCTCTGATTGGCTGTTAGTTACTACGTCTCTGATTGGTTGTTAGTTACCCCGTCTCTGATTGGTTATTGGTTACTCTGTCTCTGATTGGCTGTTGGTTACTCCGTCTCTGATTGGCTGTTGGTTACTCCGTCTATGATTGGCTGTTGGTTACTCCGTCTCTGATTGGTTGTTAGTTACTCCGTCTCTGATTGGCTGTTAGTTACTCCGTCTCTGATTGGTTATTGGTTACTCTGTCTCTGATTGGTTGTTAGTTACTCCGTCTCTGGTTGGCTGTTTGTTACTCCGTCTCTGATTGGTTGTTGGTTACTCCGTCTCTGATTGGTTGTTAGTTACTCCGTCTCTGATTGACTGTTGCTTACTCTGTCTCTGATTGGCTGTTGGCTACTCCGTCTCTGATTGGTTGTTGGTTACACTGTCTCTGATTGGCTGTTGGTTACTCCGTCTCTGATTGGCTGTTGGTTACTCCGTCTCTGATTGGCTGTTGGCTACTCCGTCTCTGATTGGTTGTTGGTTACACTGTCTCTGATTGGCTGTTGGTTACTCCGTCTCTGATTGGCTGTTGGTTACTCCGTCTCTGATTGGCTGTTGGTTACTCCGTCTCTGATTGACTGTTGGTTATTCCGTCTCTGATTGGTTGCTGGTTACTCCGTCTCTGATTGGTGGTTGGTTACTACGTCTCTGATTGGTTGTTAGTTACTCCGTCTCTAATTGGCTGTTAGTTACTCCGTCTCTGATTGGCTGTTGGTTACTCCGTCTATGATTGGCTGTTGGTTACTCCGTCTCTGATTGGTTGTTAGTTACTCCGTCTCTGATTGGCTGTTAGTTACTCCGTCTCTGATTGGTTATTGGTTACTCTGTCTCTGATTGGTTGTTAGTTACTCCGTCTCTGGTTGGCTGTTTGTTACTCCGTCTCTGATTGGCTGTTGGTTACTCCGTCTCTGATTGGTAGATAGTTACTCCGTCTCTGATTGGTTAATTGTTAGTTACTCCGTCTCTGATTGGTTATTAGTTACTCCGTCTCTGATTGGTTGTTAGTTACTCCGTCTATGATTGGTTGTTAGTTACTCCGTCTCTGATTGGTTGTTAGTTACTACGTCTCTGATTGGTTGTTAGTTACCCCGTCTCTGATTGGTTGTTAGTTACTCCGTCTCTGATTGGCTGTTAGTTACTCCGTCTCTGATTGGTTATTGGTTACTCCGTCTCTGGTTAGCTTTTGGTTACTCCGTCTCTGATTGGTTGTTAGTTACTCCGTCTCTGATTGGTTGTTATAGTTACTCCGTCTCTGATTGGCTGTTAGTTACTCCGTCTCTGATTGGTTATTGGTTACTCTGTCTTTGATTGGCTGTTGGTTACTCCGTCTCTGATTGGCTGTTTGTTTCTCCGTCTCTGATTGGTCATTGCCATGGTTATGGGCGGATGGAGAAGGTTTGTTTTTTGGGAAATTCAAGGCTGATGACTAAAAAAGAAAAAAAGGTCAGCAGTTTTTTCGGCGCCCCTGACAGAATTTCTGTATCCGCCCTTGGATGTGCGTACAAGAAAAAAAATGCTGGGGGCGCCGCTGCATCAGATCCCACCCAGGTTGTGCACGGTCGTTACTTGTTAGGCTATGAACACGTTCACATTTTAGGCCTACAATCCCAGGCGACCGTGCCGGAGCGTCGATTATGATTGACTACAGGTAGCCAGGTAGCCTAGCTAGTACATGAAGGGTGCTATAGGCCTAATAGTATTAGTAAAACTCTAATATCTTTGGTATTAGTAGGTGAATAATTAGTATTAGGGCCTAAAAGGTCTACTGAGTCTTCAATTCGGCAGATGGCATTGGTAAAATGATGACTAAAATTAGTAGTGGAACGCTGGCTGCCGACAGTTAGATTCTAGGCCTACTTCCATAATAACTTGTGAGCATCCGTCATAGGACACTACTATGAATTAACCTATTGTTAAAACATTATGCGGTTGTGTCATTTTGAAATTAAACCAAGATTATTATTTTTATTATTGAACTGTCATTATTGAACTTTCATTCACGACAAAAAACAATCTTGCTGCTCTTAAAAGCACGAAAGGCTAAAGCGTGCAGCAGGATAGACCTAATCTAAGTCTACTTTATAATGAATCTTAAACGAATAAATAAATTCTAAGTGCGCTCGTGTATATGCTGGTGTCCTGCGCTTAGCTTTAGAGTAGCACTTTCGAAAGCTAGAGTTTACGACTATGATTTTTGTATGCTAGATCGAAAAAACTGCTTAATTTAAGAGCTGTCTAGAAAGTACGTCTTCCTGAAAATATGACCTCAAACCGGTTGTTGCAGAGCCTTCTATTACTGTAATAGAAGGCTCTGGGTTGTTGGCCCTCGTTCGTTCGTTCGTTCGTTGAAGAGCCACCACAACCTCACCAACTATACTGCGGCCTTACTTACCAAACTGAATTGTCGGTTCTCAATGAGACGCAGAGAGCCAGACTATTATAAACCAATGCCTATCTTAGAATGAGATGCCCATCGCGATTCGGTATTTATTATTAGTCAGATTTGCATCAAACGTCTCAATGTGTAGGCGTAGGCTCGTCTAAAATCATGGGGTGGTTTTTGGTCGTGTTTATGTACGCACATTTATTTACAACAGATGCCTAATTCATTACTTGCAATAGCGATCGAGAGGATAACCGAGCAACGTCGTGTCATCGGATACCCCGAGAAGGCGACGCGCAGAAACCCTACGGCATATTCAAATTCAAATTCATATTCATATTCATATTCATTATGTTCTGCTTATCATACCGAATCTGCTATACAGGCGCACATAATAATCATCATATTCGACTGGCGCTATAATAATGCCACGGAACGTATATCAGCAGATTCGGATTTACTATACAGGCGCATATAATAATCATCATATTCGACTTGCGCTATAATAATGCCACGGAACGTGTATCAGCAGATTCGGATTTACTATACAGGCGCATATCATCATCATCATATTCGACTGGCGCTATAATAATGCCACGGAACGTGTATCAGCAGATTCGGATTTACTATACAGGCGCACATAATAATCATCATATTCGACTGGCGCTATAATAATGCCACAGAACGTGTATCAGCAGATTCGGATTTACTATACAGGCGCACATAATAATCATCATATTCGACTGGCGCTATAATAATGCCACGGAACGTATATCAGCAGATTCGGATTTACTATACAGGCGCATATAATAATCATCATATTCGACTTGCGCTATAATAATGCCACGGAACGTGTATCAGCAGATTCGGATTTACTATACAGGCGCATATCATCATCATCATATTCGACTGGCGCTATAATAATGCCACGGAACGTGTATCAGCAGATTCGGATTTACTATACAGGCGCACATAATAATCATCATATTCGACTGGCGCTATAATAATGCCACAGAACGTGTATCAGCAGATTCGGATTTACTATACAGGCGCACATAATAATCATCATATTCGACTGGCGCTATAATAATGCCACAGAACGTGTATCAGCAGATTCGGATTTACTATACAGGCGCACATAATAATCATCATATTCGACTGGCGCTATAATAATGCCACGGAACGTATATCAGCAGATTCGGATTTACTATACAGGCGCATATAATAATCATCATATTCGACTGGCGCTATAATAATGCCACGGAACGTGTATCAGCAGATTCGGATTTACTATACAGGCGCATATCATCATCATCATATTCGACTGGCGCTATAATAATGCCACGGAACGTGTATCAGCAGATTCGGATTTACTATACAGGCGCACATAATAATCATCATATTCGACTGGCGCTATAATAATGCCACGGAACGTGTATCAGCAGATTCGGATTTACTATACAGACGCATATCATCATCATCATATTCGACTGGCGCTATAATAATGCCACAGAACGTGTATCAGCAGATTCGGATTTACTATACAGGCGCACATAATAATCATCATATTCGACTGGCGCTATAATAATGCCACGGAACGTATATCAGCAGATTCGGATTTACTATACAGGCGCATATAATAATCATCATATTCGACTGGCGCTATAATAATGCCACGGAACGTGTATCAGCAGATTCGGATTTACTATACAGGCGCACATAATAATCATCATATTCGACTGGCGCTATAATAATGCCACGGAACGTATATCAGCAGATTCGGATTTACTATACAGGCGCATATAATAATCATCATATTCGACTGGCGCTATAATAATGCCACGGAACGTGTATCAGCAGATTCGGATTTACTATACAGGCGCATATCATCATCATCATATTCGACTGGCGCTATAATAATGCCACGGAACGTGTATCAGCAGATTCGGATTTACTATACAGGCGCACATAATAATCATCATATTCGACTGGCGCTATAATAATGCCACGGAACGTATATCAGCAGATTCGGATTTACTATACAGGCGCATATAATAATCATCATATTCGACTGGCGCTATAATAATGCCACGGAACGTGTATCAGCAGATTCGGATTTACTATACAGGCGCACATAATAATCATCATATTCGACTGGCGCTATAATAATGCCACGGAACGTATATCAGCAGATTCGGATTTACTATACAGGCGCATATAATAATCATCATATTCGACTGGCGCTATAATAATGCCACGGAACGTGTATCAGCAGATTCGGATTTACTATACAGGCGCACATAATAATCATCATATTCGACTGGCGCTATAATAATGCCACGGAACGTATATCAGCAGATTCGGATTTACTATACAGGCGCATATAATAATCATCATATTCGACTGGCGCTATAATAATGCCACGGAACGTGTATCAGCAGATTCGGATTTACTATACAGGCGCATATCATCATCATCATATTCGACTGGCGCTATAATAATGCCACGGAACGTGTATCAGCAGATTCGGATTTACTATACAGGCGCACATAATAATCATCATATTCGACTGGCGCTATAATAATGCCACGGAACGTATATCAGCAGATTCGGATTTACTATACAGGCGCATATAATAATCATCATATTCGACTGGCGCTATAATAATGCCACGGAACGTGTATCAGCAGATTCGGATTTACTATACAGGCGCACATAATAATCATCATATTCGACTGGCGCTATAATAATGCCACAGAACGTGTATCAGCAGATTCGGATTTACTATACAGGCGCACATAATAATCATCATATTCGACTGGCGCTATAATAATGCCACGGAACGTATATCAGCAGATTCGGATTTACTATACAGGCGCATATAATAATCATCATATTCGACTGGCGCTATAATAATGCCACGGAACGTGTATCAGCAGATTCGGATTTACTATACAGGCGCACATAATAATCATCATATTCGACTGGCGCTATAATAATGCCACGGAACGTATATCAGCAGATTCGGATTTACTATACAGGCGCATATAATAATCATCATATTCGACTGGCGCTATAATAATGCCACGGAACGTGTATCAGCAGATTCGGATTTACTATACAGGCGCATATCATCATCATCATATTCGACTGGCGCTATAATAATGCCACGGAACGTGTATCAGCAGATTCGGATTTACTATACAGGCGCACATAATAATCATCATATTCGACTGGCGCTATAATAATGCCACGGAACTGTTGCTAGCGGTTAAGTGGTATATTATAGCGCCAGTCGAATATGACGATGGTCATTAGCGCCTGTATAGTGAAAATCGAATCTGTTGCTAGCGGTTAAGTGGTATATTATAGCGCCAGTCGAATCTGATGATCATCATTAGCGCCTGTATAGTGAAAATCGAATCTGTTGCTAGCGGTTCCGTGGTATATTATAGCGCCAGTCGAATCTGATGATGATCATTCTCGCCTGTATAGTGAAAATCGAATCTGTTGCTATAGCGGTTCCGTGGTATATTATAGCGCCAGTCGAATATGATGATGATCATTCTCGCCTGTATAGTGAAAATCGAATCTGTTGCTAGCGGTTAAGTGGTATATTATAGCGCCAGTCGAATATGATGATGATCATTCTCGCCTGTATAGTGAAAATCGAATCTGTTGCTAGCGGTTAAGTGGTATTATTATAGCGCCAGTCGAATCTGATGATGATCATTCTCGCCTGTATAGTGAAAATCGAATCTGTTGCTAGCGGTTAAGTGGTATATTATAGCGCCAGTCGAATATGATGATGATCATTAGCGCCTGTATAGTGAAAATCGAATCTGTTGCTAGCGGTTAAGTGGTATATTATAGCGCCAGTCGAATATGATGATGATCATTCTCGCCTGTATAGTGAAAATCGAATCTGTTGCTAGCGGTTAAGTGGTATATTATAGCGCCAGTCGAATATGATGATGATCATTCTCGCCTGTATAGTGAAAATCGAATCTGTTGCTAGCGGTTAAGTGGTATTATTATAGCGCCAGTCGAATCTGATGATGATCATTCTCGCCTGTATAGTGAAAATCGAATCTGTTGCTAGCGGTTAAGTGGTATATTATAGCGCCAGTCGAATATGATGATGATCATTAGCGCCTGTATAGTGAAAATCGAATCTGTTGCTAGCGGTTAAGTGGTATATTATAGCGCCAGTCGAATATGATGATGATCATTCTCGCCTGTATAGTGAAAATCGAATCTGTTGCTAGCGGTTAAGTGGTATATTATAGCGCCAGTCGAATATGACGATGATCATTAGCGCCTGTATAGTGAAAATCGAATCTGTTGCTAGCGGTTCAGTGGCATATTATAGCGCCAGTCGAATATGATGATGATCATTCTCGCCTGTAGGCCTATAGTGAAAATCGAATCTGTTGCTAGCGGTTCCGTCCTATGAATTACATTGGGTTACTCTTGGGCCGGTTTTGGAAGCCTTTGTGCGGGAGTTTCGGAAAGTACATGGCAACCGTGAACATAACGGATCCGCGGATCGGAACGAATGTGAATTCAGGGCTAGGTTCTTGAGCGTGAGAAGGCGCGACTGTGGTGTACACCCAATACGCTGATTATGCGGCGATGTCTGGTGTTCGACGCACGTCTTTATTAGTTTGGCCGTGAAAGCGACGCCTCGAGGTTCGTAGATGTGTTTTGGGCGTATAAATATAACTCGAAGGTAGCAATCGCACTGTGTTTCATCATTCTGAGCTGGTATGACTACGAGCATCGGCCACTGATTATTATTCATTCTGTTTGCACGATCTCCTTTGCGTCCGATGTTGCCGGTTGCTTAGATGTTTGGTTGCCGAGGGGTAGAACAGCGTGTTGACGCGCTTCGTGAACAGAAATGGACAACGTTCTCCTAGGATACATAATTTTTCGCAGCTTTATCGAGACTTGCGTAATAAATTGTCTTTAGTATTAATAATAACGACGACAGGGACGTCTCAGAAACTGCGAACTGCGGGATAAGCCTTTGCAGACAAATGAGATTTAAGTTTTGGTTTGAAAAAGTATACTTAAGAGTGTACTGAAAGTGTCTTTGAAAGACTGTCGATGACATTGGTGCTTCTAAAGGGAAAGACTTATTTTTGTGTAAGATATTTCTAAAGACATTTGAAGTTATTATGTTATTCTAAAAGGCCTAAAAGTTTGCATGGTCAGTTGTCTACTTTAATAGTGAAAGCAGGAACTGGTGTTGTTTAATTGCATGGTGTTGCATAGTTTGCCTTTCAAGCTAAGAATGACTACAGCATGCAAGACATTGCAAAGTAGGTGTCCTGTTAGCTGAATGGCACATTGGCTGCTTAGTTTACAATATATTAAATGGTGGTAGAACCCTCGACCTGGAATGGCCTCTCCGTGATGCTCCACTCCTTTCTATAAAGTCTCCTTCTCAGCCATTCCTCTCTTATCTTAAGACAGTTTTATTTGTTGCGCTAAGGTTGGGAGTGACTCAGAGTAGTCCTCTTGAAGAGGTGCTATAAATTAATTTAATGAATGAATAAACTAAACACTGACACTAACTCAGAGGTGGCATAATGCATCTGTAACCATTGTCATGCTGATGGTTCAGGATTCAGCCTTTCTTCAGACAATGAGCAGACACTGTTTGAATGTCTGAAGTAGAAAGCTCTAATAAACGAATATACATAGTCATGCATACACACATACATTCGTGCTTACATCAGTGGCGTAGGCAAGGGGGGGGTTTCGGGGGTTAAAACCCCCCCATTGGCTCCGAAAAAAGGTTTTTTTAAGGTTCTTTTTCCATTTAAGTAAGAAAAAATAGCAAAAAACAGGGTTTCCAGCCATAAAACCCCCCCCATGAAAAATTCCTGGCTACGCCACTGGCTTACATGCACATCATGATCAATTTAGGACATATGTGATTCAACTTGCTTATCTGCCTGCATGCAATATAACTCAAATCAGCACATCTTTCCTCAAGAGATCCGATTTGGTTGTACTTAAATATGAGCCACCTGACATTGGGGACAAGGCCGCTGTTTTTGGCTAGAGGGATGAGTGGTCAGCAGCGGTTGTGACTAACCACTCTCTCACTGCTGTCCATCATCTTGACTTCCGCTTGCCTCGAGGACTCAGGTGTGTGTACTAAATTGATTTAGGACATTCCATTGTTTCTCTGCACGCGATCTCGTGAAATTGGAACAAGACACCGATTCTGAATGCAGCTGAAGCGCAGTGCAGACTGTGATGCATGTTGTCATCCGTTTGCAACTTGTATTGGCTGTTCACTTAAACCTGAACCACTTAAGCTATATGTGGCTCGAATTCCGGTTCCCACACCTATTGGATTTTAGCAGAGCGTCACCGTTAGTCGTTTGGATCTATGATTTCTATTGAAGCGATGGTCAAATGATAATTTGATAGTTGATACCATAGGCATTGTGGCGGTAGTGATATTGCTGTAATTAGATTTGATCCGTTTAGTCTTTGCATATCCTGAATGGAAAATTTAAGAGCAAAATAGTGACATTTATTAACTATCTCATCAGGATTGTTCTATGCACTTTTTATGTTCAGCAGGTGGAAAACCATCAATGTCATCGGAACCTTCGGTTTCCTTCCCGTCGGAAGTAACCAGGACTACCTCTTCTTCTTCAGTGGTGGAAGTGAAGTCACCTTCGAGCTCTAATGTAGAGGCACAAAGAACAGTGAGTTATGCCGAGAGTGAGGGCGCTCACCTGGCAACAAGCGATATGCATAGTCGAGCTACGATGAGAATGACTGCGCCTCACACTTCTCCATCTTTATTTGTGACAACATGTCATGTCGATGACATCCTAGGAATGGAGTTTGTTACTGGAGCTTCAGAGGTTGCGATGAGTTCTATACAGTGTTCTGTAGATGTCTTGAGCCAGGCAAACAGCGCATCCCAAAGACATGTCGTCGAATGCCCGGTTAGATACTTGCTCTGTTTACCTTTTGATTCTATAGCCAAGCTGTATTGTAAAATAGTTGCTGTAATTAATTTTTGATTTAATTAAAATCACACACATGTACCCACTTGCACACACACACATGTACAGTTGCATACACATATGCACTTGTGGGGCATCTTAAAGGAATCCTTGTCAAAGACATTGATTATGAGTCTTATGTCAGCTGGTTGGTTGAAGGAAGATATCTCACAAGTGCATTGTCAGGTCTAGATTATTACAAAGAAGTTTGGTTAAAGCAATGCGAATATCTATTGTTGATAAAGTTAAGTGATCTATCAAGGCCCATTGTTATGCTCTCCCGACTTTTCAGAGGTGCCTTAGTGAAATGAACTTGCTGAGCCTAAGTACTTCCTTGAATAACTGTGACTATTATAACTGAACAATATGTATAAAATTGTATATATGTATAAAATTTGATATATATATATATTATATATGTGTAATTTTCTAGTGTTGCCAGTTAGTAAATATTACAACAGGTTGTGCTAGCGCTTTGCTTATGGAGTTGGCTGGAAGTTACTTTTCTTGAAGAGGTTTTTATGAGCTGCTAACTCCACTGACTGAATGATGATTTTCCTCTGGCTGTTGTTACCGGGGTTCTTAGTTTGAAGATAAGGCACAGGTGGGAAGGATAAGGAAGAGAGGAAAGTAGCTGGAGTAGCTGGAGTAGAGACATCAGGATAAGTGGCTTAGTTTAGAGGAGTGCTCTCGGTTTATGTTGGCAGTTTTTTTTACCGTGCTGTTGCATTGGTTTTTCTTTTCATGACTCACTAAGTAGTCTGTTAGCTAAATGGAACATGGGATGATAATGAATTGTATAGCTGATTATATTAAATCCCTACATTAAAAAACTTTTATTTAATTATCTAATATCAAGCTGTATTATCGTCTGTGGCGTTCGTGAGTAGCATGAATGCGATTGTAATGCTTTAAAAGCTGTAGTAGTAGTTTGAGTTTAAAGACACTGTGTGATAACAAAGATCATTGCGTATCTCCCCCTCCTTTATCCAAGCTAGGGACTGGCACTTGCAGAGTACGAACAGCGGTGGAGTCTAAAAGCAGTAATAGCATGTCAATGATAGTATATGACTTTTTAAACATGGTTAATTGACTAAACAGGTCTTAAAAGGTTAAGATAAGCTGAGAAACCCACACACGCGTTGCATGCACGCATGCACACACACACACACGCACTTAAATGTTTTATTAAACAATTGGATTACATTTTTAGAAATGGCATGAGGACTGTTCTGATTGGTAAGAATTCCTGTGCTAATGAAGAAGATAAAGCTTCAGTGATGTTTGTGATCTTTGTCTTGATTGCTATTCTGCATAGGAAGAATGCTTTGTCTTCCTGACCAAATTCACTTTGATGATCTGATATATGTATCATGATAGGTCTACAACTAGTCTGTTAAATTGAGATCTTTTTACACATAGCCATTGTTTTGATGTTTCTGTTCCTGTAGCCATTTCTTTAATAGTTTGACACCAACGGCAATATGAATATCTTGGTGCATGTACTACAGTAACTATATATACATGTATTTATCTACATGTATGTGTGTTCATTTATTTCCAAAAAACAACAGGCAAAACGCCGTAGGTGTACATTAATATGATTGACAGTATAACCACGCAGTCTGTTAGTACCTGCTTTTAGATAACATTCTTGGGATAAATTCATCACATCCCACATTCATTAGCTAATGTAAATTATTGATCATAAGTGTTTGATGCCTGTGGCTTTATTACAATGGTGTAATTTTTGGCTTAATGTTGCAAGGTTAGAGAGTTCATAAGTGCTATTAATATCAAGATATATGCCATTTAACTAATTCCTGCAGGTGGTTGGAAGGTATAACTTTGCTTTATGCTTGTGGCTGGAATCATCAGGGTGAGACAGGTTTTGATTTTGAACCTGTAGTTTAAACAATGGTCTCTTTCAGTTTAGTCTGATGCAATTAATGGTCTGTGTGTGAAGACCTAAATTGGAATGGCACCAGTTCAAACGTGGCGGCAGATCATCTGCTTAATGAGTCACAATGCCATTTGATCGCTGTATGAAAATATGTATATTTACATCTTACTTCTGACCTTGACAGTGCAGCCTCTCTGAATGGGAGGCATCTGTCATCCGGCATCTGCCATGTGACTTTGTATGAAGAGGTTTGCTGTGTAGTTCTGTATCTGTGCCTTGTGTTTACATGAGTATGCATGCTATATATGCAAATTATACATGTTGCCTCATCTGATTATAGTCTGTGAATAGCTAGATATACAAATATGCAGTGTAATCAAGGATGTTCATGTTTGTAATTAATTCACAAGGCAAATGTCTGTCGGTGCCTTCTATCTCAGTTTCTTTGTGTGTAGTTGGGCTTCATTTTCATGGAGTGGCTTCAGAGAACTGGGCCCTCTTGACTGGTCACCACAGGACAAACAGCTGCTCTGATCTCATAGTGACTCATTGCTCATCAAGTATTCTGGCTGTGACTCTTCATGTGATTGTGTTTGGCCTAATAGCCAGTAGGCCTTGCCTGTGATGATTTTAAAACCACCAGCTGTTTAAAAGCATTATGTCAATATACCTTAGTTGTTTAACTGCTTCTTTGTAAATATTTACCAATCTGAGTAGATACAATCCCTCTATTGGTAATAAATTGTGGTTGTCTTGGTATATAGTTTTTTTAAAGTGTGTGATGGCAAGTGACTTCTAGGTTGTTTCTTTCTTGCCGAGATAGTATGACTTTTAGGGTTGTAGGACATTAGCCCCCCTGGACATTATCCCCCCCGGACATGATCCCCCTCGGACATTAGCTCCCGGACATATTCCCCCTCGATTTTGCGTAGGACATTAGCCCCCCCGGACAAAGTCCCCCCCTATGTGCAAATCATAGAATAATGCGGCAACCGATAAGACTTGTCACTGGCATTCACATGCAAACGAAAGTAGGGCCTATACAGTCTATTTGTTTAGTGTCTTACAGCAAAGGTTTGTTAACGTCAGTTAGGCTATCTATGTCTGTGCTTCATAGACTTAGGCTATTAGCGTTGTTTCCATTCAAAATTAGATTCAATACATAAGAGAAATGAAGAAATGGGAATCGTATACAGTAGCCTAAGTAGGCCTACTTGTTAGTGTCAGTTATGGCTACAAGGAAGGTTTATTAACGACATTCGTAGACTTCTTAGGGTCGTTTCAGACCTTTAAACTGTCTTATAATATACATATTAAACCTTCAATTAACTTAACATATTTCTACAGGATGTTAAACTAATGTGTAATGTATAGATATTAAATTAACATAGGCCCATTAATTACATTTTGTGCATCACTTTTAGGTAATGATATCATATACTGGGGGTGATAATGTCCTACCCCGGGGGGGATGATGTCCGGGGGGGATAATGTCCTGGGAGGATAATGTCCAGGGGGGCTAATGTCCGTTCCCCGACTTTTAAATACCCTCAAAGACTTTCCCGGTTTTTAATTTTGTAAATTTCAGTGCTGTGTTATATATACCATACCTGTTTTTTTACTCTGTTCTTCTGTTTGAACTTTGAACGAAATTCTTCTCGGCCAGTATCCTAACTTAGTGTTTCAGCTTAAATCCTTTCACCATTGTGGTGAAGCTCCAAAGTAGAGAGGGTGTAGTAGTGTAGTACAGTAGTAGTAGTTTCAGTTTGATCCTTTACCCGTTTGCCCCGAGAATATCCGCTGAAAATGGGCTTAACGGGAAAAAATGAACGGGTAAAGGGTTAATGGCACTGTGTGATAACATAGCATCACCCTCCTCCTTTATCAAGGCTTGGGACTGGCACTGCCAAACTGCAAGCAGTGGTGGAGTTTAGATGGGGTGTGCTGAATGAGTTTCCGGTATTCTGGTAATGAGCTGCATTGAGCTGAGTGTGGTCATGGAAAAAATCATCTCTGATGTGGACTTTTGCTAATTTCCTTTCTAATCTTGTAGCTATTTATTGCTTTGCGAGCGCCTGGTAGTTTGTAGGAATCCTTGTTTGTCTGGACTTATGCAAGCAATCTATTCCTTCTGTTTTGCCTTCTAAAGCAAGAGTTCTTTGAAGTCTGTGACCTTTGCTTACCCTTGGCATGGCACAGGATTGCTTCAGTACGGTGTGTGCTTAGAAGTAAGTAGTGCATGGTAATTTGAGACATTGACGAGTGTGGCCAGATTGTTTCTTGTGTGCTCTAAGTTTCATAATTTATTGTCATGGGGCAGTTTCTTGCAATATTTACATCCTTTCAGCATGGGTGAAAGACAGTACACGAATGTCTGGATGCAGACATCGCAATTCAGACTTTGTCTATAAATCTTTATGGCCTGAGCCAGATAATGGAAGGCCCTGGGTAGACTGTTGGATAATAATACTACTACTGTTTCTCAAGATCACAGCCGTAAGCCACACATTGAATGCTCAGATGTAGGTAATTATTGCCATACAGAATGTATGTGAATGAGCATCTAACTACACAATTGTGCACTATCATCAGACATTTTTGTTGGTAACTGGAGGTACATCCGGCCATAAATTAATGCCAGTAGCTGGTGGCGTGCTAACCAGCTGACAGTGGTGTGGGATGGTATATACCTGGAAAAGGCTTACGCTGCAGTTCTATTTCATCCAGATGTGGGAGATGAATGTCTAATTGTCTATGCCCTGGCTCACGAAAACCTACTTCCTCTGAAGACTGGAACTCAGTTTCAGGGAAGAGCCTTTGTTGGTTGCAGGCTGCTTCAGACTGTTGTGGAAGGTAGGAAGGACTGAACAAAGAGTAAAATAAGAGATTGATCCAAAACTAGCTATTTGGTTAAAAAAAATTATTATTGGTTTTGATAGGCATTGATGTGAACACTGAAGGATTAGAAATATCACAGATAAGTCCAAAAATATTTAGTACAATGATACACGCATTATAAAAAATTATACTTTTTACTTGTGGATATTATTATTATTGTTCATCAATAGTTTCTTTTAAAATTATTTATATTTTGTGTTGTTGTAATGTTTCTATTGATAATTTGTAATTTCCATTATACTGTTAATAATGTGACTTTTGATGGTCATTGCTTGATGAATAGGTGCTGCTGCTTTAGTGCTGTTCAGTGGTTAAAGTGACTTGGGTGAGCAGTGGGAACGCCAACTATGAGCAGTGGGAACGCTGTTGAAGTTTTATTGGGAATGCCCATGCTTTAAGGGTTCCATGCGTGGTGAGCAGTGGGAACGCAGGCCAAGAAATTTGGGAGCAGTGGGAACGCTGTTTTCACGCGTTCCCACTCTCTTTAAACCCTAGTGCTGTTGTTGCTGGTGTTGCAATTTGTAATTGTAATTTATTTTTGTAACATTTATGAAGTGTCACTCACCAATTCATAGATGCTGCTAACCCAAGTCAGAGCTCTCTCTAGATAACAAATCAATCTTTCCAATACAGAGGATGAGCATTATGTATTGTTTTTAGTCATTTATGAAGCACATCGAGTAGGGTAAACCATTAAGAGGCACTCCCAGTGCGCAAGGGTCCACGAGCAGAAGCAGGTTTTGAGAAGAGAGAAGGCAGAAGAGTAGTGTAGAGCGAATGGAAGGAGAAAGCACATGCCAAAGAGAAGGACCATTTGAGGCAAATGATCGAGATTGAGCCACAGCAGTTCTGATTATTATTTTATTTATTGCACATTTTTTATTACTGAAGTTGGTATTGCCAGTGCACGGCTTTTGTTGTGAATGTTATTGTTATTATGTAGTTAGTATTTGTCGACATAAACAGCAATATTTGAACTGCATCTGGTGCTTGATGAGTCCATCCCTCTGTCTTCCTTGGCGAGGAGTGTGGCTTAGCTAGTAGCAGTTGCTTGTCTGTATAGGGCAGGCCGTTGAGGATGACTAATGCGGGTAATGTATAGGCACATGCGCATGCGCGCGCTGTTCAGCTTCTGCAGCTCTAGCTGGCCATCTCTTACGTCGGCAGCAGCAGCAGGGCCTTCACAGTTGAGCTTCCATGCAGGCTGCAGGCTTAGGATGGGTGAGGGGGTGGGCTTACCTTGGGCTAGCCCCTCTGTGCCTAATCTGCCTAATCGTGGGCTGTTGTGGGCCGTGCAGAATAGGGATGCGGTTAAAAAGTGACTTCGACGAAGGGAGGGCCTTGTCCAGTAAGTATTGTGCGTGATATAAAATATGGCAGCATATCGCGTAGAATATATGGCGAATGTCACAGTCCGTGTGTGTCGGTGCATGTGGAAATGTATGTGTAGTCGTGTGTGTATGAATATGCCTCTGTGTGTGTGTGTGTGTGTGTTTGTGTTGATGAGAAGCCAGATCTATATTGCGTCAGGCTTTATGCTGGAGTGAGTGATGTGAGGAGAAGGAATGGAATATCGGTTGGCTGTTTGAAATCTGTGTCAGTCAATTTCTCTTATGCTAATAATGCTGGTCAGACGTATACTGAAGTAGAATGCTCGTTCATTCATTCATTCATTCCATGAATTTATGTGACTCTTCTGCATTAGACGATATTAAGAGACGAAGGACTGTCCAGCTTTATTCACTAAAATACAAAAAGTATTTTTTATTTATTTGGATATGTTGGGCCATTTTGCCATTTTATTTGTTTTTTTTAGCCAATTGAGTTTCGTGTTTCCATTTGAGTCAATTTAGCCGAGTGAGTAGCCATTTGAGGTCATTTATTCATGTTGCTATGTGAAGCCATATATATGCCACGAGAGACCATGTGGCTTTGGCTATGTTAAGCCATCTAGACAGGTTGAGCACTGTTGATAAGATGGAGATAAGGTTTGTGCAAATGACTTGTAGTTGAACATTTAAAGTGAGTAATGCCTTGAACTGCCATTCTTGAGGTCAGGGGTTTCATGCGCTACCAGCAGTAAAGCAGGATTACGCAGCAGTTTTCTTTCTAAATATTCTCTTGTCACCTGTGTACCCTGTGTACCCTACAAAATGTATACATCCGGTTATATTACTTGATGAGAAATCACATGCTGAATGTGTGTGTGTGTGTGTGTGTGAGAGAGAGAGAGAGAGAGAGAGAGAGAGAGAGAGAGAGAGAGAGAGAGAGAGAGAGAGAGAGGCAGACAGACAGACAGACAAACATACAGACATAGAGGGAGAGACAGGGACAGACAGACAGGACTGGCCACCTGTTTCAACTGACATCATATGTTGAGGTACAAGTGCCTTGTAGGTCTAACTTTGAATGCTGACAATCGCATTGTCTGCTGTTTAGCAGTTACCATAGATACATCAGAAGTAACTGTAGTTACTAGTTAGTCTCAATATTCTCCACTTTGTTGGCAGACCTTGAATTGTTGCTACATATCTGAATCTGGTCTCTGTTTATTGTTTGAAAGCAGCACTGCTATATAATCAGCAGAATTTGTCTTACACAACAGACCAGTCATTGCTAATCAGTGCCTTCAGTCAACCCTATCAGTTTAATTCCATGCTTTAATGCCATATTAATGATGTCATTGTACTGAAAGTAGCTGGGAAGTTAATGCGGCTTGCCATTACAGTGTTAATGACATTTTGAAGTCAGAGCATTCTAGCAGAGTCTCATAGCATATTATAAAGTCAGCATAATGATAAACAATTATAATAGTGTAACAGGTAGGAGTGTATATGACCTCAGCTTGGTTTTGAACCTATGCCTACTGGCATGTTGACCAAGCAGTAACAGTTGAGAATGCCGCTGTTGTGAGGGAGGGAATGGCAACTGGCATTTTGCAAAGAATGAGACCTGAATGATAATTAAAGAAGTTTCAAGAAGGCCTTCTTTGCATGCAGAACAACTATATTAGTATTGTGTGTTGTCCTTGATCAGAAGAGGCTTTGGCAATAGCTGTGCTGTTGCTGTTAGCCAGCATGCTCTAGCTATCCTGGGCCAACAGTGAACTTGGCCTGATCACAAAGTTATATAAATTAAATTTTTGCCTACTCCAAGAAATTCGGCTCTATGAGTAGTCCTCCCGGGGGAGGAGGGGGGAAGGAAGAGAATGTGGTTGCCCAATGCCCTATAACTTATTTCTAATGTGGAAATGAGTGTTAATAAATAAATTCAGGGATTGTTGTTCGTGTTCTAATCTGTTTATCTTAAATAATGGTGTTGAAAATATTGAGGCAGAACTTTGCCTTTAAATCTCTATTGCGTTGTTTTGCTTGTTTTGCAAACCATAATTACTTATATTTGTAATTGGGGGTTGGGGGGTGGGTAGATTTCGAAGTGTCTGTAGACTAGGAAAGGCAGGCAGTGTTCATGCTTGGGTGTGAGTGGGCCAGGGTGCAATTAAGCAGCCTAACCCTGTTAGTCCTAATTGCTAGGCCTCTTTCTCTTCTGGTTGTCTGAGCAGGGTGAGAGCTGGCTGGGTCTGAAGTTTTGCCTATTTATGGCAGAAATGAACTTAATTGGACCAGCATATCAATTCCTATCCTGCATGAGTGGCTGATTGACAGATCTTGTGAGGGAGGAGACTTTGACCTCCTCTGCTGTAATTATCCTGGGATGGATTTGCCTTTGTCTGAGGGTAATGGTCACAAATAGAAGGAGGATATAGTAAAGGAGTGAGTTGGAGGGGCATTATGTATTTGTGTTGTTTGTTTTTCTATTTGTTTTAGCTGGCACAAGTTCTGTTCTTTCTACTTAAACTGTCAATAATAATAATTAATAATAATTGCAAAAATTTATATGGCGCCGTAACAGCCATGCCGCTACACTGAGGCTGGTTATGTTAAGGTTATATTGCTGAGGTTATATTACACAGCACAACTGAAAAATCATCCTTTCATAATCCTTCCTCATTTCTGCATTGCAGTATTTGACTCACCAAGGTCTCTGTTAGTCATACTTACCACTGAAGTCCATGGACTTTATCCATGATGTACCTGTCACAGCAGGTGCCATGCATTGAGGCTGAAATTCCGGGAGGTGTTAGAAATTTAACAGGCATTGTTTTGTTGTTAACGACTTGTTTTTTTTGTCAATTTCAGGGTTGTGCTGCAAGACGAGTGGTTTATCACACGTGTAACTTGCAACCACACGAACAGTTAGCTTTCCATGAGTACCCTCTGTCATCTGGCTCCCTGGCAGCAGAATTCTTACCGACATCTCTACAGGAGGGGGGCGAGGGAACCCTTACGTATAGCGCACAGGCTCCGGTGAGTGCGACTCACATCCAACATTCTCACGGTGCTCTGCCATTCGGATCTCATCAGACTGGCGCCGTTCGAAGTGCGCAGTGCCAGCACGACTGCTCCCACCGCACTTCGGCGCCAGAGAAGCACAGCGAAGTCGACCCGTACTACTCCGTTTACGGGGAGCCAGTTGGGACAACCGGTTCCTCGCAGCGGTTTATTTCCAGCGGTGAAGTTCCCCGACCGTGTCCGGTCCACGGGAGCGAGACATTCGTGACGTCGTTCAACCCGACTTTTGACATTCCGCTCTACTCCAACATCCCCGGAACGCTTCCCTACCTTCCGCACTACTACGTCCAGCCGCCCCATCGCCATCCGCACCCTCCTCGTCGCCCGCTTCCTACTCACCTACCGGGCGCTCCCTACGCTCCGTTCCACTCCGGCGGACACCATCACTGCTGCTCGTCGCTCTTCCACGATGGAACAACTGACGTTCGTCGACAGTTTCCCGGTCACTACGAACCACCGGTGTCGTCGGTGATTCTTGACGACCACTTTCAGCCCAACATCTCAACTGGAACCGTAGCGTCCCAGTCGCACGTCTGTCCTCCGCACGAAGAACATGACGATTTTCAACTCGTGACGACGACGACCCATCATTCCATGGCCTCCCCCTCCTCGCCTGACGGAAACGATCCTCACGGCTCCTCCGGTGGTAGAGCCGAACCGAGTTCCGGGTCTGTTGCGGAGACGGAAACTCCGGGCGATGTCCGGCCGGAAGAGTCGCGGACGGAAGGCGTGGCGTACGGTTCGACCTATCGTGTGCGTGAACCGGAAATGTTCGTCGTTTCCACGGATGTTGCAGACGATGTGGAGGAAGCCAGTGCGCTTTCTGCAGAGGCTTCAGGTAAGGGGTTTGGAGTGATTTGTCTGTAGTTTATTTCCTCATTCTGTTTTCCATTTTTAGATTCGCTCTGATCTTTCTGCACTTCTGTGGTCTTCACATCCATCTTAATGCCCTTCTATATCTCATGCCCTTCTGTTTCCCAAGCTCTGCAAGTCTAGTAACCCTGTTGTTGACCATTCCTTTGGTCACTGATGTTGATATATGATATATGTAGTTTATATATGATATATATATGTAATATGTAGTGTATATATATGTTTATATAACTATATATTTGTGTATATATATATATATGATATTATTCAGAATCATATATCTTTGTTCAATTTCAATCTGACAAACCACAGAATGATTGCAATTCATAGAATGAACAAATGATAACAAGTTAAATTGCAGGAGTCGAATTGAACTTTTGGCAGCCATGCAAGGCGTCCATCACGTCCTAAGCCTCAGTTTACCAATACCACCTGCTGAATGGAAGGTTGAGTGGACCTTTGGAAGGGTAGCATGAGGAGATCCCATGTCCATTTGCTCTTCATGCCAGTGTGTTACCATTACATAATCCCTCTGGTCATGTAATGCATATTTCTTGATATTGAGTTACGTTACCTCATTTAACCTTACCTTCTCTGTTATGACGACTTCAATGTCTTGCATGTACGGCAATCAATGTCTTGCTTGGTAAACTGTATGTAAACATTGACTGTCACCATTCTATATTTAGAATTCTGATAACAGGGTTGTTGCTATCTTCTTTTTATATAGAGAGTGTCTGCTGTTTGTTGACTTGACCTGGGCAGTAGGATTTGCAAGCGTGTCAAGATGCTATGGTGACGAAAATAGGCGGCTGTTGTATAGTAAGGTTTGATGCTCTGTTGAGAGAAGCCAAAACAGATCACCAGATGGCCTAGCGATGGCAAACATTTGAGTTAGGGCTGTTACCTTGGACTTGCTTGCAAATCTTTGTGCAGATACATTGGTTGCCAGTCTAAGGAGCCATGATCTGATCTGTGGGAGGTCTCGAGTAATGACTTTATAACCAACGGTCCTGTGCTCTGATCTAGCCACTTTGTGCTTCTCAGGGCTTTTAATAAACAGCCTGCCAACAACCATATTATGATCTGCAAATTATGGCAAAGTAGTGTGATTAAACTTGTTTCTGCAGTTTGATGTATGTGGTTCGACTCAAATCTCAATATTTGCACACATCCAGTTTGTCTGGTGACAATGGTAGTAATTAATGTGGCCAGAATCCATGTCTAGACACCTCAATGCATGCCATTGCGTGACCTACGATTACACAATGATCTGCATGCGTGTGGTTGTATTTTTTATCCATGCAAACATCAAGATATATGTTAGCTGACTTGTAAATGCGCTTATGTGCACCACCCACCACCATTGCATTCAGAAGCAAGATGCAGATTTGATCAAGTGGTTTTCATCAAGTGTTGACTTTCAATGACTGGGGTTAAGCACCTTAAGTGGTTTCCCATGACCTCAGCTGGTCCTTTTTGAGGGATACATACTAAATAAAGTCCAGAATGTCGGAATGGAATAAACCCCACCAGTATAGTATATAGTGGTTATGACCCTCGACCTGATTGGAATATCCTTCCATTTACGCTCGGCTCCCTTTCTAGAGCTCCTTCCTTTTCAGGCATTCCTTTCTCATCTTAAGACAGTTTAATTTGGCTGCACTGAGGTTGAGAGCACCTCTGATTAGTTCACTTGAAGAGGTGCTATATAAATGCATTTAATGAATGAATGACTGTACAGAGGAGTAAATTTGTGGATCAAAGCATTTGAATCTGCTGGTTTCATGTCTGTCTGTCTAGTGTTGCTCAGAATTCTCAAACTGCCATGGGTAACAGATGCAGTTTGGCTTAAACTTGTTGCCCAATGTCATTGTCATCATGTACCTAATGTCCTCCTAGCCAACTGATGAGCAATATCAAGGCCCACCTACCTATGTATGTAAGCAGGCAGCCTTCATATACATATGAAAATGAAATTGAGGTTAATGAGATGGTCTTAGTACTTGACACTTTAATGACGAGAGTGTACTAAATATTGACTGGGAAACCAATGGAGCTTGTAGTTAAAGTGTTGGGCTGGGTGTCCAAATGTTTTGAGTGTATTGGTGGCTTCATGTTTTCAATGTCAGCACAAGAGGGCTTGTGGCCAATTATATATTACTTGTATTCTTTGATCTCCCATTGATTGTTAGACCAGATGTGTTGATGTCACAGTTAATTCCGTAACAATTGTCTATATAAGTACCTTGAGTGACATTGTTACCTTGACCATCATTTAATATGTTTGCATTTTTGGGCCAATGCAACTGATTGAATTAGGTTAGATTTGGTAGTCTCTGATTGTGTTCCAGATTTAATCTTTCAAAACAGGATTTCTTTGTGCTATGCTGAGAATTTCTCAAATGTGCTTGGAGATACAGCTAAATGATTTTATTATACATAATGTCCAAGTTTTGTTGTTATTCAACTAAGTGATCATTACAACTGGGTGTGATTTCTGGTAGACTTCTTCTATCCTCTGCCAAATAAGATACACTCCATCCAATGTGCTCAGGACTGTACTACTTTACTATCTCTGTCCTATGAATTGCAATCCTGTCTATCAATATGGTATGTTCTTAGAAAGTTTCTTAAACAGTTCAGAACTTTTCAGTCCGCCATTTGCCATTTCCATTACCGTACTTTGTTCTTAACCACTCGGTTTTTCCCTTCTGCTGGTCGTTTGGAATTTTATTAGGGTGTTTGAATGTTGCCAGTTAGACTTGGAATGTGACCTAGATGTTTGTCTTTAGTGGATATGTATGTGTGTGTGCATGTGTGTGTGTGTTCTATGTGTGTGTGTGTGCCTGTCTGGCAGATCTATGATTGCATCTGTAATGCTTATCCTTTCGTAATACGATCTGCAGTGCTTACTGCTTTCAGAGGGAATCTCTGGTTGCCAGACTTTTCACTGGCGTTATACTTGCGGGTTGAATTAGGTTGTGAAATTGTGCTGGTGCCGATGAAATTGTCTGGCGCTTAGGAAATTATGCTGTCGCTATACTACTCATCATCCAGTACTGGGATTTTTCTGATTTGGATTAACGCGTGTACCCAGTGCACCTTTGTACCTACCGTACGCTAGATTGGGTTTCTCATCATATCGTCTCGTCTTTCTTATCCAGGTCTCTTGTTGCCTGTGATAAGATATAAAATTTCTCCTGGTTAATAATGGTCCTGAAAGGCTGTTAGCATTGATATGCAGAGACCTGACTGGTACTTGTTAGCATTGATATGCAGAGACCTGACTGATACATACTTTTAGTTTGCATTGAGTTATGGTTGGTGCTGTTCCCCTTTGGCATAATACGCTTTATGCTCTGTTTATTATTGCCTGCATGTGTTTTTATTGTACTGCCTTGATTATAAGTCTGGTTCCCCATAAAAGATTTTCATGTTAGTCGTGTTTTTAGCTACGGCTGGACTGGGAGCACCTCTGAGTAGATTTCTCTGGCAGAGGTGCTATGTAAATTTGCTGAATGAATGAATGAATGTTATGTGTTTTTTTGAATTTGCTTCATTTGATAGCTAATGATTCTTATATTTATTTATTTTATTTGGCTTCTATGTGTTCTTTACTTGATATACGGTATATGCTTTATTAGTTTTTGCACAAGACTTGATTTTTGGTTTTTTATGTAGACTATATTTTATGCAAAGTAGGGATCCTGCGTTTCCTTCCATCTGTCATTAATTAATTCGCCAGATTTATCTATCAGGATTGGCCTGACTTCATAGAAAATGTTTAACTATTATCCTTCACTTGCAGTGCATATTGTGTGCACACTGCAGTATCAAGCAGATGAATTTGTTAACTATACAAACTGGGTTGTTTAACTAATTTTGGGATTTTATCTAAAGTACCGACTCACAGTCTTACTGACTGAGAGTGGAATAAAGGATTGAATGGAGCATAACTGATTTTTATGATTTCAAGTGACTTTAAGTGAAATGGAAAGAAGTTGTTCATGACATTTGTGTCATTGTCAGAGTAATTGTTATTTCAGCTAAGTTGGCTTAGAGTGGAGTTTTTACTTTATCTTGTCCTGTACCTGAGATAATCAGCCTAGTTGAACTTGTGCGAAATGTAGTTGATAATTTGTTGTCAAGTCATGTTGTCTAGTTGTTTGCAATTATCATGTTTGTAGTTCAGCCGACTGACCTTTTAACCCTAGAACTATTTTTAGAGGCGTGTAACTGATGAGAATTTTATTTTCAATTCAAGAATTGTATTTACACACTAAGCATCACGGCATCAACAAATTCAAGCTGTACATGTTCATTTTGTTGATTAAATACAGTCACATTGTCTACTTCATAGCATGCTTCTTGGCATGTACATGTCAAGGGGTTATTCCTCCCTACTTAGGGAGCAACAATGCTCTGCTACCAGGGAGTACTCCCCATTTCCCTTAATTTCCAGTTGGTAGAAAAGATGAACAGGCAGCAACCAAAATATCTGTAATGGTATTTCATGTTAATCATGTTTTTAGCTGCGGCTGGGATGGGAGTACCTCTGAGTAGGTCTTTGCTTATTTTTTCCGCTTTGCTTATAAGCGTTGCTTTATTTTCCAGAAATTGTTCCTGCGATGAGGAAGCGAAAGAGCGAGTCATTCGTGTGCGACCTTGATGGCTCAAGCGTCGATGGCAATCTGTTGAATCTATCGCTGGCCAGCCACTTGAAGAGCTATTCCACGGACATGGCGCGCAGCCACACACCTCCTGAACGAGACACAAACTCCAAGCGCGAGATTGAGGCAGCTGTGGCCGATGCGACAAAGGCTGAGGAAGATGAGGCGCCAAACGCCCGTGGCATGGCCTTCACCATAGACTTCGGGAACAACCTCGACAGTCCGGAAATAACGGAGCACTGGAAACAGTTCACTCCGTACCGGATTCACGCTGGGATCCAGCAGAGAGCTTCCATGACGAAGAGTCGGCTGAAGGAGAAGAGCGAGTCACTTGAAGGAGAGCAACAGAAGAAGGTGGATTCTTCTCGTCGATTGTTCTGTCAAAATTTTTTTAATGACCATGTTAATTTGTCGTTCGGTCTAATATCGAGTCTTTAAACGAACGACAAATGGTTGAATCAGAAACGATTTTCGTTTAGACTCGTTTATTGCGAAGACAATTGCCTTTGCCATTGTCCCCTAATATATAATTAATACTCTTTAACTTGACTCAAGTGTCAATTATAAACTGAGCAAAACCTCAGCCTGCCCTGTACTTGTAGCTTTATTTAGAAGTGTTCGAGACTTTCTGAGTCATCCAGCAATCTGTCGGTAAAGGACAGATTAAAAGTTACGGTTTGGTAACAGCCGAGGTTGTTGTTGGGATTCAGGTGCATATAGGCTTAGTATACAAGCTAGAGTTACGTATAACAGCTGAGGCATGCAAGCAGACATTCACTGTGGCTTTTTATGGTTGTTGGATGAGTGGATATTGTCACCCGTGGCTGTTAATTCAAATTTTATAAGTTTTATGCATATGTTTTTATTCAGCTTTAGCTTTGTGCGTAGATGTTTAGTACTGTTTATATCAGAAAATTAATTTAAAAGGAAATTAAATAAGTGTAGTATGGTTAAAATTAATTGTTTTTTCATGGTTATGATTAATTTGATAATCAGAATCAGACTGCATACAGTAGAACAGTAGATATTTGTCTGCAATTGTATATATGAATTATATGGAGCAAATAATGTGAGATTTTTTTATTTATACGGCTATTCTTTTCTGGCAGGGAACAGGCATTTCCAGTGGAGAAAGACACGCAACTGGAACAAAAATCCGTAGTCGTAGTCCTGGAAGTCGGAGTGTTGGTGGCTACATATCAGATGGAGTCGCTTCTGGGATTTCCAGTGACAACGAAGATGCCAGCATCTGCAGTGAGATGATTGGATGTATCCAGGGTGAGGTCATCTCAGCTGTATTTGCATCTTTGCACTGGTTTCTTATAAGTTTCCACTTCGGCAGGAATTCCAGTTGTTCATTTGAAGTTGGTTTTCATCATGCATGGCTTGGACGTTGGTCTAGCACTAAAAAGAGTGCTGGTCTGTTGAATGAGATGTTAGGGGTTAAATTCCTGCCTTGGGACAGAAAATGTTTAGAGATTTCTGGACCACTTGCACCTCAAGGAAACTCCGGGATAAGTTGAAGTGCTCTCACCTGTGGGCGGGAAGAAAGGCAGCCACATAGCCAGGCTGTTGGAAATTAACGAAATCGTTCATATATTTTAGACTGGTATCAGTATATTTTAGACTGGTGTCAGTATATTTTAGACTGGTATCAGTATATTTTAGACTGGTATCAGTATATTTTAGACTGGTATCGGTATTTTAGACTGGTATCAGTATATTTTAGACTGGTTACTGGTATCAGCTGAACTTCCTTATGCTCACAGTGCTTCTTGGTCAGCCAGAATTCGGTCAATTCTCATCAGATGATGTACTTAGCAGCAGACCATTTCAGTATCATCTTATCTGGAGCAAATGAAGGAACCGTTTATTTTGTTAGACCTTTTCATTCCAACCGATTGAGGCTCAGATAACTTGGATTCTTTCTCTAACATCTGAGTCAGGAGACTCTTCTGTGGTCAGCCATTCTCCGTGGTGTTCCTCTAAGATCTTTGTGTAAGGAAGACAGGAAGATACACAGGCAGGCAGACAGACAGACAAACAAACTGAGAAATGGTTGCTGTTTCATACTGTTGTTGATTCTGACTTGTAGATTTGAAAGAGAGCTGGAATGATTGACATCTGGCAGCTGTTCTGTCTGTCTGCCCCCCCCCTGCTACCCCCAATCCTGTAAATTGCTTGTGGCAGTGGTGCTAGGCATCCCCTGATTCTGCTTTAGATGTTCCCTTTCCTTTCCTCTGCCTCTGTAAACTTGCAGTGACTTCTCTTGACTGTTTTGTAAGCAAGGAGTCATTGTGTGCATGGCTCTAGTTTTCCAACCTGAAAATGCTCTGTGTGAGTCCTTGTTTCCGACATAGGCCAGTACTGTATGTGAGTGTATGTGGTGTATATATACACACAGTTGTTTATGGAAGGAGGAATGATTTGATAGGATGTGACTCGATAGAAGAAGAATCCCCTGCTGAAAATCTGTGTAAATAAGTGCACTGTGGACTCGTTTGTGTGTGTGCGTGTATGTGCACTGTACATGAACACACTTGCAAACATTAATTACACGCACGCACACAAGCGCACACATTTATATGGCTTTGATCAACTGTTCTGTAAATAAATGTATTGTCGTGATCAACTCTGTTATGTTTTATTGCATTAGGTACCACTGTATAAACAGTTTGCTGTTGGAAGTTTTACCACGTGTGGTTGTTCTTTTTTTGTATCTCCCCACGTTGTCTTGTTGGCGGCTTCACTAGGAAGATTACTGGAAATTTAGATTTTAGTTAAGGATGATTAAGTTAAGTATAATTTCTTAATTAATAGAGAAAGATGCAAAACAGTGACACTCAATTTGTTAGAGAGGAATTGATGAAGTGTGAGGTTGTACGACAAATTGTTACTTTTTAAGTGACATATCTATTGTTTGTGTCTTGTCTTGACCTATTGTTTGTGTCTTGTCTTGACCTTTTGTTTGTGTCTTGCCTTTTCAGGTAGAAGGAAACCTAACCGAGTGAGTGATCCTCGTAGTTTTCTGACTAGCGGACCGTTGCCTTCGAGGTCTCAACCGTCGTTAGTCAAGACGAAACCATCGTCCGATCGAGTCCTTCAGAATGTGAGGTCAGCTCCATCTGGACCTCCAGTTCGTGGATCTGTCGTATCGAAATCTGCAAGGACGACACCCAGTCGTGACCAGGTCGCCAGCAAGACCGGGACAAAGAAGGTGGCGGATCCAAAACCAGGTTCGGAGAAGGCTGCGTCTACAAAATCCGAACCTCCGAAGCGGATGGTTAGATCGGCGAAGACGACCTCGGAAGCAACGCCCGCCCGTCGTCTTCCGAAGCGGCCGTGCGATGACGGGGAAGCGAGTGGCAAAGGGGAAGAGGAGATCATCGACGTCACCAGCTACCTCATCAACCGCATGCTCTTTCCCTCCGACAAGACCTCCAACGGGTTCAAGGCGAAGTCGAGACCCGCGGCTGGTCGCGACCTCCACACGGGGTCGCCCAGCAGCGCCCCGCTGCATCGGGCGTCATCGAGTTCGAAGAGGAAACCGAAAGACGAGAACATTCCGGACAATGTCAGTGAGACTGGAACGTACACGATCGAAGACGATCCACAGATGACCGAGGTGCAGAAGGCGAGGGACGACATCGGGGTCGTGTTCGGAGTGGACGAGGAGTCGAAGCCGGATCGTCTCGTTCGTCCGGTCATCGAGAGCGGCGCGGACAATGCGAACAATGCAGGTCAAGGGTCAAGTGGTCAGCGTGATGCTGCGATCGACCATGCGGTTGGAGAAGAGGACGTCTTTGAATATGAACCAGATCAAGGACTGCAAGATGAATATGTGAGTCAGAGGAACTTCTTCTATTTGTACAGACTTTGCATGCAATTATTATCTTATGCTTTCGCCTGTTGTGATTGCAATTTTTATACAGCGTAACTTCAAGTTGTATATGTATAGTATACTTGCATAAAAATTTTGTGTTTGTTTTTTCATGACCCTTAGGCTTGTCATAGGCTGCCTTTGCGCACTGTTGACGGATGGTACATAGATGTCTGATTGCGTGTACAATGTAGTCCGATGATAGTTTCAACAGCCTTGTAGTGGTTTTTTTATATCTAACCAAAGAGCCATGGGTCATCATTTACTTAGAGTACCATAAGTACCAGTTATTCTAGGAGAGCCACTCAAACACTGTCCTTAAAACTTTATGAATTGTCATGTATGCTGAATCATTGTATTATGAATGAATGCCGCTGCTCTTGTGCTGGTCTTCTACACTGTGTAATGACAATCTTCCCGATGATCTGATGAACATGCCATTTTTGGAGGCATTTAATTCGTAGCTCAAAGCCTATCTTTGTAAACAATCATATGACTGCCATTAACTTTTTGAACTCATGTTCGGCTGAGGTAAGGAGCTTTAGAAATTGTCTTATTATTACTATTATTAGATCCCACACCCATACCAACCTCCACCAGCATCATGTGGCATAGAAAGTCAGTTAAAGACTTGGAGTGGTCCCTAGGAGATAATTCGTCTGAATTATAAATACTCTTCACTGATATGTCTTCATATGGCTTCAGAATCGATGCTAGAAAACCTCGTCGAACTAATAAAGGAGCTTCATAAGTCATGAGATAATAGGAAAACGTCCAGGCTGCACACGTCATTGGTTTTAACACATTCAACGATCAGTTGCGTGGTCTTTGGACAGCCATTCGATCGGTGCACTTTTAGCCGTTTGCTATCGACTCAAGTACTTGCTTGAGACTGATTTATAAGTACTCTTACTTCACTCAGCTTCTTCATTCATTTATATTGCTGACTGTTTATGCTTCTGCAGTCGTGCTTCGGATAAGACGTTATTCTCTCGCCACCGCTGCATGCAAAGCCCTGCTTGTTACGGCCGATTATGCAAAAATACCCGTAAGGCAGTTTTGCTCCCATCTGGCCGATAAGCTTCACGAAAGTCTTTTGGTGCATTTACGAGCTTATACTTATTGGTTCGTGCATGACCAGAGTGAGGTTCTCTAGCGTTTGCAGGAGCAAAGAGAGTATTGCTTATTTGTGAACCTTGCAATTGGAGTTGAACTGGTGAATTGAGGGTTGTCTGGTCTCATGAAGAACTCTATCTGTGGTATATGTTGTTGTCAGCTGCTTAATGCACAACTCTGCTTTGTTGTACTTCGATTTTTCTTTAAATTCGATGAATTTCGGTTGTTGGCTGATTCTTCTTTCCTGGCTGTTTCAGTAAGTAATTTAACCCAGCAGATCACAGGTATATAGTCGTTGTTATGTTTCTGTAATCACAAATTTATTCATTTGCCCTAAAGAGAAACTCATCATGGCCTGGCAGACGAAATGATGACATGGCCAAGGAGGCAGAGACATGTAGCAAACTGGTGGATTTTCAGTTTAACGTCACTGTGTGATAACAAAAATCATTAGCAACGCCCTCTTCCTTTATCCAGGCTTGGGACTGGCGCTTGCAGAGTGCAACCAATGGCGGAGTTTGTAGCAAACTGCAATTAACTAACAGTTAAGTATCTAGGAGTTTTTGTAGCTCAGCAACTAACATTGGCTTTCCAAATTTAGGATAAATTGAGTGGAATAGACATGATCAGCAGACACCTTTGTAGCCAACCAACACTGTAGGCATGGGTAGCTTTGTAAATCTTTGCTTCATATGCATTGTTTTTTTATCAACAAAAATATTACATCAATAAACTTGCTCTTTGTCCACTTTTGAGAACAAATTTTTCTTTCCATAGAGTTAAAGAGTAAATTTATGGGTTTAAAAAATTTAAGATTAAAAGCTAGTTTGGTTTGTACCATGGGTGTAAGATATATTATGATCCAGGGTTTTGAAGAAAATTCTACTGCTGAGATGTATTTTAAGACCATATTAAGATGATGAAAGTGTATGACTTGCTCTTCTGTTCTATACCATAGTACGGTGTATTATGATTTTTAAAGAACTGTTTTTGGTGTTGATTGTTGTTTGCAGAAACTCCAGGTTTCTGAAGCTGTGTCATCTGCTATCTCAGCAACTAAAGCTATCCAGAAAGGTATGTATTGCAGTGTCCATTCTGGAGTCAGGAGCGCCTCTGAGTAGCGAGCTGAATGGGCGCTATAGAAATGGAGAAATAAAACAAATAAAGTATGATTTCTCGTGTTTTAACATTGGATTCTGCTATTCAATCTGACCAGCTTGGTGGCTTTTGGCTTAAATGTTGGCCATTCCCAACTACAGTATTATATATGGATCATTTATATGCCTGTTTTGAAACTCCTTAACACGTTGACCGCTGATTTGCTGTGTAAAATGACTCAATATGGTACGTGTATACACGTACCACGCGGTCAAAGTGTTAAAGAGTATCCGCAGTGTTTACTGTTGTTTACTTAAGTGGAGACAGGAGGTGCATGGGTTCTTTCCTTTTTGTAGCTCTCCTACAAAAGACATCTCGGAGTCAGACATCTTCCGACGGTGGTGGTAGTGTTGGTAAGGCAAAGGAGGCGACAACAGAGTCTTCGGAATCTTGTCCTCCCTCCTCCAGCATCAAATCTGTCAATCAAATCTCTTCCACCGAACCATCGGCCGATTCGGGACGCCAGTGCGTCACCGACGTCTACGACGAAGGAGACTTCGGAACGTTTTCCATCTCGTTTGACGCGCCGTCTCCGAAGCTGAGAGATTCCAGTTGCCTGTCGCAGGAAGATGCGTCCGGTTCAACCCAGGAATTGACGGCCGGACCCGACAGCGAGTGTAGTCCGGCTGCGGAAGTTGACCGTGCTGACGACGAACTAAGAAGTGATGACAGATTGAAATATGCAAACGATGTCCAGCTGCTGATGCAGAGCGTTGATGCGACCGTACAGGAATTGCACGTGCAAATGTGCAAGAGATCCGCACATATGAAGTCTTCAGGCGCCAGCTCCAGCCGCACTGTGCAGCGACCGTCTCGAGAGGCGACTTTTGTGAAGGAAATTCCACCCAATGTCGTCTCCTCCTCATCATCCCCCAGGGTAGCCAGCGGCAAGACTTTCAAGCCTCCGTCATCCACTCCGGGTCGCCGCAACCGTGATTACGATACCTCGGATGCCGGAAGCGAGTCGGAGACGGCAAGCCTGTCAAGCATGGATTACAGTACGGCGAGCTCGCGGTTCACTCGCGCTTCCATACTCCGATCGAGCAGCGGGAAAGGTCCGGTTCCAGCACCGCGAGTGAATCGCACTTTTGCCCTGCGATGTTCGAAGGCGAGTGGCGGCGAATCTGACTCCGCAGCGACTCTCGTGCCACGTTCTCGCAGTGCCGGCAACGACAGTCGACTGGCGCTGAGAGATGATGCCGCGTCAAGGTCAAACTCGCGTTCAAGGTCGCGACCTCGGATCATCTCACCGGCCAGCGATGTTTCGCGCGGTCGACGCCCGGAAGCGACGGCCGGCCAGCGGAATCCGGCACGACGGAGGGACTTAGACCAGCAACATTCCGAGGACAGCTCAGCGAGTATCTGCTCGAGCATTTCGTCCCGCGGGAGCAGCACGTTTATAAGGAGGGATGGTGGGCGGTACAGCATGCGCACGGAAAAGTCATCCATCGGTCCCACACCCTTAAACATCAATCGCACCAAGGATAAGAAACTTGTCAAGCCGAAGTCGGCTGGTAGCCAGTCTAGCAGGGACCGGCCTCTATCCGGTGGTAGCACCGCCAGTCAGCGCCAGATGACAACGGCCCAGGCAAAGGAGTTGAACGCGTGGAAACGTCGTAAGCAGTACGATCCAAGGAAGGCGGTTGCCGACGCCAAGGCCAAAGGCGGTTCGCACGGAATTTCGAAGCACAGCAACGGAAGTCAGTCGGAACCAGAGGACGGTGCCGTCGCGGATGACAGCCCATCTGCATTCGACTACGGTCCGAGGAGGCGTCCCACGCAGGAGTCGGAAAGGGCGGATGAGATTGCCCAGCTGAGCAACGCGGTTGCCTACAACTTGAACGTACTTGCGGAAAGCACGCGGAAGGACTCTGTCAACCCGGTTTGTATTGCATGCCATTTATTTTTGACCTTCAAGTTTGTATCTATCAGTAATTCAATTTTCTGCTGAAAGGTTAGCACGCCACCTACTTTAGTATCTGTGTAAATTTTGATCACTGTAGCAGCAATTTAATCATGAGTAGTAGTTTTGATTTTGTTTAATCTCGTATTTAAATTGATTTTGTTTAGAACGTTTGCTTCGATTAATGTTTTTCTTCGATATTTTCCTAATCATTAGATTCTTCCAATCTCGGTTTTAACCGTCTAATCAGAACCAAAATAATATAAGTTGATTTATATTTAATTCTGCTTGCATTAAAAATTGTTTTGGCTATATAATTTTAAAATATGATGAGGAAATCAGACTATTAATTTATAAAAATGTTTTTAAGAAGCATCACAGTTTCTAGGCTCTACTAATTTAGTGAACTAGTTGTAGCTGTAATAATATTCTTGTCGATTTTATGATTATTTTATGTATTCGTAATTTGTGTGTTTTTAATATATAATTACATGTGTGTTTAACTAATTAATGTAAAATCTAATCTAGTCTCACAGTGCTTTCCTGTAACTCTTTAGCACTGGGTTCCTGAAACTGCTTTTCCTGCATGCCAATTACGGTCAAACCCAAATAATTATAATTGTTGTTAGTGATAAGACTCGTGGCTTCAGACTGTAATGGCTTATCATGAATTTGCCTGCTAATGGATATTGGTTACTTATTTCTGATTGGTCAGCTTTGGGTGACTCATTCTTCCACTGACCAGGCAGTGTGGTTTCACCCCGGATCCTATCATGTACCCAAGGCATGACTTTATTTGGGTTTGACTGTACGCCGTTTTCAAATATATATGCACCATTTTTTTCTTTATATCTGATTGACATTCGTACAATTTGTATGCTAGCCTAGTGCATGCCGTTCTGGTTGTTGGTGTTTCTGAAGTGTCTGTCGTGTATGCACCTAACGTCGTCTGTTCGTCGTTTTAGGATGAACTTCGGTTGCAGAGGCTGCCTGTTTTTAGTTGTGATAGCAATACTAGGTCGGCTTTTTCTGCTCTGCACATATCAGGGTCCCATAAGGCTCACTCCATTCCTTTCGTCGCCTCCGATCACAATACGCCGATCGAAGAAACCGAGAAGGTTTGTACACAAACGTTGGCATCGCGCGTCATCGTTCGAGCGTTTTCTGTTGCTGACACATGGTTTGTGCGTTCCAAGCGTATTAACCCTTTACCGACCGAGGGTGTACGATTTCCCGTACCATTTACTACGCTTTGGTCGGTAAAGGGTTAAACTGAAATGTTGAATTTTGTACTAACAACATGTAATTATAGCTGTGTAGAACTTTACTAATTCTTTTCGCGCATATTGAACTGCATGTAAGGGATGGGATGTCATTTGTGATAATGGATCTTTATGTAATGGTATCTCTGTCTCAGAGGTACATCATCGCAATCATCATCATATATCGGAGACCAACATTTAATTATGCATAATTGACCCGTGTGTAATCATGTGTCAAGTCCCGTGCGGGTTCACGTGTAGCGGATGCGTAGTGATATGTATCAAGAACCCATGTGGAATTGGGTTTAAAACCTGTGTGTGATTGTATGTCAAAGTATTCCAGCCGTAGAACATTTGCCAGGGCAGATTAACATAGACTTTAGTTTCTTATTGTTGTGCAAATGTCCACGAAGGTTATGCAGTTCAATGTGGGGATATTTTGTGGAATTCTTTATAGACGACCCCCTCATGTGTCTAGGCCCTATGGGTAATTACATGTAAGATTATGAGTTGGTAACTTGGTATGTTTGTATGCTTATCTATACATCATGCGTACCAGTACTTAATATGGTGCCTTTTATAGGAACTTCAGAAGTCCTAGACATATCTGACTGAACTGGAGCATCTTATGGTAGATTTAGATGTATGCTTGGCAGAATCAAGTGACACTGGCTGAGGGATCTAGGTTTAATTGTGCACACTTATATTGCAAGGCCAGTAGTAGACTCGCCTACCACCACTGACTGGAAGCCATCTGTGGTTATTATTTACAAAATCAATTTGGCCAATAACTGTTCTGGTCTGATGTTGCGTGGGCAAATCGGCTTGCATCGGTGCAATAGAATAGCAAGTGCCAGGTTTCGTTGCTTCCAGCTAGAGCACAAATGAACCGGGCATTCAAAATGGTCTCTAAGGTCAACTGGTGCATTGCACACAAACCTCCATTAGAGAATTTATTAGAAAAAAATGGAAGCTACGTGCTGCAGATACTTCTACGAAAATTCCGCATCTTGTGTGCAGTTTGAATGTTTGCCAAATTAAACTTTTTTTGGAGTTTAATCTTTGCGAAGAGGTCGAGAAAAGTGAAGTGGATAGCGCATTGTTACCACCGGTGCTTGCTGTAGGACGAGCTTTAAGAACCGATGTTCTCTCCTCTTTTCCTGAATAAATTGATAGAGCAGTTTTAATTATATAATATAATTATTATAAGATATGAGAGGATAGTTTTGGAATTTAATCAAGTTATGCATGTGTATTGCATAAGTTAATTCATGTATGGAAAAGAGGTTTTCAATTTTCTTAATGTTTTTTTACTTTGCAATTTTTTTATATTTACTGTGTTTTTGTTCTGTTGCTGAATGTTGTTTCACGTGGGTTTCATGTGTGCGTTTTCATGCTTGCCAATTTGTGTTGGTTACTTTGTGCATGTTTAAACAATAGATTTTCTCCAGTGGATTGCACACTCTGGTGTGTTTACAAAATCATTTTATTGTATGTCTGTGCTTCAGCTTGGAACTCTGATGGCCATATGATATGCATGTCTGATGTTGCCTATTTCAAGTGTATACTGTGGTTGTCTTAAACCTGTCACAGTTAACCTTTCTTCACTTTTTACAGGCATCACTTGAGTATACAATTGCATTGAAAATTACGTAGGCTAATGATGCAAGCATAGAGCTGCAGGATAGGTTAAATATTTGTAGCATTAATTACATCATGGAGCTAAAGATTTTAAAAAGTTAAACTGTGGTTAGGCTCCATAGAGTCTGGCTATTACTTTGATGGGTAGCATCTGTGCAGCTACTAGAGTATAATAGGGTTCCAGTTCGATTGTGGTATTGCTGTGGTTGTGCCTGCACCTGAGCCGAATGAACTTCTGACCTTGTGACCTTGCTTCTGAGAAGTTTCTACAGTGGTGTAGATTGTCTCGATAAATTTAGTAGCAAAGTTTCAGATTAAGAAAACAAACACCTAACACTTGTGAAATATCTTGAAACAGCCTGTGAAGATTGTAACTCGGGGAAACAGACATGCAGGTCCAATTGAATGGCCTCACGTCAGGCGGGACAATATTTGAAGATTAGAACTATGCAATGTTAGACTTTAGTAAATAAATGGCTAATTAATCCGTGTCAACTAGTGTAATACGAGCGTCGAATGCCCAGAATTAGAAATGGCCAAAGCAAACAAAAGACAATTCGCAGTAACAATTCAACAAAAAGCTGTTGAAATGCAATAGGATAAATGTATGAGTTGATGGATGACAAAAGTTTTGGAGATTTTTACTAATTTTGCTTGATTTTTTTAAAATGCTGTGTAGATTCTGATAACATGGCTAGAATTCATCTTAATAAAGTTTAACCTCAATATCTGCACAGATCCTTCTTAACGTGATACTGAAAAACTGATTGGAGCAGAGTTATTGATTTCTAAGAAGGGGTCTCGTTACATAATGGCATGAGTTGGCCAGAAAACTGCTTAAGTTCTGAAGGTAGTCTAAAGTTTATGTGATGGTGTTCTGTGTAATGCATGAAATGTCAATGTGTATTATGTGCCAGAGTTCCACCAAAATCCCACTGGTCATGCCAAAAAGCATTAGTGATGTGGAATTCATATTGCTATTGCAGAGCACCTACGACAATGTCCTCGTTAATTCCATACAACAAGTGTCACGAAAGGTTAAAGTGCTGACAGATCAGCTCATCACTAAAGTCAGGTAAGTCTACAGAGTCTCAAATTTTTTGAGTATTTTGGTTGTTTAATCTCAATCATTCAATTTGCTTTATTGCAACCAGAAAACAAGATGACATCAAAGGCAGAAAATATGCATGCATTGGCTACAAAGGGGGCCCTAAAGGGATGAACATCCCGCTGGGTAGGGTCACCCAAGTAAGAAAAATTCCAAGAAATATTACACAAGATAGCAAAAAATGGAAAAAATTAAATCAAATTAGTTGATGACAGATTGCAAAAAGTTTAAATTGTAAATAGCATACATGTATAGAAACAAACTTAACTACTTAAGTAAAACCTTAACTACATGTGGTCATGTGCACTTCATGTGCACATAATAGTTTATTTGTTTTTAAGACCTACTTTGCTGTTTGTTGGCTGTGAGGCACCCTTGTAATCATTGTTGGCTGTGTTGCAGCACTGGCAAATGTAAATTGTCATTATTATTTTTATTATTGTGCTGTAGACAAACTTTTATTGTCTTACACGTCATTGGGAGCCTTAGATGAGTTTGTGTTGTAAGGCAGAATTAAACTTTGGATCCACATTCCTGCTGTGCTATGCGAGGATTACGAATCTTGTTACGATGATATGGCGGTAAAACTGAGGCAGAACCTTGACACCTCTTTCAATTTTGTAGGGATGAGAAGCGAAGAGGTGGTTCGGTTGAAGGTCCTCCCATGATAAGTTCGTTGAGCAGTGGTACAATTCCGACATGGGAGCACGCCAGCCCTGAACTGGCCGCCATTCTGGACAACCTCAAACGAACTGAGCAGCACCTGCAAGGTAAGGGACAACTGATCTGATGCACTTTGTGTCTTGGCTTGTAATTAAAATTTCCGATCAAAGTAGATACTGTTGGGGTTTGCCAGGCTTCATCCTTCCTGTGCAATGTCGCCTGTGTTAAAGCACAGTCTTTATGGATGACAACCATGCTTATGTTGGATTACTGCACAGGGTGTATCCTTGTAAGTACCCGTAATGCTAGCCTTCATTGTTGAGTCAGTGAACCTTCTTACTCTCAAGTTTTTACCGTTTGTAGACATTAATTTTGTAAAGTTATCTTAACTCCTGACCATTCTCTTTTTTTCTTCTGTTTTTCTGTAATATTGATTGTGGTTGAAGTTTCACTGCCTTCATGGTGCTGCAGCTGAACTTTTAATCTTATCTTTGAGGACCTTCATGATATAAATAAAAAATGGGTTAATTACATTGCCTCCCTCATCAGCATTATTATTTCATCTGTAAATTATCTTCATTACAGTTGTGCACAAGGCGCTCTTCAGCGAAAACGTGAAAGGTGGACGAGGCGGACCAGAGACCCAGCGTCACCAGACAACTGTTGAACGCCAGAGGGTGGTGGCCGAAAGGGGAGGATTCAAACCGATCGAAAAGCCAGCGCCTGCGACGACGAGTGTAAGGAAACGCTCGACGAGCAGAAAGCAAACGTCTCTGAGCACTAACCCTCTGAGCGGTGACGAGTACTACTGAGCGGCGACTACGACTTCTGATCTCTTGTGATAGACTTGTGACGATTAAACCTTTTAATGTGTCGATTCGTATTGGCCAAGGAACGTTGCGTTGATGTCCGATTACGTTGCGTTATGTTCGTCTTAGTCGTTCGTCGGCTGCAGTCATTTCAGCGCTTCTGTTTTCAAGACATTTTTGTGAGTAAGCACAGCTTGACATACGATGCATCGGCAAGTGTACTGCAAGTGTTTGAATGAAAATTGGTGCTGTTTTCGTCGTAGCCTGTGGGCTGCTTTGGATGGATTTATGCATAAAATTTGCATTTATTGCTTGAAATAGTGTTTATGGCGTAGATTTAAAAATGATTAATGCTGCTTGCTTAACATGTTGACCGCCAAGGACAAGTTAACTCGTCGTTCAGCCAGTCATTTAACATGGCGTGTAGGCGGTCAATGTGTTAAAAGCAGCATATAAGACATATATGAAAAATTATTGTAAAGAAGTCTTGTTAGTTTCAGAAGGTAATTGTGAGGTTTGTGCAAGTAATGTTGTTGCAATCTTTTCTCAGTATTAATAGCCAATCAGGATGAATACCAACGGACTGTTTCATTTAAGCCGTGGCAGTAATAGTCATTGTCATACACGTTGGGATTGAATGGTTACGAATATTAAAAGTGTCAACCCCCGGTGGAATTGAGAATGATTGGAGCTTGGTTCTGTTGCAAAGCAAGCTTGTACTTGAGGTTATTTGTAGTCGTTTTAACTGCTATGCCTATTGTTAAGCAATGGATTAAGCAGTTTATGGCAGATACAGATTTACATAGTGTCTGTGTTTGAGGACAGGTTCTTCAAATTATGGTAAGGATCCATCATAAAATAATAAATATATTGCCAGGCTAATAGTGAACAGGAAATGAATTCAGATTTGGATAGCTAAGATAGAGAATTCCAATAATGATACCGGATCTGAATTGAGCCAAAAGATCCAGCTTACGATAGTCAGTCTAGACCAGCATTTCCTCAACTGTGGGTCTCGACCCAAAAGTGGGTCACAAAGCTCTCTGTCAAGTAGGTCGCCATAGCTTTTCGTTAAAAATTTATTTTTTTGTCATTTATTTGTGAATTCTAAAAATTCATGTTATAAACAGCGGAGCAGCAACATTTGAATATGATTGGGCCATGACTGGCTGTTGTAGTTTCATTTTGATGTTTCAAATATGCCAATTTTTAAACGGTGTTCATAAACCAACATGTGTCCATGCCGATTAACGAAGCAAATTTTGGCCACACGATGTTCAATTTGATTCAGCGGTTCTCAATATGGCCACAATATTTGCAAGTTGGTCACGACCCAGGCAAGTTTTTTGGAACCGCTAATCTAGACAATGGGTCCAAATTAAAGTAATTAGTCATACTCAATGCACTTGTGATTCCTGCAGCCAACCAACTGCAGTAACTTTTCGTTGCTGACAAACTGCATTGTTTGCATCTGCTGTAGAATCACGTTTGTTTTGCTTTGTCTGCTGCATTGTGTCATTTTCCTCTATTTATGAAATGAAAGAAGCCAATCCTGATTGTCAGTCAACCTTGGCATAAGGCATTTCTGGTTTCATTTGCTTAGCTTCAGCTTGCATGCGTATTAGACAGACCTCATTCTTGCCTGTACTCCCATCTTCTACAAAACCAGGATGTGCTGGATAGGCGAGTGAGATGTTAGGCCCTCACCATTATGTCTTGCATGCTTACTTAGCAAGTTATTCCATAGTGATTCTGTTGTGTAGTCGCATTCAAGATTTCTTCTGTTTACTTGTGAAATCATTCAGAGTCGATTCCTCTTATCATCGTTTTAGACTATTTCTTTCTGTTTTGTTAGGATTTGAGGGTAGTACTGGCTAAATCTTAGTTATGATTAATTGCTATCAATTTTAATAGCATGAAAATAATTATCATCTGTATTGTGATTTGTGTTTTAGTAGACTGTGGAAGGAATTGAGGAATTGATTATCAGTAATGAGAACTTGGTTACTGAAAATTAATAGCTAGTAACTTTTTGAATGAGTAAATGACGGTGAATAACCCGAATAAGGAAACTCGATGAATAACTATTGTGTAAGTAATGTTAGTGTCAAAGTAAATATAATAATTATTAATAATGAGAAAGTGACTTTTTTGAAAGCAGCTGCTTGAATTTTGCTTCACAAAATGTACACCAGTTGTGTCTGTTTATAAAAGGCACGAGCATGCGTGTGCCTTTTCATCCTCTTATCATCAAATAAGTATGTGACTGTGCATTTTTAGACCATCATTAGTAAATAGTTACCATGGTGATTTGTTGCTAGTCTGTCAAGCTTTAGTGATCTTGTTTGATGATGTCGGACTGACATTTTTAATGTGTTTTGTGCATGATAAAGTTAAATGTTTAGCGGTTTTAATAATGTTTACTGTTTAGCTTACTATGATGTGAAATCAAATTAGAAATCTGCCTGTCTTATATTATGAACAGCCTTTACTCGCTTCATGCTTTATTCTTTGGGAATCCTGCGATTGCTGGAATTCCCGGCTTTATTGTGGTAAAATTCGGGCCTTTTAGAAGTCATAATTATGCTCTAGTCTGGCGAGTGCTTTATGTGTGTTATTGTACCCTTAAAAGTAGAGAAAACATCATCTAAGGAGAAGTTTACTGTTCTGGTTGTAAACAAACGATGCTGTAGTCTTGACTGAAATTTTTACTGAAACAAAGACATTCTATGACTGGTATGATCCCTCTGTAAGGATCCCTAGGTGTTGTCAAAATGTTTGATAGTATGTCTTCTTCTTTTCCGTGCTCTGCCCTTAGGCAGGTTCGAATTTATTGTGGTAAAATTCGGGCCTTACAGAAGTCATAATTATGATAGTATGTAGTAACCATTAAATTTTAATAATGTTATCAGCTTTAAACTCTCAAACTGGCTTGTATAACAAACATTAGTGTATCAGTAGAAAGATAATGTCTTGAAAAATTTAACGCCACGAGTTCAAGCGATTTTCCTCAAAATATCACAATGCAAGTAAACGCGCATGCATGTAAGGTGATAATTCAGGAAAGAGGTATGAATATCGGTCATACCATCTAATATGCATATGTGTGTAGCAGTAGATATGCTTCTTGTCTGAATAAGACTGAGTGATGCTTTCGGTTTTGAATTACTGGCATTACAAAACTTGTATATAAACGTCCGCTTATAACTTGTTTTTTGTTGTTGCTAGTCTCTCTCTATCTCTTTGTCTTTCTCCTTCCATCTCTCTCCTGTCTTGCATTGTGCTTTTTCTACACTGAATTTTTGGCCATGACTTCTATCAAGAGAGAGAATTGATCTTGCATTGCTCATTATTACTTGTATTATTATTATTGTGCTTGTTATTATAATTTTTTTTAATTTATTTATTATTTTATTATTGTTTTCATTATTAATACAACGTTTTCTTTAATGCTATTATCATTAGTACTAGTATTCCAGCTATTACTATTATGTGTGTTTTCATAGGCACTGGCTGCCTGTACAAAGATTTTAAGATCTTGTTTTGCTTATAGTTCTAAATGCATCATTGTCGTGCAGGTTATATAACTCCACCTTATCTTGATGAGCTATGCATCCAAATCTTATCTGTACCTGACCATAGAGCTTTCCCTCGGCTGCATCAATTGGAATAGTGCAGCATGCGGTGGTCACCATGGTCAATTCATTTCAGGGCTGTTTTTAAGGAATTTTTAGAACTGCACAACTCCTTCTTTCCTTTCCCATCACCAATCGGAGGACAATAACCTTTTTTGCTAGTTTTAGCTGTACAGAAGTGCTTCTACAACTGCACATTTTGTGTACAACTACGCGTTACAAAAAGCTGTTTCATTTTTCTGAAATATGTTGCCTAACAACTTGTGATGTCAGCTTCTTGGTCGTTCTTGGCCTCTACCCAGTCATTGTCTTGTAATGCAGTTCTTCTGTTAATATTTATATGGTGCCTCCGAAAGGAAATTCGGCAGAGGTGCTGCCTACCTGACAATGCAATTGTGTCGCTCTAATGACACTTTCTAAAAGTGGTACGTTTCAAACATTCAAAATTTTACAATAATTATTCCTATTATTAATATTTACCCAAAGGATCTCAAGGGTAATTAGCTTAATATTATCAATCAATCAATCGTAATTTATATAGCACCCCTTCAAGGTACCTACTCAGAGGCGTTTCCGGCCGAGATCAAGCGGAAAAAAACAGTCTTCAACAGTTTGTGAAATTGAGAACAGCTTGGAGGTGTCGCAAAGTCAAGGGAAGTCCATTCCATGTTGTTGACCAACCACAGAGAACGAACGCCTCTGCATTGTTGCAGAGCGAGTGAAAATAACCATTAAGTCACCATGGACGGCAGAGCGCAGTGCATGGCGGCTTATGCAAGCGGAAAGAGGGAGGCAAAGCTCACAGATAAGAGGGTGCCCAGCCTGATAAGCATCGCCACACCAAAGATGCAATCCTAAATGAGATGCGCTGCGGGAAAGGAAGCCAGTGCAAGACCTCGCGCATATATTGGGATACACGGTCGGACTTGGTGAGCCCCCAATAAGTTGTACGGCAGCCCGGTGGACCCTCTCCAACCTCTCAATCCGAACCTGCGGGAGACCATCAAAGATGGAGGTGCAGTAGTCGAGGCGGCTCAGCACAAATGCATGGACAAGAGAAGCTACAGCTCTAGAAGTCAGAGAGCGAGCAATGACCCTGAGCTGCCGCAGTTGGTAGTAGCAGCTGCGGCACACTTGATCTATATGAGATTCAAGGGCGAGTTCAGAGTCCAGGAGCACTCCAAGGTCACGCACCACCGAAGAAAAAGTCATAGATGGGAATTGAGAAGAGAGAAGGCTCCGGTCGAGCTTAGGCAGCTGTTGCTTAGTAGCCTACCCAACCAAATGAATTGGGTTTTTTGGGCGTTGAGGCGAAGTCGGTTTGAGGACATTCAATCTGTGAGGGCCCCCATTTGCTTGTTGCATGGTGTGGGCAGCGTCAATGGCTGCGAGTGGAGGGCAGTGCAGATATGCCTGTGTGTCATCTGCATACAGCTGGTGTAGCACACCGTAAGATGTTCAGAGCGTGCCAACGTTGTAGAGATTTGTTTTATCTTAAATGGCTAGTCGTTGCAGTTAACTAACAACTCAAAGGTGTTGCAAAACCTGTTTTGCTGAATGCTGAATGTTATTTATTATTGTTATCATTATTATTCTTATCATTCGTATTTACCTGCAGTAGAAATGGATCACAAAGTATTACCGTAGGTCAGGAGTTGCAGTGACAATTGATCTCTGAATAATCCGGCCTTGTCCCAATTTTCCTACCAGAAACGCTTCATTCGATGCAGTGCGTTGTGGTGCTGGACAATGATCTAAAAACATTGTGCAGGAAAATGTGTCTTGCGTTCAACTCTCGTGTTCGATGAACCATAGACAAGTTGAGGCGATGCGTGAATTTAGAGGCAGACTTTGCAACCTTGGCATTTATGTGGTCGAGAATTTAGGAGGTGTTGGAAAATAATAATGTGGATTGTACGCAGCAGAGCATAGTTTTGAAGGAACCGAATTTCAGCGCAGAAGCAACTGATCAAGTCTGATGAACAAATCTATGACCTTCACATGGGCGGATCCAGGGGCCAATCCGGCCATGGCCCATTTAGAAAATTCTGTAATTTTCACCAGCCATTCTGGCGTGGAAAGTGGATTTCCCCCCTCATCAGTAGTCTATGATGACTATTTTTTAAAAAGGTCGCCAACTTTTTGGCGGATAAAATGGTATATTTTCCGTGAGAATCGGACAAATGACTATAAAAAAAGTCATCAAATTTTCCGGTGACTAAAGCTGAAATTTATCCTTGTTCAAGACCGAAAATTTTGCCCCCCCCTTAAACGTTCTGGATCCGCCACTGGACCTTCAGGTACGTACGACCTTATAGGCAAACTTGAGATTTGCATATTCTCATTATCTAGACTGTTCGGCATGTTGAAAAATCCAGTTCAACATATGCATGGTTTTGTGATACAGCAGCGACGTTTGCTTCTCTACGCACCACTGGGTTGACGCAACGCTGGAGTAGTGATGCCAATCTAAAGTGGAGTAAAACTGGTTATTATTATTTCTATTATTAGTTGTTATATTTTATTCCTATTGCATATCTTATCCTAAAGAGGTGGTGTTGAATTTCTGAGAGTAATTCTGCCCTGTATGACCGACTTGTATGCAATTACAATGAAGAATTCATTTCTCTCTGTCTGAAGCTCTTCAAAGTTTAATGTCTTTCCAAGTTTTTCTCTGTGAACCGTAAACTGTTAGCAGAATAAACGACCTCCCTTTCTTAGTCCAGGCGGTACTCGAACGTATACTGTTCTTTTTGAACACAGGTTACAGCTTTGCACAGTTGTAGTCAAAAAGTGCAGTGTACTAACCAAATTTGCCTTGTATCGCCCGGACTATCTATCAGTACTATCCTAATACTTTAATCTGTTGTAGCAAAACAGCTGTAGAGCTTTCATGATATGAATATGTAATGTATACTACGTGTATATGTTATTCCTGTAGATATTTGTTTGTGGACATTCTCGTGCTATATATATATTTAATTTAAGGGCTGCAGAAGTTAACTGTTGATGAATCAATTAATTGTTAATTAACTTTAACGATTAAATTAATTTTTAATGATCGATGACCCCAAACTGTTTGGCGAATACCTTATTAGGCCAACTCGTTACATTGTCAACAAAACACTAGAACCTAGAAATGTTAACTTGCTGGTTTGTTTATATTATTTGGTTGAAAGAAGACATTTGAACTGAAAACAGACTACTAATATGAACAAATAACTAATTTTGCTGCTAACTAATAAATATTTATAGTACTATCAATATATAAACAACAATGTAAAAACAGTTTAAATTTGTCATTGCTTATTTGGGAATATATTTAGTCAAAGTTTACTATTAATTAATCATTAATTCATGGCTAACTATTATTTAATCATTAATTCATGGTCAACTATTAATTATTTTATTATTCACAGCCCTAATATATTATATATATAATTATATGTTATATATATATATTATATTCACACACATGTTTATTAAATTATTCTCAGTTACCCTACAGCCAAATATTGCTGATGTAGTACATAATAATTCTATGTGAATACTGAAGTCAGACATTCAGTATGAATATACGTGAATTGGGTTTCGTATACCCATACGAATATTCAGCAATTTATGTTGAATGTTATTTGGTGAGCTTTATTCTACACAATGTACAGCTGTTCATAGTTTGTGTTGTGCTTTGCTGCTATTAACTTAGTCTTTGATAAAACTGATAAACGCATGCACTCATAAACACGCACACACACGTAAATATATATATACATATATATATCTATTTATATATGCATTTATATTGCATATATTATTATAAATACTTACATATAAACATACCTTCTAGAAGTCTACATGTCTAGATGCTGGTTTATGTTTTATATGTAAACAATTATTAGATCAATGTGAAATAAATAGAATTTTTATATGTATAATTATGTTGCTTAATGTCTGTTGACATTTTTTAGTTATTGGTAAACCTTGTATAGTTACAGACGATTTCAGAGTTTGCTGCTTATACTTAGTCATGGCTTTTGTGTACACAATGTCTGTTTGAGCCAGAAATACAACGGCAATTGAAAGCCAAACTGTTCCTGGTTTTTGATGATAATATGCATTTGAAAATCAGTGATGGTCTGTGTACAAAGGCCAGTTCTGATTTTAGAACTGTGTTTAATGCTCGTGACCCAGAGAAACCGATATTTTGTTTCATTAGCCATTGAGTGATGGGAACCCAGAGGTGAAAGGGTTAACTATCCCAGTGTCCCTGTCTGTAATTGAGAACTGCAGTTGAGATTATTAAATATTATTAAATAAATTTGTATCGCGTGCAAGGTCACACTGGAATGTGCATCTGAAGTGCAGATGTCAGATGCCAAGAGAAGATGCAGTTAGAGAAACATGTGCTTGAAAGCCAAGACAAACTGTGAATTTTGAGTCACTTTTTGAAGGAGGAAGATGAATATTACCTCCAAAGAAAGAGAGAGGAAGCCGATTCCATTCCCTGAGCACAGAGCATGAAATCCAGGTGAGCCCATTGTAATTGTAATCGTACATTTATATAGCGCCACTACAAGAGAACTCCTCAGAGGCGCTCCCGACCTGACACCTAACCACAATCAAAGAGAATGGTTTTCAAACGCTTGCGGAAAAGGGGCAAAGAAATACAAAGAAGTTCATTGCGAAGACTAATAGGTAACTTATTCCAGAAAGACGGACCAACCATAGCAAAGCTTCTATGTAGCACTGGAAGATCGAGCCCTAGGGACAACCAGGTCACCATGCGTAGCAGAGCGAAGGAATCTACGGCCTGGGATGGACAGCACAGGTACACAGAGTTCCATAAGATAGATCGGAGCTTGGCCTGCTAGGCAATTGCACATGAACATTAAAATCTTAAACTCAATACGTTTTTGCATTGGCAACCAGTGCAGTTCTTCCCGTATAAAACTTGATATATGCCCAAACTTTGGTATGCCGCCAATCAGGCGGGCTGCAGCATTAAGGACAGATTGCAACTTATTAATGCGTGAAAGTGTTAAGCCCGCATAGATGGCACTACCATAGTCAACTCTCGTGCATATAAATGCATGCATCAGAGTAGTGGCAGCTTTGGTTGTAAGTGAGCGACGTACCGAGCGAATTTGACGAAGATGGTAGAAGCAAGTGCGACAAACATTCCTCACGTGATCAGAAAGAGTCAATTCTTGGTCCAAGGTCACACCCAAATCACGCACAGTGGTAGAAAAAGTCATGCCAGGAAAGCAATGTTGCAGATTTTGCATATCAATTTTAGAAACTTGCACACGACTTCCAACCAAAATAAATTGTGTTTTACCAGGATTTAACCTGAGGTGATTGGATGACATCCAGGCACCAATCATTTCCGACGTCATAAGTATTTTTTCCACAAATGAGATAGCCTCTAAAGCTGGACCCTGGACATATGCCTGTGTGTCATCAGCATATTGATGTGCAGCAACCCCCACAGAAGACAGAATCTTATTTAGGTCAGCTGTATATAAAATGTAAAGCAAAGGCCCTAAAATGGAACCCTGAGGAAGACCAAAATAAACTCTGGACCAGTCAGACCGGGTGGAACCAAAAACCACAGACTGGCTGCGCTCAGAAAGAAAAGCCTGCAACCACAGCAGTGGGCGGCCAATGACACCAAACGATGTTTCAAGGCGCTCTAAAAGAATGCCATGGTCGACGGTGTCAAAGGCCGCACTCACGTCAAATAAAGCAAGGAGTGATACATGCCCCTGGTCAACAGCAGCATACATGTCAACTAAAATGCGTGTTAAAACAGATTCAGTGGAATGAAATTTTCTGAAGCCTGACTGTTGCTTGGGCAGAAGGGAGTTTGCTTCAAGATGACTAATAAGCTGCAACGATACATATTTCTCGACTATCTTTGACAAGAAAGATAGATTAGAAATCGGTCGATAATTGGCCATGTCATTTACATCAAGGCCACTACGCTTAAGTGAAGGCAAAACTATAGCCCGCTTCTGAGAAGAAGGAAGGGCCCCATCCCCCAATGCAGTATTACAAAGTAACAACAAAAACGGCAGAAGATCATCCACGAAGTCCTTGATGAGAAATGACGGCAGCGGGTCGAGCTCACACGACTTCGATGGCGAGGACAGCAACAACTGGCGAAGGTCTTCTGCAGAAAACGGCTTCAGTTGAGACATCCTGCAGTCAGTTGGAGGGAAAGTCGGTGGTATCGCACCTTCAGTTGAACGTCGGACTGCGTCAATCTTCTGTTCCATAAATTCCAGGTAAGCCGCAGCTGTAAATGATGGTTCAATGGGGCTTTTTCCAGAAGTCGAACGACCAAGGACGCTTGAGATAGATGCCCAGAGTCGTCGAGGGTTGTTAGAGTCTTTCTCAATCAGCTTCTCCCAATAGTACATCTCTTTTTCTCTATACACTGTATGCATATGCCGCATATGCTTGATCCAGGCCACACGGTCCTCAGTGCTTCGTGTTCGCCGAGAGCGTCGCTCGAGACGTCTCACCTCCCGACGAAGATTACGACAATCTCCATCAAACCATGGAGTGAGAGGTCTTTTTCGGGCCTTCACTGTTCTGAGTGGGAGGAGATCATCGATTAATGCACGCATTGATGACTCGTAGATGGAGAAGAGTTCTTCCGAAGAACGGCCTTCCATTGACGATATGTCTTTACAGAGAGGACCATTCAATAGGCCAGCTTTGAAGGCCTCACGGTCCAGATTACGCCAATGACAGTAGTGTGCTCACAACCAGTTCATTATTCAGGCGAATCTTAGTTTTTCAGCTGTATCAATTTCCCTTCCATATATTCATATATTGTCAAGCCTCCTAAAAGCAGTGTTTGCCTTCCCTATGCGCATCTTTACTTCTCTGCCACAGCTGCTATATAGGCTGATGTCATTTGGCTGCCTAGTTACGTAGCAGAAAGAGTCCACCATTTCCAACTCTCAACCTTTGATGACAATCCTGTCATCCTTGCTCCACCTTCCAACCTTCATGATCTTTGTTTTCTCTGGGCTAATGGCAAATCGGTTCCATGACATTTGAACGGCGACAGTAGAACGGTGTATTAGATGACCGCTGAGACTATTGAACGACCGGACAGTTGAACGGGCGACAGATGACCTGTGGACAATTGATCGGTAAAGTTTTGCCAAATTTACTTACTTACAATTTCTTACTATCGATCTATTTTAAAATCATTGAATATTCTGCAGAGTTCTCCACCGGAGAGAATTGTAACCTGCACCTACAGCGAGCTGTAGGCCTAGATTATAATCAATTTGTCAACTTTTCGGTTCACAGTTGACTGCTCTGCAGAACTTTGCCACAGGTCGAGAAATCATAGCCTAATGATAATTTATTTTATTTTTTATTTATTTTATTTATTGCCAAAGAAACAAAAAGAACATGTGTACAAGTAGTAGATACAGAAACGGTCTCTGAGCAACAGGAAGCCCGGAAAAAGCTAAAAGCTTATATCAACCTGGCCCCTAAATTACATTTACATTTCAGTCAACGATACATGTCACACAGTTGTAAACAAAAAAGTTCTGTTGAGACCATAATTATGAATGTTAGTTAGCACTGACCAATATTATACAGCATAACAGCAAAATAGCAACACAATCAGTACAAAATTATAAAAAAAAATTAAATTGAAACACAGGTGCAGTACCTATAGCCTAGTAAAAAAGGATATATGAAAATAAAATTAAGAAAACAAGAACCGAAACTAAAAAGAAAAGGTGCTGAGTATAACAGCAAGATAATCGGTACAAAGTTAACCGATGAATTGTTTAGAAAGACCTATTAATCAACTAGCTATCTCGAGTAGCGCAATTTTGTGTTCTGCGTCGAGGTCGTTGACGCGTCGGTCTGAAAATTACCGGTAGCCTAATGTTGACTAATTATTTTTCTTCTGATATGCTGATCAATTAATTACGACGCAGTCAAGTAGGCCTACTGTCAGTACATTGGTCCGACGAGAGCTTAACCCATTTCTTCAGATAAGCGTACGCAAGAATAGCTTTGTTATTTAAACTGTGATACGACACAAAAAGCTATTATTAAAGCTTAAACCTGTTTTGCGCCACGTACCCATGACAACTTCGCAAAACGTCTGCAAATTCAAACGGGAATTTGCTAGTATAAATTAAAACACACCATGTGCAATAAAACTATCACATAATCGGGCATAATTAAATGAGTATATGCACTGAACTTAAAACATTATCTCGTGACCTTAGTTTTAATTAATATGGCAAGGTCATTGAAAGCAAAATTTATTCGAAAGAAAATTAAATTTCTCCCTCGATACCGATTAACTGTGTTCTAATTGGTTGACCTATATCGTACACTGACCAATCAACGATCGGCCTAATTTATTTGCAGCCAATGGCTGTAGACTGTTTGAACCAATTCACCGTAGTGCATTGACAGGATGTAGGTGTTATCGTCGACTGTCCGTGAAAATATTCCAATGCTGAGCTATTTAATATTTATACTAGTTAAATAATAATATTAATCCTGCTTCCTGACGGGGAACGCATCACATAAACTGAGACTCGTCAAAATCTGTTTTTAATATTTAAAACGGAATTGCTGTTTCTAAAACTGGATCTTACGAGTGGAACGTTGAGCGATATTGAAGGAAACGGTTACGGAGATTAACAGGTAGGCTGATTCGAAATAGTTTTGAAGTGATGTGTCGAGTTTTAGGGTGCAGATGTCACGGTAAAAACGTTTAGAGCAAGGTTTTTGAAGTTCCCCATACTATTTTGTTACGTATATCGACAGTTTCCTATAGAGTGCTAGATATTTCAGCATGGTCCGCGTACAGGGGAGCAATGATGACCAAGCTTTTAACGAATTATTTTCGCTGGTATGTTGCAGTTTAGTCAACAGGGATTCGGGACACCCCCCGTCGAGCGAAGGCGATGTGAAATGTAGTGATTTTTAAGGGTTAAGAAATACTTGAGCGACCTAGTTTAAACTATGTGTCATGGATAAAACGAACGATAAAGAATTAAATTAGAGTAGACTATACCATAGCACCAGAGCCTCAAGTATTTTATTGGGGATATACACAACTGTCAGGATCTATAACGGAAGTTAAATTATGTAGGGCACCCGTATACTCTGCAGTTTTACTGTGCTTGCCCTTCCTGCTAGAATACACAATTACACATGACTGTGATCTATCACTGTAGCGTTCAAAATTATTTGTAATTGAATGTGTTTTGGCGTTGGTTGTGTACAATGTGGATTAACTAAAAGAATACAGTTTGCTAAATAGAAGTCGGATTGATGAAAATGATATTTACTTAAATAGAAGTGGGATCGATGAAGAAATTGATTGTTGCTCAAATTATAGAAACTGCAGCATTTTATCATCAACCTTTCTTTTGCTTCTTCTGTGTAAGTGCTTGAAGACCATCGAAACTTTACAATCATGGTCTTGTCTTGTTAGATCATCATCTGGAAAACCTCTGATGAGTTTCTGTTGCAGTGTTGCTATATAAATTTTCAGTTACGATGATGCTTATATATTGTTTGCTGATTACACAAATGCCTGTATATGTGATTATAAGTCAATAAAATCATTGTTTGAAAGAGCTAATCATGAGCTAACCACCATTTCTTCCTGGTTTAGAGCTAACAAATTATCGCTTAATATTGATAAAACAAACTTTATTCTTTTTGGATCCCCACCGTAAACAACCACCAGTTTGTTGTCACGGATTGACAATGGATGGTCAACTGATTATGCAGGCTGAATCATGTAAATTCTTAAGTGTGTATTTTGATCAGCACCTCACTTGGAAGGAACACATTAAAGCAATTATCTAAGAAATAGCAAAAATTATTGGCATACTATCAAGAACCCGTCACTGTCTTTCTCAAGCTACGTCACAAGGTTTATAGTATTCCCTAATTTTCCCATACTTTTCATATTGTAACATTTGTTGGGCCTCAACTTATACTTCTTACAAGTTCGAAAAAAAATTGAGAGTTTACAAAAATGTGCCGATTGAACTATTTTCTTGTTAAACTGGTCTTTCAGTACCAAACCAATTTTTCGAACCTATAACATACTGCGACTAGCAGATCTTTACATGTTTCGCTATCATCACAGATTGTTATCTGGGACATTTGATGGTTGTTTTTGTCAGGGAACTGCTGTACATGATCATTTCACTAGAACTCTGTTATACTACCGCGCTGATGTTGCACATACTAGGACGAAATTATTTTCGATTAAATCTTCTGGCCCTCTGATATGGGAAAAGCTTCCAAAGTATGTTACACTTGTACCCACCATTAACATGTTTAACCCTTTAATGCCGAGATGGTAGTAAATGGTATGGGAAATCCTATACCCTCCGGCATTAAAGGGTTAAGAAGAAATTAAAAGACTGTTTGATCTCTGTTTACTAGATTTGAGCCATTGGTCCTAATTTGTGTTTTTTTTTATCTGTTTGTTATTTTGTTTCAGTTTGTGTTCATTTCATGTATAATATGTTGTTCTTTGCACAGTTTTACTACAGCCAAATGTTATTGAGAAAGGAAGGGTCAATCCAGCCTCAGCGGGTCCATATGACCTTTTGGATTGATTCTTTGACTTTATAATATGCACCAATCACTTGAAAGTCATCAGTTGATTTTGTGCTGATTGCTGTGATTTTGTATTTGGTTGATGCTCTGTCAGTAAATGCTGCTACTGCTTTAATACTCATGTGTTTGCTTTTATTCAGATATTTCTTGGGGAAACAAAAATGACATAGTGTCTTTTTCAACACTACGCATCTGATCTTGCTAGGACCAGCAGCGAAAATGGTGTTTTTCCAAGAACTGCTGGTCTTTCTCAGTTATAGATAGTCTTGATATTCGAATATTTTCAGTGCTTGGCCACAGTCATTTAAATGTGCTGTTTGTCTTTTGATGTGTTTGGGAATGTGCAAATCGTTTTTCTGGCTGACTGAGGCACCAAACAAGCTGGCAAGTCTGCACTCAGTCTGTGTCCGTCTGCCAGGCAAGAATTTGGATGTATCAAAGAGTTGCAAAGAGACCGTTAGGTCAAACAGTCGCTGTTTTGGGTTGTTTTAAAAAAAGGCTGAAGAAAGGACCAATTGACTGAATGACTCAGCTAGCCCATCATCAATGGCTAGTCATGCAGTCAATGCTCCTAATTATTCACCAGACCAATTGATATAAACAGTTTCAATTGAATGTAAACTAAGCTGTGACCTGACTGCAGCTGGCCTCAGGGTCCGTTGGCCTAGTTCCATAATAATTGACGACTCTGATCCCGTGTGTGTATGCGTGGCGATGATTTTATAAAGCACCAGTGGGTAGTGAGTTAATGATGCTGCACAATGCCTTCATTAAAAATTCTGGGAACCAAAGTGCATGTTACCTACCTGTGCATTGTGAAATTACCTACCTGTAAATTGTGAAAGCACAAAACACTACCAGTAGTTTGTCTATCAATGCAGTGCATGAGAATTTAGGTCAGAAGTCCAACCTGGACAATGGTGGACAGTTTTTGACCAGCAGATAATTCTTGACCTGCCGATGATGTATTCCTGGTTTGCAAAGCTTTGCCTAAAGACTCTACAATTTTAGAATAAATTTCAGATTTGTCATTTTTCATTGCATGTGAGACAAAGGCAGGTGGCTGTGTTAGCAGCAAGTCAGTTGATACTAAATCAGTGAAATCGATCTTCGTTATATAGATTTTTTGTTATGAAGATCAAAATTAGGACTGTGCTAAAAAGACACCATTTGGGAATGCATTTAATGTCAATTCACCATTAATTAATATTTAATTCTTAAATAGTTAACTATGAAAATAAATTAATTGTTGACAGACCTGACATTTGATCATGTACAGTGTACACTTGTTTATGTGCAACGAGTTTGCCTGTGATTCTGCATGATGTACAGTTTTCATCTAGTCCAGAAAGCTATCAACTTAACACAGTCGAAGCTGCTCTGTAGTGCTAAACATCTATAAGCACAGGAAGTTGATTTAATATTAAATTACATGAACATTCTGTGTTTACTCTTTCGAGTCTTTCCTTTCCTTCTTTTCACCTTTTTGATAAGACTAGTCATGCTAAATATGGTTAGATGTATATTTAGTATACCGATAAGCCTTATTTCAGAATGGCGGATGGAGTAAAGCATCAGTGTTTATTGAAAAACTGGTTTTGGTGTAGATCTGTTATGCAATGGTGAACTGGAACTCAAGATTTCCAAAGATCTTGGTATTGCAGAGTCTTTGGGGGAGGGTGCCCGGTGACGCATTGGATAACACATGTACTGGCATGGAGATCAGAGAAACTGAGTTTGATTCCCAAAGCCCCCATAGGATAGACATGCTTTGTAGGCTGCTATTAGCGCCATGCATTGTAGCCATCTGTTCTGTTAGTAGTTAAGACTTAATGTTGATTAAGATTGTTTCATTTAATCATACTGCATTCTAAGTCAGAATGAATTCCATAAAGAAAAGATTATTTATTGATTTATGAAGTTGGGTAAAATATGAGACAGAGCTTTGCTGGTTTGTTAGGAATATGCATGTTGTTTGCAAGTCTGATAATTAGAGACAGTTTGAAGTTAATCTGGTCACCACCATTTTGTGGAAACAAAGAGGAGCTAATTGCTGCTGCTATCAGCTGAATGATGGTACAACTACCAGACTTTGAAATGCATGCAGACAGACCAATTTTAGAACGGAAAGGTTAGAGCTTAGAGACAGAATCTTGAAGTAAAAATGGACAACAAAATCTTCACTAGAACAGGATGAACCTGGTATAAATGTAAAGGAAGATGTGACCTTCGGAAACGATGATCAGTCTCTGATCATGATTCGATGATGTTCTGTCTATGCTAACTTTTATAAAAACATTCAAGTGTGTGTGTGTGCTAAATACCTTTTGAACTAGGCTAAAACTTATTATTGAACTTGAGGTCATCTGTCTGAGTATTTTATGTTTAAAGAAAATTAGTCCACAAACTGCATGTGAACTATTTTTAGTGACTGGTATGCTGCATCAGGGCGGATACAGGGGGTCAATCCGGCCATGGTCCCCCCATTTCAAAAATGCATACGCATAGGACGTGGCCCCCATTTGGTTTCAACAAGCATTAAATCAATGCAGCAGGAGAGAAAAGTAGGGTACGACGAGACTAGAGAGGTCATAGTATTATCATTTCATTGCCTGCAGAGATTACGTCGACCAGATGACTGATGACCAAGAAAAAGGCCGTCAGTTATTTTGGCAGGGGAAATTGGTATATACCAGACATATCGAGTCTTTATCGACCAAACTTCTTGAAAAAGGTCATCAGATTTTTTCTGGTAAAGATCACCGAAAATTTTGACCCTCCCTTGAAAATTTCTAGATCTATTAATGTGTGTTTGAGTTGCCTATCTTCATAATGTTATACCTCCTCAGGTACACGTTCAATGAAAGCGGCACTTTATCGACAAGTATATAGGTACTAAAAGTGACTGGGAAAGCAATGCAGCTTTTGAGAGGCTTTGAGTGAGCTCGTTGTTTTGTACGTTCACAGTGAAGCCCATAACCGACGATTACCGATCTTGAAGACATGTTAAGTTAATGTACCATGACAAAATGTAATAAGCCACAAGACATTTTATCTCTGCCATGGTTGATTGATTGATTGATTGAGCTGTTATTGAATTGCTAATCCTTTAATGCAATATAGACATGACTGAGTTACAATCGAAGTTCAATACGTTAGAGGACAAGCGAAGTGAGTCGACAACAAGTTCATGTAATGTTTGGTTGCGCTTGTCCCTAAACTGCTAATATACAGGGTTGTGCATTAGATTCGTATATGTACTGGTAAGTTAGTAACATCATGGTTATTATGCAGTGCAGAAAACTGCCATTGTATACACCAGCTGGTATTATATTAACTAGTGACATTTTTTATCTAGTTTAAATTGATATCTATAGACAGGTTATAAGGTTATGTTGTATTTGCCAGTACAAGGTGTTTCGTTAGTAGAGGTCCTGAAGCGCTGGTTTGTGCCAGCTCCTCTCCTACAACATTTGCCAATTAATTGCATAAATACATATAATTATATCCCAATAGATGTTTGCTTTCATACAATATGAATGGTATCTGTTGTTTCTTGCTTTAGCTATATGACCCTATGCACAGAGGAGGTTATTAGCTTTATTTCAATATGACTGAACGAGTGGACGTGGTTATGTATATTGTATATATGTCGCAGTTGTTGTCACAGTCAGCGTGTGTACAGTATTCTTCAATTATTCAGTCCAATTTTATTCAGTAGCCACATAACAAAGCAATAATACAAGCATGGTGAGAGAAAATTAACAGAACTGATTACGCAGGGAACATAAAAGAGTCATAGACCCCGCTATCCAGGCCCCAGTGGCGTAGGCAAGGGGGGGGTTTCGGGGGTTAAAACCCCCCCATTGGCTCCGAAAAAAAGGTTTTTTTAAGGTTATTTTTTCGTTTAAGTAAGTAAAAATAGCAAAAAACAGGGTTTCCGGCCATAAAACCCCCCCCATGAAAAATTCCTGGCTACGCCACTGCCAGGCCCTGTATGTAGAGTGGGGAGTAGGGCAATGTCGTACCGAATCAATACTTAGAGACAACCGCCAGAACCAATGCAAGTATATTAAAAGCAGCTCTTGACTAATAACTGAACTGAGGGCTCGATGGAACGACTGAGAGAAACCGTACCTCAATTATTAAAATTGGACGTGTGCTCCAGTAAATAGAGGTGGAGTTTGTGTTCAAATAATCTAACATAAAATTTGGTCAGCATTGAAAATACGTGGTTAACACTGTCGTAGATTTGGTTTCAGTCTTCCATTCAAACATTGTCATAGAAGGTGTGATTCACTTTCTGGACCATGTAGGGACAAGTATTAAGAGCAACTCTTAACTAATAAAAAAGCAACTCTTAACTAAGTAGACTATACTGGTTTTGAATAGTCAAGCTTTCAGTCCATTCCAATGAAGCCACTTTAGTGAAAGCATCATGAAATCGTTAACCGCACTTTTCGGCCAAATGCTCAATTAGCCAACTGTACGAAATGGCAGATTTTGGAATTTGTAGGCAGAATATCCCAGTCCTACGGACGTCTCTGCCACTGACACGGCCTTCAAGGATGACCAATGCCTCATCCATGCAGCCTCCATCCCCATTAGTGATGCAACCCTGCATCATCTTGCTACTGTGATTTTTAAGATGACATGCCATCCTGCAGTCTGTAGAAGCCATCGGCAGCAAATGATAGGCAGATAGATCATATGCGTCACATCAAGAGTTTATTCATTTCATGTGCAGCTAAATCCTCGGAATAACCTATGGTGTATCTTGATTTTTTTATACTAGTAGATTTTATTATATAATTTGCTGAGACACACAGATGCTGGCAAGTGTAGGTGCACAGTTGCTGCACTAGCCCACAGGATAACACAGGTTGTGATACCCTGTAATAATTATTGCTACAGGTGTGCATTGCATCTATAATTACCCAGGATAATCACCAGTATAAACGAGGTATGCCTATGTTGTGTCAGTGTACTATATGGATAATCTAGATCTGTGCTTTTTATTACAGGTGCAGTTAAGCCTCCATGATCGTTTGTATTGCTTGATTGAGTTTGGATAATTATAGGTCACATTTCTGTGTAGCATCACCACTAGTTGTTTGCCTGCCTTCCTTCCTCTCCATGTGGCTTTTTCTGTCCTTCATGGTTGCCTTCCCTCTCCACAGGCTTGTCTGTAGTCATAGAGAGTCTGTGTTAGTAGGCCTGCTGGGTTGTAGGTATAAACAGCTGTCTGTAGGTCATATATACAAATGATCCTTTATGCCCACGCACGCACACACACACATACACAGTTACACGCACACTATAAATATATAATTTTATATATATAATATATACATCGCCTTGCATCATTCCCTGATATCAACCATCCACAATGCTTTATTTGGTGTACCTCTGATTTTTTTTGTGTGGTCCATCATTCCAATTTTCTTATTAATTTGACTTGCTTGAGCATCCTGCTATATTATAACCCTGCATAGCACATATGTGCCCAACATAAATAATCAGTTTTACTTCCATTACTTGCTGCAAAATGTTGCATGTGATGCATATCCTCAGAATAAAGGGCAACTGACCCTGTCTGCAACTGTCATTACAGATGCCTGAGTTTGTGTGTTTACTAAATACATAGTTAAAATGGCTTACTATATACTCAACTTGTCTTCTTATCTGCCACATAAGCTTCTCGGATGAAATTTACGGCCCGTTCAACAAGAACTGTTTAATGTCAGTTTGGCAGTCAAATGGTTTTCAAGTTGACTAGTCCCAGAGCAGGTCATAAATTGCAAGTGTTCTTAGTCTTAGCATACATTGTCATATGTTGTAGGCTGTGTTGTGAATGGAGAGATTGCTTTAGTAAGTGTGTTCTTAGGTTCTGTGCATATATGAGATTAATATGGTAATTGCAAGGGGTGTTGAATTTAGGATAACTTGGCTCAAATTTCAATATTTTTAATTTCTCAATTTCTTATTTAAAAACCAAGGTTATAAGAAATAAAATGATTGTTGATTAATGTTGCTTGGTATTTACTGGTGATGTTGTGTTATTTGTTGATTAATACTAAATTGTGTAGAAGGCATTTAATTTGAAATTTTTGTAGTACAAGATGTAGCAAATTAAAATAATAATTTGCCTTTTTTATTTTGTCGGTTTTTTATTTTGGGGGAAAATGATATTTCCACCCCGTGTTTTATTTTTTCTTCTGTTTTTAAGATCTATGTTTTCAAGTGATTATGTGATTAAAATACTGTAGATCAGATTACATTCAGGCCAGCCTTTACTTCAAGGTTGCAGTATCCTAACTGTTCATTTGTCATGACCCTCCTGCACCAGATTTGCAACCAGAGAGTTAGCAGTGACATGCCCACTTGCTAGCTACCGGGCTAGGATGTTAATGAGCATGTGATTGAAAAGGACCCTTGACGTGACGGTTTTTAAATTAGTTGTTGAGATTCTGTATACATAATGTGACTACGAAGACCTCACCTGATATAAATCTCTAATCTTTTTATTCTCTGTGCAGTGGATCAGATGGTTTTAAATAACATGGGTTGTGTAACTGTGTCTTCTAAATTACTGGGCTATTGTGTACAATATAATTTTATAGTTGATGTGTTCACATTATTATCACATGATGGAGCACCTCTGAGCGTATGTATAATCTGCGTTATGATTCGTGCTGTGCAGTTACTACACTTCAACTGGTAAAAGTGGCGTTGACAATCACCACCCTGGTTTAGCTCTGTGTTCAAATATTTGTTTGCTACGCAACATTGTTATTTTGGGTTGAGGCAAGTCCAGGCACGATACAGAATATAATTAGTGGTGGTATGTTTTTACACAAATGACTGTCACGACACTGATAGATGCCTTCGCATGAGTTTTCTTACAAGTACTGTTTTTTATGAAATTGGGGTGTTGTCATTCACCTTGGTGCAGTTGACCATATGATCGTTATTGTTTAGCGGAAGGAAAGAGGGGAGAAGAAGAAAATGGGGGGTAGGAGTTGACTAGTCACCTCCACTTTATGTCCACAGCAATGTTCTTGCCTCTGAGTACTGGTACTTAGCTTTCTTGAAGAATCCTGGTAAATGTGCTCTGTATACAAGTGTGATTACCACAGTGACTGAGTTGGCTGATTTTTTTAAGTTTTAGGCTATTTTGTGTTGTTTTTGAAATTTTGAGGTCATTGTATTAATGGTGTAAATATTATTTTTCTGGTTGGCAATGAATTATGTGATTGTTTTATGAATTTCAGAGGTAATCATGGATCGACCAAAGTTCAAGATTCTTCGATCGCCATCGCTAAAAAGAAAGCAACGAACAGTCCCAGTGGCAGAGAGGGTGAGTTGCCCCTTATGTTGCCCAATATTAAATGTATATTTATTTCAAGTGGATTTGTTCCTTCAAGACTTCTTCCTAAGTTGAAGCGTTAATATTGATTGATGTGCTGTCACAGGTGTCTGGTTTGGTGAAGATGTTTTGAAAGCGATTAGGTTGAAGCATTTGATGCCTGTGAAGTATTATTACTAGTTTTATTTATCAGAGCAAGAGCTTGCCTGATCCAACTGAATTGAAAAATAGAGCTAAAGCGAAACTGTTTTAGTGTTATAAAAAAATTAATTTGTGAGAAATTACGTGTATTATTTACTATAAATTGTTCCATTTGTGTTTTTGTGATTATTATTGATACATTATTATGTATTATTGATCTGTTATCTGTTAAAAAGTATTGAAGTAGGGCACAAGGTTGACTGTCCAGTATATAAGCTTTCTTCACTTATCACCCTGGTCCTCATCTATGTGTGTGTGTGTGTGTACTGTGTCCTTGATGGATCAGTAAAATCTCGGGTTTCTGTGATGATGAGAATATATCGGGTTTAGTGATGGTGAGAATATTCTAGTAGCTGGCTTTCAAGTAGGGCACAAGAAGTCATGGTCCTATATAACATAGTGTGCCTTGGTCTGAGTGTTTTGGACTAATCTTGCTCAACCCATCACTTTATTTTTCCACTTGAAGTGAATAGACAGTTGCGATAAGTTGCGTACAGACGTTTTAATATTCAGTGAGTTTAAATTGCATTGCGCATCTGTTTACTCTGATGCTACTGTAAATTCTGTGGTGTAATGTGCCAGTGCGTGACTAGCACGAACCACTTTGTTTTACTATATTATTTTAAAGATAGCAGACTGAAAGAATTTGCCCCTTAGGTGTAACTAAGAATTAGCCAAGAATTCCACATCACTGCAACCATATAGGAATCTTGAAAAAGTTTTATAAAATTTTGGGTAATTGATGCTAAGTTTCTGATAAGTTCTTGAGCTGCTATATAGAAGTTCTTTTGCAGCCATTAAGCGCATGCAGAATGGAAAGTTCTCTTTGGTGTCAAGAAACTTGATTCGTATTCTGAATTGGCCTGTCGTTAGAATAGTTCTGATTCAGCAGCTCATGCGTTTGCAATGTGTGTGGTCCTGTATGTGTGTCCTGTGTGTGCTGCAGGTGAAGTTGGAACGTGTGCTGGGTCTTACTATTACGAACAATGCAGCGTTGTCGGTTGATCGAAACACCGGAATCATTGCATATCCCGCAGGGTAAGTTGAAACACTTGTGAGAGCACTGGTATTGTTGAGGGTGCTTACCGAGTGAATGAATGTTTTAGGACATTAAACCACATGGAGATGTGCAACTTCTGCTGTTGTGTGTTTTTGTTTTGACTTCAGGTTATTGTTAGTTGTGATGAAAGATTGTCCTGTTGTTGGTGATTATGATCGTTGATAGGCATTAAGTGGTTTTGGAGTGGTAAGCCTGGGAGACATTATAAATTATTTTGTCTCTCTACTTAGGCCCTGCATGTCTCTGTTGATTACTGATGGAATCTAGCAGTTTATGAGTGTACATTGTACTATGTTGAGCTCATCAGCCATGATTAATGCCAAGCAGAAGAGTGTATTTTATATTGACCAGACTATAGTTTAAAACACTGTCATTACATGGTGACATGTGAGAGCATATCGTAATATATCAGATTGTATCATCCTTCTGTAAGAGTCTTGTGATGTGAGTGTGAATTGGATAACAGACTGCAAACGAACTACTTTATCTGTCGGTTGTTGCCAATTTGGAGTGTGAGTTAGGTCCTGTTGGTTGTTCTTTATCGCTAAATTCAGTTGGTAAATAAAGTTTGACCAGCAAATCATTGAAAATCGACTATGTTAGCTTTTCATTTCACGCTTACCTATCTCTATTCTGCAGAGTAATGACTAGGAACAGGAGACATTAATTTGGTAAACATACATCCAAACTTTCACCCAAAGATGACTTGTAGAGAATTTTTATACCTAAAGTTCTGTACGAGTGTATTTTCAAAGCAACAGGTTGTAGATTTTCAATCTCTACAATAGCAACATTAATTTTGCTCTATGCCTGTGACACGAAACGGAGTATCCCCCCTGAAAGTTATCCGGGGGGATGATTTAATCTATCCCCCCGGATGGAATTAACCGGTCTATACTATCCGGGGGGATAAAACATTCTATCCCCTTTTTTGAAAAATGTGCATAATAAAAAAAATTATGCTGTAATCAAAATTTAAAGTGACTCTAATTGTTTTAAGTGTCCTAAGCAATGCTCAGTTAAAGGCAACTCGAATATATATAGTGACTCTGAGTGTTCTTAAGTGTTTTAAATGTTTTAAGTGCTCTAAAAACAGGGCAAAACAAATTATCTAGTAGGAATAAACATACCTGTTAGTGTCATTGTTCAAAACAAAGCAGATGAAAATTAATTTGCCAAAAAAAATACACGCAGAAGCGTTTTTTTCGACTTTTTTAATTTGGGGGGATACAATTAATACGGGGGATACTCTATTTCGTGACACCTGCATTGTCGAAATGTAAACTGTGATGCCTTGTGTCATCCCATGCTGACTTATAATAATAATTATAATCAAACATATATTTTGATTTGGTAATATACATATAAATAAATACATATAAATAAATATATATTTTAATTTGATTTGTGGGTGATGATAAGATTCTTGTTGTGGCTGAATTGTGATGCCTAGGATAAGTTAATCTTCAGTGTGGCTTTGATTTGTTGCCAGATATTGTATGTATGTCTCTTGAATTTTTTCCAAATTGGAGTCTGCCATTGTTAGACATTGTCTTTAAGAGTTTACCTTATAATTGTAATCTGTAGTAGTTAGGGGATTCTGGATAATGTGTGGCCATGATTAGTTTAGTTGTATCTGGTTCCTGTTTATGGAGCTCTGGCTAATTATCCTTCAGTCAGGTGCTTATCTGGATGAGGGATTGGGATTGAGTGTGTAGTGCCAGTGATGGAAATGAAGCATGGACTTTGATTTGGAGGAGAGGGATGTACCTGCTATGGTTTGGTAGAGCTGAAGGCATAATAGGGAAGACAGAGAAACCTAGAAAGCCTGAGTCAATGGATGAGGCTACTAAGGCTTAAGAGGAGCAGGTGGAGGATGGTAAGACCATTTGCCAGTTGGGATGATGATGGTCAGTGGAAGATGCTGACTGCCTCAGTCCATTTACTTTCCTGGTCCTTATCAGTGTTGATTATATCCATGCTGCCAACGACTTCAGCCTCTTCTGATGTATATGGCAGCCTTGATCTGTTGCTTTAGTGTATGATGCATACATATGAATAGTCCCCTATAAGTTTGTATTGTATATACAACAACATCCATCGACAATTTCTTCACAATGGTGAAGTGAGCTACTTCTAGGATGCTTTACACTGATAATATGATATCTAGAGATTTCTACAGCATCCAAAAAGTTAATCTGTGGGTCCAGATTAGATGCTTCTTAAGCAGAAATGAATTTGTAATAATTGGGTTTATTGCATTGGCAATTCTGTCTGTAGATAATTATAGTGCTTTTATTTTTCTATGCCATTGAGTTTCATGTTTCAATCTATTTTTATGTTGATTGACTTGGACTGGATCTTTTAATCACTTGAACTTGATTACTGCTGGACTTGGACTCAACTCGCACTAGTCTTTTTTTCGTTTGCGTAAAGAAAAAAGATTTGTGAGATTTATGCAACAAAGTTTGATTGGTCAGATGTAATAAACATTAAACACTACTTTGAATTTGATTGATCATTGGCATATATGTTGATTATTTCTGTGAATCCTTTTGGAAATTTCCCTTAATAGTCAGGTGCCTGAATGTGCTTGCCTACAAGACATCTGTATATACATTGTGGTAATGTATTGTGACTGTTACTGGTGTTTACAACTACTTATTGGCCATTTCTCTGGATATTTATGTTATGGTAGCCACACTTGTACAGTGCATGCACAGTATTACACACATGTATATGAATGGTAAACCAGACCTATATGTAGGGCTGTTTATATAGTACATATATATGTGTTGCTTGTATGTATGTTTATACATGTGTGGGCGTGCAGCCATTTGATGGCATTTGGGTAAGAGTGAATAACCTCAACTATCCTGTGTCTTTGGTCAAGTCCATCATGACCACCAAGTGTCAGTGCAGTTGTTGTTGTGTCCTCATTTATGTTATGTATCTATAGCTTGGTGGTCTTTTCTGCCTTTGTTTATATATAATTAATAATTTTATGATTGCACCAGTGTAAAAACCAAATCATGGTTTGATTTTCATCCCTTCATTCCTGAAGTTTTTGGATGTACTGTGAATGACCTGTAGTCATCCGACCAAGTGAAGCTTTTCTGAAACCAAGGTTTATTTTACCATAAAACTTTTGTTCATGATTTTGTGTGTGCAAGTGTTAATATTATACAAAGGCTGGCATTGTGTGAGCAGTTTCATAAGAGTCCACAGAACAAGGATGACTTATATGTACATAGCAAGTTTCATAGTGGGATTAGTAGTAGAGAGTTTATGAAATTTTCACAGCATGCTTCCTCAGGTATATTAAGAGCAATTACTACAGGCTAATGGTGGTCTAATGGCTGCTGTCCAGAGGAGGGGGTTGAGCACCAGTAGGATGAGTGATGACTGTAGATAGAACTCAGCAGGGTAGAGAGAGAGCCCTAATGTTGAGATATAGCGTGATATTATGTTGTGTGCCTTGTTGCTATAGGACCATCACTAGGCAAAATGAGATGCTGCTGTGTTTTTTTTAAATTGCAGTCCGTTCAGTCAGCTACTGTGTGTGTGTGTGGATGTTTGTGGGGATGTTTGTGGATGTGCGTACGATTCTGTTTGGCTGGCATGTATGCAGTTTGTTCAGAACGCTCGGCCAGCCATCTTCTGACAACGTCAAGTGCTTTTGAAAAGCGCTTTTTCTAAACCCATCCCCAGTTAGGGACTTGGTGCAGATCTTTTATGCTTAAGGAAATTTAGATAACGAAGCAACTTCCAATTCGTTGGCAACTTTATATAACTCGTGAATATTAGCTCGAGGTTTTGGTGCATGTGAATAGTATTTGGTGTACTCCTTAGCTCGTAGGTTGCGATTTAAAGCTCCTACTGTAGAGGGATGAAGTGAATTGTTATACCTGTGGCACGTGATTGCTTCCTGTTACCCTCCCAGAGGTGGTCTCAACCTTTCATTCACCAGCTGGCATTGGTAAAAGGAGCAGTAGGACAAAGTGGGCACCTTGCATGGCTGCAGTCTAGACTCTAAATTTGACTCGTCCTGTAATAACTTTCGATTATCCGTTCATTCTGCACGACTTGTAATCATCCTGCATCCACGACGTTCCACGTCAGTTTTAAATAATAAGTGAAGATTATTTGGGTAGAAAGATACGACAAGAGTTATGTTCATCTAGTAACCCCTAGCAAGCTTGGTTGTGGAATGAGTCGTCTTACCATACAGTGTTAATGAGAAGATTAGGCTGTGAGGGAGAAGACTGACTTTGCATCCTATATGTGACCCATCTGACCAAAATCAGGCATAAGTCGCTTTTTGTACAATTTGAGTGTTGTCATGCATCTTATCAAAGAATAAAGGTTCTTCTTTAAAATGACACAAATCTTATTTTAACACATCCCCTTCATGATCCATAATGTGTATGTGATATCAAACTGTTGAAAGTGGACTAAACAGATACAACAGCCTTATTAAAAATATCATGGAGAGAGACCTCCTGGTAAGTTACTGACATCGTGTATCACCTATGGGGCTGAAAATAGTCCTGCCATTCATGAAGCACATGTCAGACCATACGCTTACATGGATGATCCTCAGGCAAATACAGTTTTCATTTGCTGTGTAGTTTGACTTTGATTGTCAAGCATGTTGACACCATTGAATCGAAATATATGTATGCTCGTCATTCCATTGTCATTTGCTTCTTTTGTGCTAACGTTATAAAATGGTTTGTACGATGCAATGACATTAAAATATTAACTGCAATTTGTAATGGGAAATATTTGAAATAACACTATAGTTAATGTTTAAAGTTAAAATAACCTTAAGATTTGTTGTGTAGCTGTTGAAAATGCAGTCGGATTAATCTCTTATTAGAAACTGGGCAACCTTGTTAGCAGGACTTATTGTCCTCTGATGTCACCTTTGAATGTCTACTGATAATTTCTTTGAATGACTATTATTCAGTGTTATTCGTGGTGCTCTATAAATGATAGGTTGACTGTGGGTTAACTGGTTTTTCTCTGTATGTTTTTTTAACCTGGTATAACTATCTTTGTGGTCTTAGTATCACGGAAACTCTACTACCTAAGTGTTTTTACCTAATGAATTGATAATGGCATGGAAATCGGTCAGTGTTACACTGTTTAGGATGATGTGCGTAAGTGTGTTTTTGAGCGACAGCTGTAGTGCCGTCTAAGAACCACTGAATATTCTTATTGTTAGACTGAATGAATGTGCCACCCAATGGTGCTAGTTCTTCTGTTAACAAGTGAAGCTAGAACTGTTGGTTAAAGACTGCATGCACATATGATCATCAGTGTTATTCAGTGTTACAACGTCTCACTGGCACCGAGCCCAGTAAATGGAGTTCCAGGCCATAACACCTATGACTGATCTCGTTATTTTAAGTACTATGATATACATGTATGTTGCTTCTACTGATCATGATGATGGCAGATTCTCATAATAATTGACTGATGATCAGTTGCTTGCATGTTCAAGATGATGTTGGTTTTGGCAGCTGCAGTGGTAGGCTGCTTGAGCAGTGGTGGTGGTGGTGGTGGTGATATGGATAGTGGTGATACTGGGACGTTGATGGAATAATGACTGTTTCTTAAAGATTTTGTTTGACTGATGATGATGTTGATGATGTGGTGATTGATTGTTTTGACTGATAGTGATTGATTGATGTACCGGTGCTTCCATTTGGCATCAATTCCATCCATCTGGAACAATTATCCACTCCATTCCTTTCCACTCTTCCACTCTTGACACATCTCAACACAAACTATCGCCAGCACCACATGCCATTTCGGATCTGTCTAAAGCCCATGAGCTATGCAACAACATGCTTAAGAGTTGTTTCATAGCTTCATTAAGAAGCATAGTATTGGGTTTCAGATGCAATTATTTCTTAGATTTGATCATTATGGAATCTTTGATGGCAAGTGGGATGCATGCTGGACCATTTTGATTTCTGGAAGTACTGTACATTTGGATTAGCTTGCCATAACTGTAAATACTTTTTGGAGTGTAATTCGTTCGCCCGATTGTTTGGGTTGTCGTTGTTTGGGTCGTTGTCGTTTAGGTGTTGACTGTATCACTTACCAGCCGTAGCTTTGTTACCTTTGTTGTTCACTGAGCCGTTACAACAGAATTTTCAGCCTGTGGCCTCTGCTTGCTCTGTGACTTGCATGCATCCGAATCAATGCTGTGAGGACTGAAGGCAAAACAGACAAATGGTGTGGGTGGGTTTAGGTATTTATGTTGTTGTCATCAGTGTATCATTGGTGTATCGTTGGTGTATCATTGGTGTATCGTCCTTTTTTACTTTAGCATACCATTGTGTGAGCACTACAAACTTTGGAAGGAACTGTAGCCCACATGGGACCTTACCCTTTTGAGTCAGTGAGTAATATAACTCTCCTACTCAGCGTGGTACACACAGGTTTTCCCCAATTATTATGAAGCTCTGGCGTGTCACAATCTGTAGCAAGCCATACTGTTCAGTGTCAGTAAGGGTCTCAGGGACAAAGTGAAAATGAGGTTTTGAGTTTCAGAGTTTGGCCCGATTTATGCGGGTTCATTTAAAGGAATGATTAATTTAGGGTACATGCATACATTGTCTGAGGCAAGGTTTCACTGCTCTGCCACCCATTCGTTACTCCATGAATAGAAAGGTGGTAGAAATCCCAGTCATCTAGCCTTGCCTTATTTTGAATGTTGCTAACACTCCTGGCAAGGAGTCTGCGTAAAAGACAGATGCAGCTCAGACGATGCAGACGTTCTATTTTTATCGTCGTGCTAACGCTTTGCTTCGTGGCCATTTCGTTGTAGCCAGGTCTTTGAGGCAAGACAGGTGCAACGATGGTTTTTGTGCAATCTGCATCTGATTACCTGTGCAGCCCAAGTGGCAAGTGTATCTGTCTATCTATATCTTCTGGACAAAGAGTGTTGGCTTCAAGGTCGATTTGCCTTGCTGTTGCTCCTTCCTTTGGTAGTTTTTTTAGCAAAAAGGCACTAGCACTCATGGTGTAGTAACCACATTGCCACCTAATTCATTCACTAATGTGCTGTGATGCAAAAGAGCACCAATGCTTCTATCAGAGCAACTACACAGCATTCCATTTGACTGCCATCTCGTAATAAGCCAAATCAATTATTTTGTCCAAAAGATGATCATTTCCATAGATGACGGGTGCACCATTCTTCCATACAAGTATATTTGTCTGTTCTGCAACAATGCAATTGCGCTTTTATCGTATGCATTATTTTTCGATGACCGTTCAGGCGTTCATACATTGCTCGTATGTTGTTTCTATGACATTTAATTGCACTCTTTTTTGGTATATCACAATTACTCTATTGAGATGTCACCATTTTCTGTTACTATTAGATTTTAGTTTTAAACAAATGCAAATATATAATGTGTTTTTGATTTATTTATGCCAAAAAGACACCATTGTCATGTATGCATTTGTTCTTTACATAATAATATTAGACTATGCGACACCTCCCAAGCTGTTCGCAATTTCACAAACTGTTGAAAACTGTTTTTTCCGCTTGATCTTGGCTGGGAGCACCTCTAAATAGGTACCTTGAAGGGACGCTATATTAAATTGCGATTGATTGATTGATATTGTTAATGTTGCCACTACTAAGTGTTTTTACTTTATTTAGGCCAAAAAAAAATAATGTTGTGTTTCCGGTAACCCGACCGACCCTCTTTTATTGCCGCGACTCAAATAATTTTGTAAAAAAATTTTATTTAAAAAAAAATTTACGAAATAAAAAATTTTTGATAAAAATTTTTTTTTCTCCACATTTTTTTACATAATACGGTGACATTGCCTTCCGTATAGAGTTGGATCTTAGGCAAAAAAAATTTGTTTCCGGTAACCCAACCGACTCACTTTTATTGCAGCGACTCGGAAAATTTTGCGTAAATTTTTTTATTTACATTGACGTTGCCTTAGAGTTTCACGCCTGCCTAACTACTTCCTGGTTGCCAGTCTTGAGAAACCTCTAGCCTTATCATTCTCACTTGAGCCACCTCTAACGGTGACTAGTGAAAATAAATCTAGCAACCTCTAGGTGTAACTAGTCACTGGCTCGATCAGTCTGGAACGACCCCTAGCAGTGATGTTTTGTTCGCGATCATCTTCCCATTCCCTTCCCACTTTATCTTACCAGAAAGGATATCAACAAAATGAAATTAATAGAATTGTTTTCTAGAGCAATTTTAGGTACAGGGAAATAGGCAGTTTATACTTGCTTAGAGCACGTACTTTGTTGCAGCGTGTACCTATATGCTAAAAAGAGTATTTCGGTATAATTTTTCGTATGGTCACTGTATAAAAATATTTTACCAAAATAAAAATATTTTTCGACCTACCTACCCAATTTTTTTTAGCTCTGTTACCGGAAACACAGCATTATTTTTTTTTGGCCTTATGTATGGCGCACTGTTGTCTCTGAAGCCGAAGAGAGCTGACCAGCCAAATGTTAAATGATGTAATGCTCAATAAGATCTCTATATTACGCTTCTGTAGTAATGCCACAGGATGTTTGTCTGTGTGAAACCAATGTTTAACCCTTTTTTACGGTAACGGCCCGCTCTTCCGAGGGTCCACTATTCCGAATATCCGCTATATTTTGTTCGTTATCCTTGGTGGTTAGGGTTACAGTGGGTTAGGGTTGGGGTATATAGGGTTGGGTGGGTTAGGATTGAGTTTAGGTTTGGGAGGGTTAGGGTTATGGTTATGGTGGGTTAGGGTTCATGTTGGAGTTGGTTAGGGTTAGAGTTAGGGTTATGGTTAGGTTTAGGGTTAGGTTTAGGGCTTGGGTTTGGAATAGTGGACCTTCGGAAAAGTGGACCCTTTTTTACTTGTGAGGCAGAGAATTGACCAACGGAGGATATGTTAGTACCCAGCCAAAATGTTCATGTTGAGTTTATCCACAATGAGTACGTACTGGGAGAGATCAACAAATCATATATTTTCGTAATTGTTTATTGCTGTCATCATACGCTCAAATGGCTTGTTGTGTTCTGTGGAGTTAGGTTCATCAAAGGCGGTTGTAACTCGATATATGCTTAAGTGAAGTGATTACCTATTTGTATTGATTTACTTTCTTTAATTGCTATGTTATGCTACTACCTAATGACTTTGTTGTGATGAATGATGCTCTGATTAATGTTGCACTATTGTCTTATTCGTTAAAATGCTTCTAAGAGGTCGATGAACTGTGCCTTATGAATATTCGCATACATAATATGTATGCACATATTATGTGCGCAACTGCACATTGTGCGGTTCTTAAGCATGTCGGAAATCTGTTTGAGTGTGAGACAAATGTCCGCACTTTATCTAGCCAAAATGCGTACAACTGTGCAAAAGTAGCACAATGTCAGTTAAAGTGATGAAATAAATTGACAACAGTTTCAACTGTTTAGCTTTAAACAGTTATACATTTTCAGTATTGCTGTGTATGCCTATCGTTGGAAGAAGGTTAATAGTGTTGATGTTGGTGCAATCATGCGAACTAGCCTTTAGTCATTGGTCACGATATTTATATTTATTCAGTGAACAAGTGATAACGGTTTTATTATGGAACAGAGTATGGTAAGGGGGTAAGCCCCCTTTGTTCGGCGTATTTTGAAAGCACTGAGCATACAGTGTCTGGTTTAAAATAAGAAAGTGATTGCGTGTAGAACTTGTATGCTACCTGCACAAGCTTTAAGGGGCATTCCACACCAAATCAACACAGTCATCAAACATCACCATCTCCGATTTTGTTGAAATTTGGTATGGTGATAAGTCACCATGAAAAACTTTCAAAACCAGAATTTTAGATTTTTGGGTCAACCGGTGTCCGAGATATGGGTCAGTGAACTTGACCGAAATTGACCGATTTCTGCTGACCGGCCGATGTTCAAACTGCTGTATCTCAGCTTCTACTGCACCTAGAGACACAATTAAGATATCAAATTGAAGGTATTAAATAGTTCTATCTGGGTAAAGCATTCACAAGCATTCATAATTAGTGACAAAAAATTTCTGAGCAACTGTAACCTAGTGATACTGACCTTGGTCAGTTTGTAAAATCAGAATATTATCAAATAATTCCCATGCAAAGCTTTCATTGTTCCTAACAATTAGTGAAAATTTCAGAGTGGGCGCTCTTATAGCCTATTTATAGTGATTTTTTAAAGGTACCATCATGGTCAAGATTCGCGACTATTGTACCTTGCCAAATAGATCTTTGATATCCCTGCCACATCCACAAATCTGCAGCATATCAATTTATTGAATCTAAACAGAGAATATTATAGTATCCAAATGCAACAAATTTATGTCACATTTATAAAATTAAAGTTATTTTTTCCTGATGCATTCTAGTTGTCCACTTGCTATTAATGTGCACATGTTGAACTTTTCTTTCAGTTGTCAGGTAATTTCATGTTCTGTCTCTTGTTCGGTTTTTGATTCATCACTATCAACAACATCACTACCTCTTATCGTAGTTAGTTACTTCTTAACAGATTGATGTATATTCAAAAGCTTTTTCTTTGCATAGTACTTGGCATATAGTTTTCTTTTCGCAACAGGGGACTCACTGAGTTCTGACGGTGATGAATTTAGTATAGACAGTGCATCAGTTGGAGACATCGTTGACTAAATCAGTGGTCATGGGTTCAGGGTCTCTTTCTGATGAGGAGTTTTTATGTTTCTCCTGGGCTTGTTAAACAATTGAAATATCTTTGCTACATGGAGCACACAGCTTATCCACCACCTTTATAGAAAGATGCAGCTGTGTTGTAGCTGATGTGGTAGCTTGTAATCCAGTCACCTTTAACTACTGTTTATGATATTTGAATGGATCACAACATGATCTGTAAGACTATGTCAGATATACTTGGAGACTTATTTTAAGATTCTATTAGAGCAGTATGTCTATTTGAGGTATTTTATCACAACTCCACTAGTCCACTTATAACAACACAAAAGGCTATTTAAAATTGCAACTATAGATGTCGTATATTACCATTCTAATTTAAGACAGCAGGAAAGACTATGAAATTGAGGACCTAAACAATTCCTTTACATGTGTAAATAAGAACCAGTGAGCATGCAAATAAGCCTAATTCTTTTACTCCATGCTGTGAAAGATAATGCTAGAACTTAGAACAAGAAATGTGTAAAAATGCATTGGTGTTAACAGCTGGGATTCAGCAGTTAAATAGTCATGACATATCGCCGGTCGCGAATTACAACAATGACTGTACCTTTAAAAAATCACTATAAATAGGCTATAAGAGCGCCCACTCTGAAATTTTCACCAATTGTTAGGAACAATGAAAGCTTTGAATGGGAATTATTTGATAATATTCTGATTTTACAAACTGACCAAGGTCAGTATCACTAGGTTACAGTTGCTCAGAAATTTTTTGTCACTAATTATGAATGCTTGTGAATGCTTTACCCAGATAGAACTATTTAATACCTTCAATTTGATATCTTAATTGTGTCTCTAGGTGCAGTAGAAGCTGAGATACAGCAGTTTGAACATCGGCCGGTCAGCAGAAATCGGTCAATTTCGGTCAAGTTCACTGACCCATATCTCGGACACCGGTTGACCCAAAAATCTAAAATTCTGGTTTTGAAAGTTTTTCATGGTGACTTATCACCATACCAAATTTCAACAAAATTGGTAATGATGATGTTCATTTTTTTCTTCAAATGTGTTGATTTGGCATGGAATGCCCCTTAATCCAATCCAACGACTGTGTCAGGGGCTTTGAACCTGTGCACTGCATTGCAGAGCTGTTCAAACAATTGGCCACCATCTTAGGGTAAATACATTCCAGATGGCTAGTCATGACTGATTTGGTGGTTTGTGGAGTATATCTTTCATTGAGCTTATTACTTTACAGCTCTGGACGATGATAGCTATTTATTAGTGCTGCTGGCATTTATAGCTACTACGCTGCTGGAAGAAATATATCCTGAAAGTTGATGGGATTTGATTTGTGGTTGACACATTTTGTCTGATGATGAAGAACAGTTGCTGTTGCCTACTGCCAGACACTTGTGCTTTGACTGTTGTGTATTAAAACATCCTTGATTCTACTGTAACTGATTCGTAACAGTGTACTGCTGTAGTAAACACAGGTCTATTTAGAGAGGATCTGGCCATATTATTTGCTGTTCATTATTGAAAGTGTAGCTATGGGACAGAACTGGCAGCATGATCCCAGTTCGTAATGACATTGACCTGCAGAGGTAATGCATTTGTGATGATAAGCCTTGATTGTCCATGGAGACATTCTGTTTATCTGTTCTCTTTTATAGCATTATCTGTGTGCAATTGCTTGTGTATGCAGAGCGTGTTCTCTTATTTGCACTGACAGTTGTGCCATTGCAGTGGCCAGTAACGTTGAAATATTGAAAGGGTGGGCTTTCGTGGGTTACTGATTCAAGTAATGGTGCTTTGTTAGCAGCCAGGTTCTATAGAAATAACTGGATCCACTGACTGGGTTCCCATAGCTCACTTGTTGCCAAAGGGAGTATCTGGAAGTAACTGTTGTTTTGGACATTTGTTGTTGAATGAGAAATCAGATATTCGGACAGGAGGAAACTGTTGAAGATTATTGGACGATGAAGGAGGTTGAATTAGGCATTGCAGGAACTTTTTGTAATAATAATAATGATGATAATAATACTAAATAATTATTATGGATCATCATGTGGATACCAATTCAAATATAACAATAAAATATAGATATAAATAATAAAAATAGCAGATAGTGGTAATGACTATAATTAATGTTGCAGTAATAATTGGAATATGATTAAATCCACTTTGCAAATTTTTCACTGTCTTCCTGTTTTCATTGTTTTGTCTTTTGTATTAAGAAATTGACGTTCTTCTTTCTTTTTGCACAGATGTGTTGTTGTATTATACAATCCTAAGAAAGGCAAACAATCGCATATATTCAACGCTTCCAAAAAGACGCTCACCTGCCTCGCTTTCTCTGGAGATGGAAAGCATCTCGTGACTGGAGAGGTAAAGCTTCCCATTTTTATGGAATTTATTCATTCGATCGTTTATACGAGGATTTAAGCAGCGTTCTTCCAGAAGCGCTCCTGACTCAACCTCGCATTAAGGATAGTTTTAAGAATGCAATAGAGCAGTGGTTCCCAACCTTTTTTGACTGTCGGGCCACTTTTTCTAAGTTGGAGGACCCGAGGGCCACTTTTTCTTAGTTGAGGGACATTAGGGGGCCACAAGGGCACAAGGCTACAATTATTTTAATTAACTAAAGGCGTATAAAATTGTTATAATTGAATCAAAATAGAATGTTTGATGCGATTTATTAACGTCCAAATAAAATAATTTGTAATAGAAAAGAAGTATATAGTCTATCATGTCCAAATTGTCAATTTTTACAGGCATTTTTCTTAATTCATTGAGATGCTGCGGGCCATTTTTGTAGGCCAGGCGGGCCACTTTTGGCCCGCGGGCCACGGGTTGGGAACCGCTGCAATAGAGCATGTCAGAGTGGACCTTTGACTTCAGATACAACGGATGTAGAGCAGTGATTCCCAACCTTTTTTGGCTGTTGGGCCACTTTGTCTAAGTTGGAGGACACGAGGCCACTTTTTCTTAGTTGAAGGATACTAGGGGGCCACAAGGCTCAAATTTCATTAACTAAAGGCGTATAAAATTGTTATAATTGAATCAAAATAGAATGCTTGATGCGATTTACTAATGTCCAAATGAAATAATTTGTAATATAAAAGAATTATATTCTATCATGTCCAAATTGTCAATTTTACATATATTTTTCTTAATTCATTGAGGTGCTTCGGGCCATTTTTGTAGGCCAGGCGGGCCACTTTTGGCCTGCGGGCCACGGGTTGGGAACCGCTGGCTTAGAGACAGACAATGCTGGGTGATAGATTTACAGGCAGACACTTTGTGTTTATATGTTGTGCTGTTGTTCTGATATGTAGAGTGGTCACCAGCCATGTGTGCGGGTCTGGAGCCTTGAAGACAATGTTCAGGTGGCCGAGTTTCAAGGCCACAAGTTTGGAGTCAGCTGTGTGGTCAGTATTCTCCGACTATTACATTTATTCATTTATTTATTCGGTATTTCTTAATTATTTCCCGTTGGTCCTCACGAGTGTGCTTTTCGTTCATCCTTTATGACATATAATTGAATAAATGCTACTTATTTTTATGTTTTTTCCGCATTGCTTGCGTTAGAGTCCAATCACTTTGCTGTAATTCGGTTGTTATTCTTCAAGTCTTTGAGAACCATTTTTTTTCAGTAGGCTTTTTTTTAACAAAGCAGAGCATACGAAACCGTCTTCAGCAATTCTTACTTGCATATGCAATCATTGATTCTCAACTCAAGATCTCTTATAGCTGACTTATCTGTTACAGACTGTCTCTGCTCCAGTTGTACAGACTTGGAAATTGACTCTGACTTTGTTTTTCTGCACCATCCACTGATGCACCTGGAATTATGCGTTTAGCTCAAACGTATCTCGTATCGGATTGCTGCTCTGGTTTCACGCTGCATCCTTGGTTACGCTCCATCTTACGTAGACGCAATCTCATTCGCCCAGTCTCTGACGTTGAAACACGTCAGAGTGTTCGCTCTGCTACGAAGGGGCAACTCCTAGTTCCACGGGCTCATTTAGCTGCCAGGCAGTGCCACGCTTTCTTGGTTGTATGGTCGTCCATCTGGAATGAGCTCCCTTCAAAGCTTCATTTATTGCATCTGACCTATCAGACTTTGTTTCATAATGCTTTCAAGTCTTTTTTCTTTTGCTGTGGCTGGGCTGGGAGTGCTCCTTAGTAGGAGTCTTGAATGGGTGCTATATAAGTCAACAGAATGAATAAATGAATGAATGAATGAATGAATGAATATGCACTCAATAAATTGAGTTACTTCAATATCTTAACAGACCACTGAGACATTCTGTTCTAATTGTCTGACCTGATATAATTGACTCATCTCTATCACACCATCGTTTGATGCTTTTTGCATTGCCACTGTGTGCATTGCGAAATTGTGACTGCGAATTCTAATTGGTCTGCGTCGTGCACTGCAGGCTTTCTCACCAAACCTCAAGTACATTGTTTCGATCGGTACCCAGCATGACATGATGGTCAACGTCTGGAATTGGAAAACCAATATCAAGGTGGCCAGCAACAAAGTGGCATCCAAGGTAAAACCAGCAACCAGTGTGTGCACTCACTTTGTTTCTTCATTCCGAAGACTTTTTATGTTAGTTGCCTGTAACATGATTTTTTAAAACTGAGACAGATGTTACTGACAGATCTACTAGATATACTGACATTCTTATTCTTTTCAGTTGTTAGTCACTTGATTTTTTCCCAACTGTTGTTTTCAGACATTTTGTGCCAACTTACAAATTGGTTTGAGACATACCTAAAAGCTTAACTGTTGGCTATAAGGCATTTTAAGTACTGCCTTTTTATTTATTTATTTTGTGAGTTTTGTATTGTACTTCATTGCTACATAACTCTTTCAAAGACTTTCTGTATTTACTTCTGTACGTATCAATTTTTTGATGAATTTTGTGAGCACCTTCCTATTTGTTTTATATCATTTTTGTGCTTACTTATCTGTTTATTTGTGAAATTATTGTGTGTAGACATGGCTATGTCTGTTAGAATGAGAACATTTTGTTTGACTACGTACCATCCATGTACATGTACATAGTTTTTCATGTGGCTGGCATTATTAAGTGAAACTGATGTGTAGATAACTGGCATATGTCTCCTTAATTATGACTTCCGGACCGCATACTGATATAACTTCCATAAACATGACGAAGATTCAGCTTTTAAATTATGTGATGTTGCAGTTAGATAATTAATTTCAGACAAACAATGTTCACAATGCACCAGTTGATGAATGTTTTATGAACTGGTTTTCCAATAACACGCATGGTTGGATCTTTTTTGCTAATAGTCCACGATGACTCTTTGCATGCTCTAGCAGATTAGACTCTGCTGCTAATTCCACACATGAATTATCTTATCAATGCGGTTGGATGCACAGTTTGCACGCTAGTCTCATGGTTAGCGTACTCGACTGTCAACTCAATGGAGATAAATCTACCCAGGACATGCAGGTTTTTCACTTACACCCCATCGAACTCCGCTAGAAAAGTTAGGAAGAGAAGGTTCTGGCTGTTGACCCTTGTACGCTGAGGCTAAGGAATTGAAGTTGCAGATGCATCATACCCTTCGCTGTATCTGTGGTTAAGTTAAGGGTCTGTTCTTCTTCTCTAATCCATAGAAGTATGGTAGCATAGAACTTTGAATGTCTTGCTGTTCCTGGAATGGTGTTTATTCTGTGGTTGGGGGGTAATTATCCTTAGGGACCACCCTAATATGTATCTCTCTATAAACTATTGTTAGTTATCTTATGCTTGAACCGACCCACTGGCCTTCTATTGCAATGTTTGTTATCTAAAAGACTTTGGTCCTGTTCTAAGCCTGACCAATTGATTGATTAATATTTTAATATATTATGACTTGTGCAGTTATTTATTTGTTTTGTTTTTAAATCGAGTATTGATCGTTGCTGGTGTCTGTTTCAAATGCTGTAGGTGACAGATGTTGCGTTCTCAGAAGACGGGAGCATGTTCGTTACAGTTGGAAATCGACATGTCAAGTTCTGGTATTTGGATGCAAGCAAATCTAAGGTCAGTCAAAGGTCATGATGTCTGACCTCCAAGTCAATGTAGGTGAAAGGTCATGGCTTCTGACCTCCCAGGTCACGGTGCCTGACCTCTGCAGGCAGTGTCAGAGGTCAAGGCAACTGATCTGAACACTGATGATGAGTTATGTAAGGGCATCCAGCATCTATGTGTTGGTTCACAAGTGATGCATCTGACCTCTTATACAAGACAAGTATTTGTTATGCTCACTCTTGTGGGGCGCGGTGGTGTAGTGGTGGCGTCGTTGCCTTGAAGCCGGAAGGTTCGAGGTTCGAATCCACCTCGCCGCGTAAGAACCTTGGGCAAGTCCTTCACTCACAATTGCTCAGCGCTTCGGCGTGAAACTCCGATGCAGTGTCCGCTCTGCATTCGGGAGCGCCTCTGAGTAGAGAGAGAGAGCTTGAAGGGGCGCTATAACAAGTGCACATACATACATACTCTCTCACATGACAGATTTTGACTCATGTAAACAGTGCCTTTGCTAACCATGTTATAATGTATGTACATGGCCTTTGAAGAGTCTGTGGTACTTGATATGACCCTTGTGAGCAGTGTGTGCTAGTTGTGCTGCTGAGAAGGGCCATGAACAGATCGGCAATGTTGTGAGTTTTTTGGTGAGAGTTGTCTGTTGAATTTTTTTAGATTGCATGAAGAGTTGATGATGCAACAGTTTTTTGTGGGTGAATATTCAGCTGGTTGGACGATTAGCATTGTATTGATTTTTTTATGGTTTGTTGAATGATTATGGTGATGACTGGTACAACTGTGAGAACAGTTATCGTGATGTTCATTAAGATAATCAAGATGACAGGTGTTGCAGTTTTGTTTTGCAATTTGTAAATAAATTGACCTGTCAGAAGTGATTGATTGATTGATTGATTGATTGATTGATTAATTGATTGTTGGTTGGTTGTTTGATTGGTGATCGATTGTTTTGACTTTTAGATAAAGACGGAGACATTGCCACTTCAAGGTCGGAATGGGATTCTTGGAGAGCATCAGAACAACTTCTTCTGTGGCGTGTGCTGTGGCAAGGGTCAGACGGCCAATACCGTCTATGCCATCACAGAGAGCGGCCTTCTCTGCGAATTCGACCACAAGAGACTGCTTGTCAAGTGGGTCTCGCTGAGGGTAAGTTAAGAGTCATGTCGATAAGAAATGAGTGCTTTACTGCTCTATGAATATGTTTTCTTATTATTTACTTAAGACAGAGTTGTTTGCTTTTTTTCTCACCTTAACATGTTGTACTATCAGTAGATTGTTAAATTGCATTATGGCTCTTTACCTCGTGCTGTTCTGACGTTTCGTTGTAGCTGTTTGAACAAGACCTTTTTACCTCTGTAGCTTTTACTCCGTGAATTGAAACACAATGAGATGTTCTTAGAAGGTGCTGCACTGTTGTTCTGTCACTTATTTGAACACTGACTTCCGAATTGATGAGGAATATAAAAATATGTGGCTTTGTAGACGGATCGTGCCAACGCGATTTGTCTGGGAGAGGAACACATTTTCATCGGATGTGCAAGTGGGGTCGTGCGTGTCTTTCATGCCAAGACACTCAACTTTCTTACAACGCTGCCTCATCCACATCATCTTGGCATTGATGTTTCTCTTGGACTTCCATTAAGGTTTGTTTATTTGTTCTTCTTCCATCATTTGCCTGTCACTTTGTTTGTTATGTGAACCTTTCTTAAATGTGCGGTAATCACTTACAAGTGTGTTGCATGCATTGTTTGTGGTAAGGTAGGGTAACTGTTGTATGTTATGTACCTCTCTTGGATTAGGTAATGTGGGCGATCATTTATTACACATCTGTTCATTTTGATTGAGCTCTATCCAGTTTCCAGTAGGTCTAGTGGCACTTTGGAAGTTCTGGATTATCGTATGAAGGTCTGCATGTAATTTTCATCTTACCAAGACATACGTCTTACTCTGATTTTTTAATATATGTTGCAGCAATTTGATATAGCGCCCTTTCAAGGTTGAGGTTGCTTACTCAGGAGCACTCCCAGTCCATGTTGTACAAGTACAGAATAAGTCCAGTCCATGTTGTACAAATAAATGTTGTACAAGTACAGAATATAAATGCAGTACAGGTACAAAATATAAGTGTTGTACCAGTACAGACAATGCCATTGGTTTTTCTTTGTTTAGCAACGTGACGTCACCTGATAATTCGCGTTACCCGGATGCGATCGCCATAAAATGTGACGATGCGAGCAATCGCTTGACTTGCGTCTACAACGACCACAGCTTCTACGTCTGGGACGTGTCGGACGTACGTAAGGTCGCAAAGACTCGGTCGTTTCTCTTCCACAGCGGTCCCGTCTGGGGAGTTGACGTAAGTGTCGCTTGCTGTTTCATGGCCCTTACATTTGACGGGTTTGTCAGCTTACAGTTTCTGTATGGGATTTATCAATCTGTTTGAATCAGATCTGTTCTCGCTCCTACTTTGGTGTCTGTATTGTTTATTTATCTCGCATATTTTAAGGTACAGATGTTTGCTTGTTGGACTGTATGTCAAGAGGTTGGGATATCTGGTCCGAGAAATTTTGGTATTTTTTGTGTTCTTGGGTAAACTTAGTTATAAAATGGCTATATCTGTTAGGGTATCTGATGGCTAGGGGGAGGAAGATGATGTAGCGGCTAAGAGACATGTTTTTGAACTTGTGACCCATGATTAGTGGCTCTTAGAAGTAATATATGGGTAGCTCTCCGTCTAGTTTTATAATCTCTTAAAGTCACTTTTTACAAATGGCAAAAAGAAAAAATCTTTTGGTATTGAAATGTGTTGTAAACTTTGTCAATTGTAGCCATGAAATATAAATGCTGGCCAAAACAATAGCTGATTTAAGTGTACTGTTGTTGCTAATATGGAAATTGTTCTTTCATTTCTGAATATGCTTACAGATTGTATTTAATTTTATATACTTGATATGTTTGTGAGTTTATGCTAATCTAACTTTTTATATACCGGTAAATAGCCATGGCTTTGTAACAATTTTGGTCATATTGTCATGCTGTCATTCTTATCCTTCATTCTTGATTTTATCAGGATTGTGTGTGTGTGTGTGTACATGTGTATGTGTGACGTGCATGCACACGTATCTATATGCTTTTGTCTCCAAGCAAGTGCCTACATGTAGTACGTTTGGGACTACTACAGAAGTTAGATGGCAATACTGCAGTCTTCGCTATCTGATAGTTAGCACCACCACGTTTGTATTGTTTTTGTATTTGCATGCCATTGCCAGGCAGTGGCACAATTGAGATCAATCATAGAAAATTTTTGATCATGTAATGGATAAGTTTATTGTGATGTAGGTCTACCCAGAGGTTGGAGACACAACCCGAGTTCTGCCGCCTGGATCTTTCGTTACGTGTAGCAGCGACAACACGATACGAATATGGAACTGCAGCCCAAACATGCCGACCGATACACCGTATAAGCGTAACATTTACTGTAACGTAAGTCATCTTATTTGCGGATTGTTTACCGTAGAAATGTAAAGTTACTACAATGCTGGGTGTTTGGTTATTGATAATTGTACGCTTTCTTTAACAGTTGTAGCATAACCGTTTCTGTTTATGTAATCTGGTTAAGATATTTAGCTGAGCTTTTTCTTTTACGAATTTGCAACACTTAATGGAATGTAACATGCGTGCAACGTGAATGCAACGTGAATGCGTGAATGTAAAGTGTGGGATACGTGTATTTAGCTTGTTATGCCCCATTGAATGAAAATTTTATTCTGAAATTTATTATCTTTATATTTATTGCATATATTACTTATACTACTGCACATTATTTAAGAATTTTGTTACTCATAGTTCTTAAGCACATTTAGTTTGATGTTTCATCGGGTGAAGCTTTGTTTGGTCTTTGCAGGAGCTTCTAAAAGTCTTGTACATCGATCCGGATCTGAACAATCTCTTGGACATTGCGTATAATCCAGGTACAAAACCCGTCCTTTCTTTTTCAAATTGTCATCATCTTTGTAGCTTGGCTAAATTATATTGATTAACAACTGTTTTGACACCGTTAGAGTACATTTGCCTAATGTAAAAAGGTATGAATCGATACAGCACTAAATCTGATCGGTAGTCAGTGATCCAGAAAGTCAGTCAGCTGAACAGAGAGCGCTCAGCATATGGTGGATAATCTAGTGGAAAAGGCAAGTCTTAAGCTGATATGTTGCAAGTGAGAAGGACTGATCTTATGACACTGGGACAATGGCAGCATCAGATATGGTTATTTATGAAAAAACATTTTCTGGATGGCTGGTGATTAATTAGTTCATTAGCTTCTCTGACAATGTTATCATGTGGTGTAGCAGATGAGATGAGTGGCTGACTATTATTGTCTGGCAGTTTCCTCTGAGTAAATCAATTTGACATTAGTTGATCCAATTGGATATAGATGGGTGACAACTGCCTTGTGCCGTGAATTATTTGAGTTTATCTCTGCATAGATATCCGAATGTAATTGACTACTAAATTCAAACGAGTTTGTTGTATTCGTTTTAAAGCTGGCAAGACTGACAAGACGGATACGACATATCAGGAGAAGAACGGAATACGCTCCGTACGATTCAGCTCAGATGGAAAGCAGCTTGCGACTGGGGATCGTGCAGGAAACCTCCGGTGAAGCACAGCGAACTTCTCTCAGGAATTAATAAGTCTTTTTATATAACACCTTTAGATCGTCGCTAGTGGCACTGCTCTCTCACGTGTTACATACCATAACCATAACCACCAAAAGAGGTGGTCAGTGGCAGGTGCTGTTGATTGTAACTGAATACTGGTCCAACTTTACTTTGCCTTTCAGTAATTCATCTCATGGTTCGTATTTTTACATGTTGTACAGGACTAGAAATTGCCTGATTGAAAAAATACTGCTCATATGAGCTGTACAGGGTTTGAAATGCTGATAGGAATGAGTGTGCTTAAAGATGTGCTGCAAATGTTTCCAGTAGATATCGAGTCAAGCTGTAGTCTGGACCAGCGGATGAAATGAAGACCAATGGTATTGAAGAAATTGTCATTTGAAACACAGACAGCCATGGCAACAATGCAGAGTTTAATTTCTATTGTTTGGGAGAAAATCTTGCAGTTTAGTTTGCAAGATTTAGTGAACGTTTGGTTATTCTGAAGTTTGCTTGCTTTCAGAGTTCACGATCTTTCATCGATGCAGCAGATTACCAGCGTGGAGGCGCACGATTCAGAGGTTTTGTGTCTCGAATACACGCAGCCATCGACCGGTTAGATTTTATATTTACTCTGAACATTGCGTAAATAGAGTTAGTAAATCGATCAATCAGTCGGTCAGTTACTCTTGAGTCTTGATGTTATCTAACAATATTCGTTTAAGAATTTCTATAGCACCTCTTCATTTGGACTACTCGGAAGGACTCGAGCATGGCAAAAAAATGCTTCAGCAAGAGCCCTAAGAAGCAAATATTACTCCTATGGGAGCCTGTTCAAGACCACTGATCAACCACATGAATGGCTCAGTTCTGCATAGTTGCAGTTGTTCAAATTGAACCAAGAGCACCCTTTCTGTGCAGAATAGAAGGGGCAGGGGTCTTGGATACCCATGGACCAACAGAGCTCTCACTGTAGGTAGTCTGGGGCAACACCAAGCTGACATTGCCGAACCAGAGCAGCGATCCAATACTGTATATATACACATTTTACTAGCCTATGCAGAATTTGTTTGTATGTGCACTTGTTTGTATGTGCAATTGTTATAGCGCCCCTTCAAGCTCTCGCTACTCAGAGGCGCTTCCGAATGCAGAGCGGACACTGCTTCGGAGTTTCACGCCGAAGCGCTGAGCAATTGTGAGTGAAGGACTTGCCCAAGGTCCTTACGCGGCGAGGTGGATTCGAACCTCGAACCTTCCGGCTTCAAGGCAATGACGCCACCACTACACCACCGCGTCCCACAAATGAAGTTGGCTGACAGTGAATGAATGCATTGATACACTTGTGTGTTCATTGGCAGGTGTCAATCTTCTGGCTACAGCCAGTCGTGATCGCCTCCTTCACGTCTTTGATGTGGAGAATGGTTACCGCCTCGTGCAGACTCTTGACGATCATTCATCTGCCATCACGGCCATCAAGTTTGTCCAACTGGATGGTCAGCTGCTGATGCTGAGCTGTGGCGCGGACAAGTCCCTGCTCTTCAGGAATGCACAGATGGTAAGATAAGATAAGAACAGTCTTTAATTGAACAATTGCTATCCGCATATGGTGTACAGGCGTTCTAATAAACATACATAATCCATAGAGCCAATCAGAAGTCAAATATTTTGAAATTGCACATATATCATCCTTATGTTATGTAAATCCAATGTAATACATTCTTTATGATGACCAACTATTTTTACACCGTGTTTTGGTTTACATGGCATTTAAATAAGATAAACATCCTTGTCAAAAATGATGGACGTTTTGTCAGTTATGGAAGAGTAAATTGATTGACGGGTTTTATTATTATTCAATTCTAGCTGTTTATGTCAGATTCAGCTCTACTTACAACTGGAAAAGGAAAGAGGAATTTATTTAGGTCAGGTTTCTATGTTACAATGATGGTTGTGAGCTTTTTTCTACCCAGTTGCATTGGTTTGCTTTGAAATTCTGATGATGTTTTTGTTGTGTGTAAACTCCTGCAGGATCCAGAATTTCGATTTGTTCTCAACCGCCATCTGGTGAGCAGGACGACTCTTTACGACATGGAGATTGACACGACAGGAAAGTTTGTGGCAACCGCTTGTCAAGATCGCAACATACGGTAGTTGATGTGCTTATTCTGATCACTTCTAATGACACACTGTAGCATCTGATGTTGCATTACAGATTTTCCATAACCCAGTTATTGGATCTGTCATTATGCAAAAAGGACCTAAGTTCAGAAGTGTGAAAATGTGCTGTATTTGAGCTTTGCCTTTTGAATAGCATGGAAGTAATTTGTTGAATGTTATACTGTATTTCACACGTTGGATGGTTCTATTTTACGTTATACTGTACCCATAGTGTACACTGACAACTTTGTGGTTTTTTGAGTTTATGAATTTAGCGTAATGGTGTTTTATCTAGTTAAGCAATTCTAAATTTGAATAGCTGTCCTCTAATGATAACTTGGAATTTAGAGTTTGTGCGACTGCAAAAGGTTCTTGTCATGTCATTCTGGTTAGATCATGATTTTTTTAAATATGTTTTACCGAGTCTACTGGGTCTTAATGAAATGTTTAACAGTGCTATTCATACACTTCATTGCATTTAAATAAATGACTTTTATAGACCATTATATTGATACACTTTTAATGTGCAGTGGCTTTTAAAGGCTTATGATCTATCGTCGAATTGCTTCTGATTCGACTTTATGTCTGGCATCTTATATCGTTCTTGTTGCTTTTAGGATTTACAATACACGCAACGGAAAGCATAAGAAGAGCTACAGTGGTTCATCGGGCACAGAAGGGACGCTGCTGCGCGTTGAACTCGACCCCTCCGGATACTACGCGGCCACGAGCTGCTCTGATAAGAACCTCTGCATCTACGACTTCTTTGCTGGTGAATGCATGGCTTCCATGTTCGGCCATTCCGAGATCGCTCCGGGAATCAAGTTCCTCAACGATTTCAAACATGTCATCTCAGTGTCGGTCGACGGGTTCGTACTTTATCAGATTATTTTTGGGAGTTTCTTTTGCCTCTGGTGACACACAACAAGTTAAGGTCATGTCAATTCATTAACGCATTCATCCATGTAGTGGCGTAGACAAGGCGGGGTTCAGAGGTTAAACCCCCCATTGACCTAGGGAAAAAGTTTTTTTAAAGGTTATTTATCCGCTTAAATAAGAAAAAGCAAAGCAATTGCTTGTAGTAACAATTGTTTTTCTTACTTTATTCTCTTTGTTACTTTATTCTCTTTTTATTTACTGTAATACTGTTGGGTTGGTGTCAGAAAGGGCATCCGGCCAGGCCATAAAACCCTTAAACCCCCTCCCATAATAAATTCTTGACTGCGCCACTGCATCCTTGCTCGCATTGGATGGTGCTATAATGTAGTGGCGCTCTTTCTCAGTGGCTTGTCTTTGAACCTGAATGGGCTCCCAGCTCCTTGTTGCGCTCCACCTGGTGCTAAAGGTCACACCACTATGCTCCTTTCGAACTTAAAAGCTGCCTTATTTAGCCGTGGTTGAACTGGGAATGCTTCTGAGTAGATTGGTGCCGTTCACTGACCATAAACACTGACATTTCTCTTGTATTGATATTGTAGGTGTATTTTTCTGTGGCGTCTTCCAAGTGAGTTCACTGAGTGCATGATGGGTCGAATTGGCCAACACGAGTCGACCATCGCAGAGATACAGGATAACGAATCAAAGTTTGTACATTTCTTTCTCATTGATATCAATAGCAATTTAAAATTAGTTTTTAACTATCTTCTCTCCTACTTATACAGATTTTCTGCCCATTTTAATATATTTATCTTTATATATTTTTTCCGATTTTATTCTATTTGTTGCTTCATTCTTGTATAATTTACTTGAATGGCCGTGTTTTAGTATACTGGTAGTAAGTAGTATTAGCAACATACCCGGTTTGGGAGACTATCCTTGAGTGTACGACTGTACGTGTCTAAAAATATAAGGTCCTTTTAACATTGTCACTACATGAAATTCAACACTTGCTCAGCTACTTAATCGAATGTTGTAATTTCTGGTTGGACTGGAAGCGCTAATGGGTAGATTACCGTGAAGGGGCGCTATATAAAAAGTCCTTATTGATAAATGAATATTAATTAATTATGTGTCTGTGCATGTATGCTAAATGTAGATTATACTATATATTTTATATATAATACATATATAATTATATATATAATTAGATATAATTATATATTTATATATAATTATATCTAATATATATGTTTATATATAATTATATATATATATAATTATATATAATATTATCCTTTAAGAAAACTTAATTTGTAATTTTTTGGTCTGATGCTTTATTTTAGTTTTATCCGGCGTGAAACATTCGTTGTACCGAAAAGTGGGTCATCTGACTTTCCAGATGCAAACAGGAACTTTCCTTCAGAGCCACTCCTGGACAACCTATCCTCACCCTTGTCCACTGACTCAGGTGGAGGAGGAGGAGGAGGAGGCCAGTTCTACCGATTTTCCGTTGGCCAACTGCCATCCTGGGCTAAACCTCGTGTAATTTACTATTTTTTAATAAATTCTTCAACTCTTTAGCAATTAGCATGCTCTGAAATGTATTGGAAGCCAATGCAACTTGTTGTTAATGGTTAAACGTAGTCACAGAAGGCAATTGTTGTTTACTGGTATTGCTACTTCAGTTTAATTTTCCTTACTGATGTGCTAAGTTTATGTTTGATGGTAGTAGGTAGCAGTTGCTATGCTTAAGTTCTGTTCAGTCTTCCATTTCCAGTGAAGCCATCTAAATCTCCGCATTTCAGAGCTTCGCAGTTCTTTTGCCTCCTCTCTATCTCTCTCCATTGAGCATGTCTTATTGATCAACAATCAGTGGTTTATAATGAGTGACAGTGTGATTTGTGCATTGATGAGAGCGATTTCATTTTAGACTTGTACCATCTTGTTGCATCTACCAGCTCTTCTTGCAATGTCTTCCAAGATTGCATGACAAAAGAAATAACTTTTTTGGTTAGTTTCTCGGTTTATTTATGTGAATGGTTTAATTTGTATGTTGCTGGACCAATGTTTTGGCTGCTGTTGGGTTCAGACTGCCTTTATGATTTGCTTCCATTTCAGCAATGTGATTGTGTTTGGGTCTGTTTATCCCAGGTTCAGCCAGGGTCGTACGAGAAATCATCATCAGCCGCAACTGGACCATCCAACACAGTCATGCCAAAAGGGAAATGGGCGAGAGATGTTGAAACTGAGCCGTCAGTTGCAAAGCCTCTCTTTGGTAAGTGAAGACATCTCATTCCTTTATCTTGTTATCATGTAGCTGTTTGGTTGTGTTGGGCTTTTTATGCAGTTTTTTTATAAGAAGTGGAAACTTGCAATGCGTCAAGACTCAAGAGTCTTATAATGTTTGTCATTTGCCATTTCAGGATTTCTGAGTGAAGAAAAGCGATTTGATCTACCGGCGTCACTTGCAATGCCATCCCAGGTTGTTTGACAAAACAAATCACTTGTTTAGTTAGTCAGTTAATTTGTTTAATTGATTGGCCTAATTTATATTTTCATAATTTTTTTCACATTTTTTTCCCAGTTTGCCATGTTTGGGCCAACTTAATTCTCCATGTACTTCGAGGGGCTATAAAATGAATTTTATTACACCAGTTTCGGTAAAAGAGTTTGCTATTTTATCCTTTTGATCAGGTTTCATATTTCAAAGTACTGTCTAACAGTGTCTATACCGAGTTATTTTTAAGGTTTCTTTAGAGTTTCCAAAGTTGACAAGTTAAAATAGCTCTTGTTGCTAAGTACTGGTAAACCTGTCGTTTAAGGTTTCAATCATTGATGATGACGAACTTAATCAAGACGACGAGGCTGAAGACGAGTTCAGTCCAGAGAAGTCGAGAAAAATCTTTTCTGGTCCGCATCGAGTCGGACCAAAAATCCAGCGAGAAACGTCGGACAACTCAAGTAATTCAATTGAGGACGAAGACGAAGTGGAGACAAACGAAATGCCGTACTACATGCCAAACGCGGATCTCGACACTGACCCAACGGCAATTGACAGGTTGGGGATCGACGGTTGTATGATGTGGTTATAAGTGATTTTTATGATCATGCTTTAGATGGATTCTGCATGGCTATTATGTTACGTATGATAGTCCAAATGTTTGTTAGAGTGAATGGAAAATGAGATACTGATTTGTGATATTGCATGTAAGAGGTTTACAGCTGTTGAATAAAATATTATCACACAGCACTATAACTTGTAATTTTTGGTTTTATGAGATGTTCAGTACCTTCACTTGAAGATGAGACTAAGACAGGACTTAGGTGTTTCTTCACATGGTCTCCAGACATGGAGGACCATCCTTCGTCATTAGTTTATTAAAGCAAGAGACTTGTTTTCTACAAACTGGTTTGGCTAGCACGGAAGCTTGATTTTAACATTGACTCCTTTGGTATTCTTTGACGTTATAGATTTTGACATAGAATGCGTCAATTTCTTGTGGCAGCTATATACATGAAGATTTTTGAGTGAAAGATGTGAAGCCATGTGTAATAGTTGTTAAAAACATGGAGTGTTGTGCATTAATAATTAATCTGGAATTTTGTCTTTCAGCACTTTCATGGTTCAAGAGAACGATCTGAGGAATCTGAAAGAAACCTTAGGTTTGTGGCTGTCTGAAAATAACTACCTGACAATGACTGCTCTGAAAATTAAATTTCTGTGATTGTATTGACAAGTTTATATAATGACAGCTCAAGCAGTGATCATGTGCACAACACCACAATTGAATGGTTTTTAAGCACCGAAGGGACAAAGGCAAACACAGGCCTAGAAGCTAAAGTTGCAGAGTGCACGGCATCTTTTTCCAAAACAATGGATCAACTGCCACAAAACTTTCCTGTTTGGTTACTATGGTTGACTATGGTGGTACAAATTCACATAAAAAGTCTGCAACCTGGTATGGAAGAAACCAAGATGTGCAAATAAGATGACTGTGATGAGCCAAGTATACTTCAGAGGAATAAACACATATGTATGAAACATGTCTACTTGCTCTTGAGCCTAGAATTGCTTGAGGACTGTGATACAGATTGAAAAAAATTGTTTCAATCTGCTCATCTGTGAAATAAATTATTTGCTTACTATGATTTATGAGCACCACTATGTCCACTTACACCTTGTTGCAAAATGAACTAGCTCCTATCTGGGCTATATAATATATATATAAAAATTATACTTATGTATATTATACATGTGTGTATATACAATTTTACATATATACATGGACACACACTGGTACCTGAAAGTTATTTCTTGTTCATTATCAGGATTGTATTTTATATTAGCTTGTTTAAATGTGTGTTAGTCTTTGCAAACCAAAACTTATAATAAACAGTTGATATGTTGTGTAGCAGTTTTATATCAAATTGTCTTGAAGACTTCTCGTGTTGTTCATTTATAATTTCTCTGCATTCTGTTTCATCAGGAGTCGAGGGAAATGACTTTGTGACAGCAGGAGATGACGATGATGTGGAGCAGATGCGGTCAAGACCAGGCACTCCAACGGACTCAAGCAGAGGATCGGATGTTGTCTCACCTGATGATGTATGACCGATCGTCGTGACAGTTCGCATTAAGTCCAGAACTTTTGTCAGCAGTGTGTTGTCTGTTTGGGTGCTGCATTTTTGCATCTCCAGTTTTTCCTTTCTCTACAAATTTCTGCAATTTTCTTTTTCATTCTCTTTTCACCCTACATCAGATTGGCCGATTCGTGGACTCTTTCAAATCAAAGCTTAAGTCTTGCTTGTTTGCTAAGGCTTATCCCGTTGTTAGCTGTTTGTGAGGCGTCCTTTTAAAGGTATGGCCACGTTTCGGCACCATATAAACTGTTGTTATTATTGTTATTATTTATTTTAACGCTTGGGACCTGAGTTTAACTGAACAGCTGTGTGCTGCCTACTAAAGAGATGATGTTTAGTTATATCATTGCATGAATAATGTTTGAGTCTGGGGCTGGGCTAGGGTGGGAACGCCTCTGAATAGGTCCCTGGAAGAGGCGCTATATAAATTATCAAAATGAACAAATGAGTCAGTACTTCAATGTGTTTAAAATGAGAAAGTCTGCTGAGTATTTGAGTAACACGGTCATAAGTATTGATTGATATTTTGGTGTTCTTCAGTCGAAGCAGAAGTCGGTGGTAAAGGAGAACTTTGAGGGCCTCTTCCAATGCAACGAGACTTTTGAAGAGACGTTGAAAAAGTTGGAGGACGAGATGACTTCGCGTTTTGAAAATCAGTCGCATCTGCGCACGAGTCGACAGAGCATCTCTAGTCAGTTCTTCGACAAATCGCAAGTGGACGCAACACCGGGGTGATTGCATATGCCCAGATTTCTTTCATATTCTGTTTGGAGATGATGGAATAACTGTGTGCTACAATTGAGTTAGCCTTTTAGTTTGGTGTTTGCTCTTTGAGTTCTAGCACAATAGTTGATGCGATATAAATTTGCTGTTAGGCTTCTGCCGTGGAAGGAATAGTTTTTACTGGCAATACAGGTTTTTTCTAACCAAGGAATAGGTTTGTAAGAAACTTTTATTTTGTCAGTTGCTTGTTTTACCTAAGTGTTTGTACCTCTGATTCTAGTATTTATTCAATCGCTCAAATGTCAGTTTATGATCCTTTTATGGATATTTAAATAATTTTGAATGAACTAAGCTTTAAGATTGACTGGAACCAAAAGAAACCAGTTTTGTTTTATTAATCTTTTTATTCTTTTGTTTTTCAGCCAGCAATCTCGACCGGCTACAAATCAGCCATCAACAGTAAGTAATTGCTCTCTTATTCTAACAATATCCTCATTTTTGCTGAATGACTGATTTTTGGTTGCATGTTGTCAAGTGGCTTGTCCCTCTGAGACTTTGCTTTAATTAGGTATACACTTTTGTTGTTGCTTGTACATTTTAAAGTTGACCTAACTAGTACTTTGATGATTCATTTTGGTATGTTGAAACTTTGGTGAACATATTTTCATCTGTGTAGACACAGAAGGAAACGACAGTGAAGTTTGCTGATGAAGGAAAGAAGAATCTCAATGTAAGCGTTTCGATTTTTCATTTCTGGCACTGGTTGTCAGGTTGCTTGACTATCAACTCCACACTTTTTGTTTTTAATGTTTACTTTTGATTTCACAACATGAGTTGAGCTTACCAAGATATCATCTGTTGACTCTTAAGTATTGTTTGTTTGTCGCAATTTCCCACAGCACAATTCTCTGCACAGAAATTTTAACGCGTCCTTTTAGTATAAATTGTTCTTTGTCAGCAGGTTGTCACGTTACTTCATTAGGCTGTTATATGGATCAATTTGGCTTAATTGGTTAAGAGAATCTACGTGGGACCCGACTGTACACTTAATGTTATTTTTATGCTTAAGTATTTTTACGTGAAAATTGTGTTTTCGAATTATTGGTGTTAATCAGAAATGTTCTTTTTCTTTACAGCTTTTGTTCGAACTTTATTGCCAGTCTTTGTAATAGCGCATGCTTTTGTGTATTATTTTATTGGATTGTTAACTTGGAGATTCCAATGTCTTTAGGATGTGCGCTTGAAGGACCCTGGCTCTGGATCAACCGGTGGAGGAAGCAGCGGAGGTGGAGGAGGACGCCGATATGGAAGATCATTGGGTGGAGTAGAGAACAAGTCGAGTACGTATCTTAATCATTGCGATTTGTTTTTGTAGAAATCTGCATTGTTTGTTCGCTTTCGAGTTTGTTTGTTTGTTTGCACTGGACGATGTTGGCATGGACAATGTTGGAAGTTGTATGAAACCCCTTCATATTGTCTGTGAATTTGGCCTGCATTATATATATATATATATATATATATATATATATATATATATGTAAATACATAATTGTACATATATGTGTATAAAGAAGCTATATATATATATAAGCTATATATATATATATATGTATGTGTATATTTATATACATATCTAGCTGAGAGCTTGTTTCCCTGTGTGTCATTTTTTATCGTTAGTTGGTCACATGCAGATTTGGATCTTTCATTACATTGCTCATTTCGACTTCTAGTGTGATCAAGCGTGCATTCTTGACATCATTTCTGTCTTTTCACTGGTGTTTCTGAGTATTTTGTATGGCCTCTAGTTGTTTGTTGTTGGGCTCTTGAGCATGACAATTGACCATAGACTTGTCCATGCGAAGGATTTTCAGGTTACTTGCCAACCATCAAAGTCCAAAAGAGTCTATTCGTTGATGCTGACCATCGTTTCCTGTGTTGACTATGGTAGTGCTCTCTATGTTTAACTACCCGCTGGAGGATTGGCTGTCTCGACTTATTGGTCATATGTCATATCCCTAAATTTTGAATTTGGTCTTGGCTGATATTTAATGTGGGATATCTTGCATTGGCTCCCTTTTCCGCAGCAGATTGCCTACAGGGTTTGTGCGTTGGTTTAGCGATGCACTGAGGGGTTGGCTTCCCCTTGTATCTGCAAGAACGCTGTTGTTCCACCTCAGCATTGATCCACCCTTCGGTTATCAGTCCAAAACTGAGCTTCTGCTCTTCTTCTCCTCTTGCGGACTGCTATCATTCTTGGTCGCTGGTCCTACAACCTGGTAAGGTCTTCCTGTTACACTATGCTTAGTGCCGAGGGCCACTCAACTCTGTCCCTTAGACGTCTCAAGACTGTCCAATTTTGGCCATGGTTGTACCTGCAGCACACCTGAGTAGTATCCTATCTTGATGAGGCGCTATACAAAGCTTCCTAAATAATCTCTGTGTGTGTGTATGTATAATTATGTACATATATACATAATATATATATGCATGTATTTGCTATGAAGTCAGAAAGCCATTTATTTCCTGTCTTCTTGGAATAGATTTGAAAGCAGTTATTAGTGCAGTGGTGATGGTTATTATTTTTTTACGTTTTTTTTTGCTTTTGTTGCAATTATGTAAGGTGTCCCACAATGATCCTTCAGAAGGAAAGTTGTGCAGCTTTGGGAAGATGTTTTAAAACATATCCATCTTTCCATGTCCTTCATCTGACAGAGTTTCTGAAGACAGCAGTCTTGTGACAAAGGAAATTAAATTTATTATTGTTTTCAAATGTTATTATTGTTTATTACTTTTGTGATATAGTTTATTATCGGCAGTTGTAGAATTAGTGTGGTTATTGGCAGCATAGTAGTGAAACCTTGTTGCAACCTGAAGTGTTTGTTCTAGCATGAATTAGTCTTAGTGCTAACTGATAGTGTATTCCACTTTTTTTACACATCATTCACTCTGATTTGATGGGGGTCTACATTGAGTCTCAGCCAAAAGACCCATACGTGAAGATTGAAGACTGCTTTGCATAGAGCAAGGAGAGTAGTATAGTAAGATAGGCAGAAGTGTTGAAAGCAGCACTTGAAGGTCGAGACATACTGAGAAGCGCATCTTTCCTTTATGAATAGGTGAGATGATGTTTTCCAGCGTAAAGACGCGCTTGGAGCAGCCTTCACAATAAGCTAAGTGATACGGACTGAATTACTGTACGTGAGATTATGTGTTTCTTAATCCATGTAAGGAAAGGACCTTCAAGAACCTTTACAATGTCCTTGATCCATAATCTTTCGAGTCGATTAATCAAATCTTAATTTGATGCATGATAGAAAAAGTCTTTAACAAAGGAAATGTTTGCCACAATGAGCAATTTAGGAGAAAACATTAGAACAAGACCAAAATGAGTGATGTCATTATAAAGTTGATTTTGGGACAGTATGAGGTAGGAAGAAGACTTAGAATGATGTGACAGGAATGTATCATTAAAGGCAGCACCATAAATGTCAGAGTCAAGCATTAGGTCGTTCCATCTAAGATATTCAGTGCTCTGAGCATGTTTACGTTTCTGGTTATCAATTTTGTTAATGTAAATAACAAGCGATGTACTGTAGCGAGGTTTGACTACATTGTTACTTGGTTTCAATAGTATATTATCACCGAGATGTTGAGCATTGGTGAAGTGAGGTGTACTTGTATTGGATGGCATGCTCGTTAAGTTTCCTTTATTCTTGCTTGTGTTTTTGATTTATACTGATTGGCATATTTCTGACTTTGCCCACATCAGCCGTTGTTAGTTCTATTCAAATAAATCTCGGCAAGAGTCCTCGCAAGTGGAGCACTGGCGGTGGCACAATGAAGGAAAGCCCACCTCGCAAGTGGAAGTCAATGTACGACGTATCTGGAAGCGGCAGCTCTGCGCCCAGTCCCGCCACCTCCACTGCATCACCTTCAAAGCCGGGTCGGTCAAAGACTCCGACTCTCTCGCTTCTGGCTCGGGCGGACCAGAGGAGCGGGACTCCACCTCCTTCGTCCTTCACTCACCATGGTACTTAGTCGCTTGTCTGTCGGGTGACGTACGGAATTTCCAGACGTCTATGTCGGATGACGTTTCGTCATTGCTTGGCTTTGCTTTTCCTGTTTGCACACATTGCGTTCTAACAATTGATACACGTATGAGTGTGTAGCGACGAGGAGTTCCCTTGCACCTGAAAATTTAAATAATTTTTTTAATGTACCTTTTCTTTGAAGGGATTTGGTTTCTGTTTTGGGATGTTGTTGTTGGCAGATTTCTTAGGTTTTTCATTTCTTTCACCATTTTTTCAAGCTTCTGCGTCTCTCTTTGGTCGTATTTCTTTATTAGGCTTTATTAGGCTTTGATAGAGGTAGTGCGTTAGATTTTTGCGGATTTTTTGTTGACTTTGGGGAATAGGTAGTGTTTCATTTTTATTTTAAGGAAGGCTGTTTCCTTTTGTTTATTTTGCTTTGTATTGTTTCCAACTGTTGCTGGCTTTCATCGCCTACTTTATGAATGGGGTTCTTTGAGATGTTTTCTATATAAATTGTTTCCTTGTTATTTATTTCTTACTTTTGTCCAATTTGTTACAATCACGAAATTTGATAGGTGATCTGGAAAAATCTGGATCTGTACTGAATTTGATTCTTCATTAACTGATTATCGTGTTTCTCAGTTTCCCATGACAACACTTCAATCGATGTTATTCTCAAAGTTCTGCTGTAAATGTTTCTGAATTAAACTTAACAATGATGCACAAGAACAATAAGTACAATAATGATTGTTATCGAACTGTTTATGCAGAGCTTGATGAGATTAGCATTAGGCAAGCCGGTCGATCTGAAATACCGAGACAAGCTGCTAAGCGACAGCTGTCAGGCGGCGACATGTCGAGTAGCTGTCGAATTCCGCTGCCAAGAGGTGACATGACGCGTGTCGGTGTGCTCCATGTGCATGATGGTTTTTGTACTTGAATCTCTGAAAATAATGATCCTTCGGTTTTTTTCTAATTTTTTTTTCACTAATCAGATTTTACGCTGGCCTGATGCTGTTTTTGTTTATTTGCTGGCTGGTCAAGAGCCGTGTGTCATCAGCACGTGAAATTCGTTGAAGTTCAAAGTGCAAGGGGTCGCTCTGTTGGACTGGCGTCTTTTTTTATCCGCTTCGGCTCTAACTAGTTTTACTTCTTTTTGATTTCTTTTTAATATCCAGTGCTCTCCAAGTACTTCTGTTTGCTGCAGCATGTAAGGGACTTTTTTGCACTCTTTGATATGTGGTCAACTTTTAAAGCCCCACCTTCTGGTTTTCTCTGGTTTCTTGGTCAGTATTTGATGCCGTGCATGTGTTAACAATACTGTTAGAATCCATAGTTGCCCATTTTCCTTTCTCACTTCTTAGAGCTGACAAAGATGCTCTTTGCCTTTCTCTTTTTCATTTTGAGGCCTCTGTGTTGTGTCTTATCCAATAACAAATTATTTTGATTAACACAAATTATTTTGTTTATTTTTAAATAACAAATTATTTTGGTTAAAACAGTTAACTTTTGTTCCTATCAAAATTAATTATGGTTTTAGATGCTTTTGTCACTTGCGTAGCATATCTGTGAAAATCTTTGGAGAAATGATGCAATTGTGTTTTCTATTTGACTTGCTGGTCTGCTCGAGCTCAGAATACATTGTCACTGGTACTTGGTTTTCTGACATTTGCGTCCACATCACCGAAATATTTATCAGTGACTGAATCCTGCCGGGGACCGAGAGTTCCTATAGACTTCCAGAAGTCATTGATTTCTTATTTTTTGACACTGATCCGTAGAGGTTAAGCGTGATGTAGTTGATAGACCATTGGAAGCATAGTTGTAACTACCGGGTAGATGAATTGGTGTGGCAGATTGGATGTATGGTTGATGTCAATTTCAAGATCACAGTTCCGATTGTGGGATTTACTTCCATGCTATGTCTTGTGTTGATGGTGATGATACACTGTGTGGTGTGATTGGATAAATTCTCACTTTTTGAAGGAAAATGTGGGTTCAAATGAGGTCAATATTGGCAATTTGACACTGAAACTTTAATCAACTTTCTAATGAACAGTTGAATTCCAGTGCTCATTTATATCAGTTTATTATGAATAGTTTCATGTGTTTTTTTCAGTTTTCAAATAATTTTTTTTACTTGATATCTAAAGCGTAATATGAAAATAATCTGGTGCTATTTCTGGAAGAACATCTTTTGGTTTAGTGCTTCTTGCATGATTTCTGGATGTGTATGCTTAGTTAGTTTCTTACGTTCTGTTTAATGTCTCTTTTGTTTGCATGCTTTTGGTTTGTTAGATGCTGCATTTTCAATTTCATATTTCAATAGCTGTGCATGATTGCCTGTCCTGGGTTTGCTGTGCATGCTCACCTGAGGTCGCTGTTTGTTTTGCTGAATAAATGTTCTGTTATCTTTTTGCAACCTTTACACTTTGAATTGAATTGCATTGTTATAATAATAATTTTCCTTTATTCAACAATCCGGTTTTCAGACAGCAAACGTTTACAATGTGCTATTATGCAGTTGAAACAATTCACAAGAACATCGATCACAGAATACACATATATCTTAACTACTAGCAGAACAAGCAGCCTGCAATAATGTTGTTAATTGAATTATATTATTAAAATTCATATCATGCGCATGATTAAATCGAAATGCGAATCTGAGGCACGGATAGTCGGCCAAGAGGAAGGATGCATTTAAAATATATCCACACGCTTTAAAGCTTAGTTTTCATGGTTTTTCTCTGATCTGTGTTTCTGTGGGTGAAGAATTTTAAATTCTTTCAAATTATTTAACATTCAGCGATTAGCATTTTAACATTGAATTCTTTAAAATTTCTCAATATGATGTAAAGGTGGCACACGCTGTGTTATACTGATGTGTTGCAACTGAGTCATTCAGCAATCAATCAATCAATCAACATGTTGTCATAAGTTGAGTTGTTATTTGGATGGTTTTTGTACAAACCGAGAGGTGGTACTGGTCCTGCAGCCAGTATTTAGACTTTTGTAAATATTGGTTGCAACAGAGGTCAGCATTCTGCATTCAGTTAACTACATCACTGAATATGTGATATGTATCAAAGCACAGAATTGATGAGAAAGGCATTTAAATATCTGTGGCAAATTGGTTTTGTCTTTCTGCAAAGACATGTCTGTCGGTCCTGGGTTGTGGCACCCACCCTTTTATCGGATGCCCAAGGTCTTCTGACTGTCCCTTGTATGCATATGGCTACAGCTGAGAAGCTTTGCAAATATTGAGCCCACCAGCTACATTGCTACGATTGCCTTTTCTCCAGAACTGTGGCTCTAATTTCTCAATTTGCCCCTTCCACATTATTGAATGCACCTGAAGTCTCTGTTATTCGGTGGTAATTGTAATTGTAATTGAACATTTATATAGCGCCGCTCACAGATTCAGTGGCGCTCAGTGGTAACTCTGTTGGTTCAGGTCAGGAGTGCCACCCATAAGTTTTTCTTGAAGTGTGCTTTATAAATATCAGATTACATTTATTACAAATTACACATGTTAGAGCCTTGCATCTTGAAGTAAGTATCAACACTTTTCTATAGAACGTTTAAGAACATCTTCTATTATAGTTAAGATCTTTAACTGATTGTGATGATTCACTGTCGTACTAAGCAACAGTTGTTGGCCGTTGCATCTTTTTGTATTATATGTACATAGGTGATCCTATTTGGCAGTGTCAGTGATCCCTTCACGGCCTATCCCTTGCGGCCGTCCCCCATTCACAATGTGATTTGCAATTTACAAACTGTCAAATGATCGTTGGTTACACAAAATAAAGGAACTCTCGAATGCAATCAATAGTGCGGTGGTATAGTAGCTGGTTGGCTCATGAAGACGAATGTTTCTTAAATTTTTTTCAGGTACAAAACCTGAGGTGAAGATAGAACCTTGCGTATCGTATGCGACTCTTCCAAAGACGACGCGTGGAAAGGCGGGTCGTCTTTCAACAGACAGTGCCCTCAACGTGGCCGGGGTTCTTCAGAGATCGTCACAGACAAGTGGTTCTGCACAGAATCTTCCAAGTGAACCGGAGACCGGTCTCGCATCATCGCAGCAGAAACGCAAACCGGTCGGCCGTGTCCAGTCCTATCGGATGCAGACAGAGAGCTCAATGGCCAAACTGCCGAGCAAGGTCACGACAAGAAGGTCGGGTCCTCCGGCTCCGACCAGCAAATATCAGTCGGCGCCAAGTCTGTTAGATTCGGAGGGTGGCGAAGAAGAACACGATCGAGAGGGCGAGGAAAGCGATTTCAATCCTGCAGACGAAATACGTTCGATGAAGGACCGAATTGTTGCGATGACGAAGACTCGCCAGTTCAGTCCTGTGCCGGAGTTGGAGAACGAACCCAGAATCCGAAGCGCTTTCACGTCGTCGGCCGACGCCAACCGTTCGAATACGTTGGCGTCGGACGTCATGTCGACGTCACTGACGGGCATCGGCGTTGACAGGAACGCCAACCGAGATCCGATGCCACCTCCGTCGACGGCAGACGTACCAAATTCAATTCATGCTCAGTTCATGCTGAAGGCGTCCAAGTACAGGCGTACGGCGCAAGCCGACATATCCCTTTCACAGGCAAAAAATATTCTCATGGGTAAGGGCCACCCTTCAGCCGAGCAATCTCCAGCAGCAGCATCTGCCAGTGGCGTACAAGAGAACTTTGATGCGAGTCCCTTCGATCTTCCGGTCCGGGACACAGATGCGTCTGGCAATCGCTTCAACCAAAAGGTTTCAAGTTCCACGATGAAATCCGTCACTACAATTGGACGGCTGTCAATGATCCCTGCCCAGAAATCAACCACTTCACCGGAAACAGAAAACACTCCTCCTATCGATGAACACTCTGAGTTGTCGTTGACGCAGTCCCCTAAGATCGTCAGGATCGGTCGGTGCATGAGTCCAATCCGACCGGTTTCGACCGGTCCCTACGAGGAGCGACATTTCGGGTACGGACAGCGAAGAACTCTGCCGGCTGAACCGAGGTTGCCGAAGGAAGTCATGCGAGAAAGATCGACGTCAACTGGAGGTTCCGTCACAGATCAGCCATCACTGACGTTACACGACGACGTCACAGCCGACACTTTGTCGTCGGTTTCCAAGACGGCGTCCGGCAGTCAGTCTGGGTCTTCGCCAGCGGTTGCACATGTGAAATCAGGGGCTGCAGTGTTGGGAAGGATCTCACCATTTAAGATGCTCTTGGCGTCGCCCGATGCTGACGCCCCGTCATCGTGGATGAAGAAGGCTCATCTGATGCAGCAGCAGTGGGAGCATCGGAAGAAGGGAACGAGTTCGGGAGGCGAGACGACTCCGGAGGTGACCGCCACATCGACCGGCATCATCAACGAGATCGAGCGACACTGCGAGGAACTCCGACTGACCGACCACGAGAAGAAAGCTACGAGACCAACAAGGCTGTCGTCCTCCTCTGTCGAAGTGCTTACCGCCAGACCTGTTGCGGAAGACAGCGAAGTAACGGAGAAGACTGATGCAGAGCTTGCCAAGGAGCAGTGGGGTCGGGTAAAGCTACAGCCAAGGCATTCGTCTGCAAAGGACGCTGCCACTTTCTCTCCGTCGATGACGCGTAGGAGACTGTCGTCCAGTGCTACTGCTGCCTCAGTTTCCATGGCTACCAATGCCACTGTCCTTGTGGACAGAGAGCCGGTTACGTCGCAAACGTTGGAACCTATTATTTCCAGTACTGATATCGACAACGATTCTAAAGAGATCTCTTCGTGGAAGTCGCAGCGATCTGGCTTACCGAACGTCGATCCCGATGATTCGTATTTTCCAAAGGAAGGTGAACCAGACGCCGGTGGATCTCGGTCTTTCCAGAGTGCGGCAGCGATACACGTAAAACCCATCAGCAGGTGAGACTTGCTGCATACGCCTTTGCCCAGATCCTCAGTTGTTTATGAGAATGATGATAACAAACAATATGAGCTTTTAAAACAGTGATGATTATATTGATTTGACTGATGTGTAATTTATTTCATTGCTTAACATTAGTGTCTTATAAAGTGCATCGGTTATGTATTGCTTTGTTAATAGTTATCACCACCTTATCACAGGAATTATTCCATGGGATTTATCTAGATATGCAGATTTAGTGCTGTTACGCCATTGATTGATGATACCTTGGTGCAAATTTGAACATTGATTCTCAAAATATGCCTAGTCTGTACTACTCTGTAGGCAAGGATTTGTGGGCCAGAAAAGATCATCAGTGAGCTTTTGAACCTCCTGTTGTGCATTTATGTTTTGGTTTTTTGTGTACGTGTGTGTTCCTACATGATGGCTTGAACGTAATGAAAGTTGACTTGAAAATTTAAATTTTGAACTGTGCATTTTATGGTTTTATTTTATAAATTGAGTTTTTCTTAATACTGAGGAAATTCACGTGGTTTATTTACAAAGAGATTTAAAATGTTTTTGCAGCAATGATGCTCAATCCTCTTTGTCTTCTGACCAACGAATACCTGCAACTGGTACGATATGTTTTTCTTCTCTGTTGTTCTGACTTAGATTTGTTGAACACAAGTGTCTTTCCATTTTGAAATTCTGTGAACTGTGCTCAATTAAATTTAAATTAATTTTAAATTAAACTAAATTTAAATTCAAGTGCAGAATCAGAATTAATTTAAATTTAAGTGTTAAATTTGCGCTTATTTATATTGCGTTTTATTTGCTTTGCTGCAGTTTTCTCTCTTAGGCAAATAACTGTGATGCTATCTATTATTCCTATTGCAAAAAGCTTCATCTCAAACTCGTCATTACTTTTACTGGTAAAAAATTTTGCCTACGTTTGACAAATTTTTCCGAATTTGAGATGATTTGTTGTGTTAACATAGATCTGTTTCTAAGTCATGTTGAATTATCAGAGCTCAATACGATTATAGTGATAAGGATATCTTAAAATAGTTTCTCTAGTTGTATGTCTTCCCATTAAATTGTTGTCGTAGGAATTCATGAATATTCAAATATGTAATTAGCTAATGGATTTTTCTAGATGACACGGAAGAATCTTGCGCCAGAGTTGCATCGGAACTTACTGACGTCGTGACGAGAGTGCAAAAAGTGTTTACACAGGTACAACAACATTTCACATGCTGCATATTTAATCTTGTCATTGTATTATTATTTTTAACTAGCTGTACCCGGCCACGCGTTGCTGTGGCTGAAAAGACCGTCCATCCCTCCCTACCTCCCTTCCCCTACCTCCCTCCCTCCGTCCCCCTCCCTCCGTCCCCCTCCCTCCGTCCCTCCCACCGTCCCTCCCGTCCGCTTGAATGAATTAAAATTTAAATATCTCCGATGTGTAATCTGCGACTTAATGCTGGTTTAGGTGTGTGAGAAATGGCGCTATAAAAACGCGCGCAACGAATGCAAGGTTGTGTGACAGTGTGAGTTAAGATTTAGCGCATTGCGCTTTTGCCAAAAAGCATAAGACTTATACAAACCCGCTCGTATGTAAGGTTTGAAAGTAATCGGTGAAGAAGGATCACGCTATTCGAATGAAGCCCACTCTGAAAGCAATCGGTGAAGACGCTTTGAAAGAAGAAACCGTTAAGTTGAAATGGATTTGAATTGTGTACGCGCGCCTTCGAATGGAACGTGCAAAAGATGGCGCTAGATACGAATGAAAATTGTTGGTGAAAACGGCCGCACTCGGGTGAAAAATTGAAATCGGAATTAGAAATTGTTTTTTGGTTTGAACCCGCTCGTATTTTTGTGTGAAAAGGAAATAAATAGACACGAAACTAATATTTCATTGCTTGATATCGAATGGAACGGTTTGCGAAAATTTTAAAAAGAAAGAAAGAAATAGATACGAAACTAATAATACGAAACTAAATGCGAGTGATGAACAGCACTACGCTCTGAAGAAAAAAATAAAATGGCGGACTGCGTGAAAGTTGAAATCGGATTGGAATTTAAAGTTGTGTTTTTTGGTCGAAAAGATTGCGCTTTTCCCCAAAAGGCATAAAAAACCCGGAGATGTTCGAATGGAACGGTTTGCGAAAATTTTCAAAGGAATCGGTTCAGAACTCTCCGAGAACCGATGTAACAAACTGTAACTTTTTACATTTTTATTTATATAGATTGCATCAAGTATGACATAACCTAGCTTTGTTAGCTTGCAAAATGCACATTTTTATTATTGTTTTTTGATAATAATAATAAATTTGTAATGCGTGCAAGGTCACACTGAAATGTGAATCTGAGGTGCGAATGGCCACATGTCACCTCTGTGTTTGAACATCGATAGATGAATTTGCTGAAATGTACAGTTAGCAAATGTTGTGCAATTGTCATATTCGTCAAAAATATTAATTTCCATGAATCGTGTCTTAGAGTTGAGCTGATGAATTGAGGAATTTAGGTGAGAAAGAAGAATTTAATAATGAAGAAGCTATAGCATTGCAGGCTTAGCAGTACCGGGTAATCCTTTGTGGCAATGACGTCATTTTAGTGCTCTATCAGTTAAAAGTATTTTTTGGTGGCATAAACATTGATTGCTAATGGTACTGAATTTTCCTTCCACTGTGATCTGTGTCCATTTTGAATCCATGTGTGTCATGTGGGTCATACATAACACTTGAAGACGTTGATCATATGCAACACTTGAAGCCATGTTTTGGTTTACTGTAATTGTCATCAGTCCCTTTCGTGCAATTCTGCACATCGGGCAATGCAGCTCCTCCATTTTTCCCTGTCCACCGTCAGTTGTATCGCCTCATCCCACGTCATGTCCAAATTGTCCATGCATTTCAAATTGTAACTTTAATTGTGCTTCTGCTAAAAAAGTGTTCAACCACAGGTCATGTTTGTGCTGCGAACTATTAGGGAGGGCTGCTGAGAAACGAAAATTTATCAGACGTTGCCTATCTTTGTTTTCCGTTGCAGTTGAGTAATGATTCCGGAAATAAAGACACGTCAAGCAGTCATGCGCTGAAGCTGTTGCGTGAGACAATTTGTGAAGCAAAAGACCAGCTCAGCCAAACGCTCGAATGTCCTCCGTCCGCAAAGACAACCTCCTCCGAGCAACAATCGCTTGTCGCTGACGAGAGAGTACTCGCGATGCTCGAAAGCTACTCACAACAACTCTACGATCTTTTCAAGAAGAAGTTGGAAAATGACCAGTAGACTCAATCGGATCAGATCGTGTATTAATCGGTAGAATTTGTTAATTCCTAACTGGTCTAGCGGTGTTTCATGGACTTTGGCATTTCCTGCCCAGGATTTGGGTCGTTAGACCTTAGACCTGGGTAGCAGCCTAGGCAAATTCCGACTCACACATGGCACCTCGTCTTTCGATTTGAGACTCGTTTGCTTGGACGTAATCTCGTGTTTGATCTAACTAGTGCTGATGTCAACCTTTGGCCTGTGATTTCTTCGTTACACTTCTCCCCTTGTCCGTCGTCCGCACGTGTTCATGTCTGCCACTGGTGGTGCCTTAGTTGTTTTATGTCGTAGCTGCCGTTGCTGTTGCAATTCGAGAAACCCAACCAATCTCTTCAGTATTTTAGTTCTTTTCCTTCCGTTGGAATCATTCCTATGTCTGGCTGATTTTTGTGGCTCGAGTGACTGCTGCACGAATAGATTTGCTCTCCTATTATTCCTGCTTTTGAATAATGCATCTAATGCTTGACTATTCATCATTGCTCTCAGAATCTCTTGCATTTATCGCTGCAGCCTTGAAGGGTAAAATCAGATGGCAATGTTGAACTATTGGGCTATGCTGACGGTAAAAAATGATTGCTGGGTTGTTGGTTAGGCAGTGTAAGTATTTGCTAAATACCTCTAACAGCAATATTCAAAGGGATACATGGTGTTTGGGGTAAATTTTCCACAGGAAAAGTGCAGGGACAGCAAATAGCCAACACCTAAGAAATTGTTAGTTTAATTAGAGAAGCTAGGATTCAAGATGCTGGCACTCGGATGATAGATACATTAACTAACTGCCACCATGTCACATGCTGCGTTGATTGCTCATGTTATTTGAACTTTTAAAACATAGACTGCCAGCTTTGTTCTGTGAGAAGCTTGCAATAAATGTGCACCTCTGTTTAGAAGATACTAATGTGAAATGCTACATGTCTTCTGTTTAGAAGATACTAATGTGAAATGCTAGTTGTCCTCTGTTTAGAAGATACTAATGTGAAATGCTACATGTTCTCTGTTTAGAAGATGCTAATGTGAAATGCTACGTGTCCTCTGTATCATCAGCATCGTATGAAAAGGTCTCTTATTCCAGCCACACAGTGACCTGACATGATAATAGCTATGGGATCAATGTTACTGATATTAAAACATTTCACGTGAATGTGCAACCGAGACTCATAACTGATATTCATGAATTAAATGTCCGTGTTGGCCCAAGCATAGTCCTGGTTGCTTTTATCTGTACTCTTGACGCTACTGAACGGCCTGAATGTTTCAGTGGCCATTGTTTGCTTCGAGTCTTGTGTCTTTGTAGAGCGAGTGTTTTGTGCGCAGTTTCTTGGATGGTTTGTGCTTTGCGGCTGTCCGCTGTTTTGTCGTGTTTGAATTATTGTTGGTTCCCTTACATATTTGGACCATGTCTCGAACCATTTCCATCAAGCATGCAGAAAATGAACCATTTAGTTTTAGCATTGATTATGCACATCTTGTAAGTCCGTGCAAGATCAATGGTTTTTTAGTGCAATTGTGCTGCAGCATTTCGTGAATTTCACGATGGAGCTTTGCTAGACTTTGATGAAATGTTGTTAACGGTAAGCCTTGAGTTTCTTTGAAGTCACTTTTGATCAGGTGCCACTTGAGCTTTGTGGTTAATTATGCCAGAGGTTTTGGAGAATCAGTTTTAAACCTTAATCATTTGACATCAGAATAAGTTAGAACCATTAGATTTGGGACGTGGAAAAAATTGATTTGTTCTTAACGTGTGCTAGCAGTTGTGGCCATTCAAGGCATAACTATCTATGTCTTGCCAGTAAATGTCCAAATAGCTGTGCCTTTGTGAATTGTGATCGGATTGCACAGTTTAAGTGTAATAAGTGCTGGAATTGAATGCATATCTTAGGTTCTAGGATTGTGTGCAATTAGTGTGAGGCAGTTACTGCCGCTGAAGAACTCTGTTGCAACTAAAAGGAAGGAGATGAGACAAAATGTAAACTTAATTTAATGCGTTTTTATATAATAGCATTTCTTCTTCTGTTTGCAATGTTTGTTTGTGCCTTTGGTTTTTTTGTGTGTATCATTTTATTTTAAGTTTAAGAGAAAAAATGTACAGAGGAAATAGTTTTAGTTGCGGGGGGATGAAAGTGCAGAAATAAAGAAGCCAGATGTCGAAGATGCGTAGGTTAATTTATGTTTACTGAACCTGCACATTAGCTGAACTTGACTTTTAATTTTCTGGTTTAGATTTGATCGCATTTTGTGCATATATTTATTTTGGTGAATAGTTGCTTCACCTTGTAAATCATTCTGCATCAGCTGGTTCATTGTAATCTTTTGGTTTGGACTGCTTATGTTGGTAGATCAGTTCAGAGTATCTTCTGTGAGTACTAAATGAGTTCTTGTAGATTCACACTACAACTGTACGGTAATTTGATAATGTCCTCTTTATAGCGTTCAGGCACCTTCAATCAATCCAGGCAACAAGAAGCATGAAAACGATGAACCGACTGCAAGAGGCAAGTTTTCAGCTCCTGGTGAAAGACAATCTTCAAAGGAGAGTGGCAAATGTGAATGTTCTAGATGGATGGAGCGCACGTATCTGTGAGTGAATGTCGTCCAAAGTCAAGATACTAGGAACAACATACTGTCAAGCAAATACCAAATGCATGTGTGCAGCTTCTAACGAAGCAAGAGGTTGTTACCACGGACGACGAATAGTAGGAAGGCAGACGATGCTATGAATTTATACGTGCCGTGAGTGCCAGCCTGAATCAGAGTCACATCTGGATACTGGAAGCCAGTGTAGCGAACAAGGAGCAGGTGTAACACAGCGTCGATAAGGATCCTACACAGTATTGCAAGCGGGTGAATTATCTTAAATAGAGAATGCAGTGTGAGGTCAGCAAGACCTTAGTGTATATAGTTGCAGGAGTAGTCTCATCAAAATTAGGCTACATATCAGTGTGTTCAGCTAGCTGTCAGTCCACAGAGTAGAGCGAAGTGATCAGATCGTTTGTGATGTGAAACCAATCCGTTTGAGAAGTGTCGCGTGTTTGGAGTTTGACAGAACGTTGAGTTATGCACGACTTCCAAGATACGAAATATTAGACAATGTGGGAAAGCAAAGATTAATTATTATCTTAGCGAAGTGAAATATCTCCTCTCTATTTGTTGTTGTGGAGTGTGTTCAAGCGTAGCGACTGGCAGATCGAAATTAGTTCCATCTGGTTAAAATCTGGCATTAACTTTATATAATACTAGCACAAGTTGGCACAGTAAATCCAGTTTAAATGATTTATTGTGTAAGCATGGAAGATGGCTGCGTGCTTGCTCTGAATCCCGGAGTATATGCTGAAGCTGGTTACTGGATACATTTTTTTTTATCTACAACCATTTTTGGGCAAGCCTATAAATCTATATATATGTTGCTTAGACATGTCTTAAAGAATGTCTGTCTGGTGTTTGTGTTGTCAGTAAAATTGTCTAAATTCGTATGTAAGTAGGTGGTTAACTGTACCAGACTGTAGTCAAAACAGTTGCACTAAAAGAATTCGTTGAGGATATTTTAGGGTATGGAGTGGAGGAACATGGTTTCTTTCTTTCATCACAACAGCAGTAATGCAGTTCCTCAGATTCTGTGCGATATTATGCGCTAACATTTGCAGATATTGATTGGCAAAATCACAGACAACACATATTCTAGGGCATTTCAACGAACTAGCATTGCCTTGTTCTGGTTGTGACGATCTGTAGAAATGAACGTTCAGGTATTGCCAGAGGCAGACATATTGTAGTAGTTTTTGTAATATCATCGAATTTCGCTTATTTCTATTAGGAGTGCACGTTGTTTGATATAGGTTTTGATGCTTGAAAATTCCTCCAATTTGTAAGATGACCTTTAAATGAATGATCTCATCAGCACAACTTTTCATAGTTTGAGATGGTGTGAAAGGAAATAATAATTCTGCATGACTTCACAGCCTTCTGATTTAGCCATTAGCCATATGTATTTGGCTAATTATACAGCCGTAAGTCATTGTGTTAGCATTCCATTTAACAGGGTTGTGTGCACTCTGCTATTATCCCAATGACTATTTTTGGCTTTAGGCTCCAAGTGAAAAGTGTTCCACTGTTATATAAACAAGATTTTACATTTAAGTGGATAAAGCTTGTATGTAAGTAGGTGGTTGACAAAGCTATAGTTTCTGGTTTCCTAAAGGAGGCCCCTTTCCTCGTATGATGAATAAATGACATTGTAACTGGATGCGTCAACCTATTTGCAGAACATGAAGATTCTTTGGCTGTTCAAGCATATGTGGTTGCAGGACGTTTACATTTCAGTTAGATTCTTTTTTTCAACTTCAGTTGTGTAATGGCTTGCAACGATACACGAAGATTGACTTCTTTTATATATAAAAAGTTGGATGTACACCGTGATGACCTTTTGCCAATGACTTTTTATTTTATTGGCTTTTATAATTGCAGTTTTATTAAATTGCTATTCCTAATTTGTGTAAATTTTTACATGATTTTAAAGGATGAGGAGATGTTAGTTATTATTATTATTATTGTTCTTGTACTTCCATGGTTTTGTGCACATCTGTAAAATGAAACTCTGGAAAGCAAATGTGTTTAACGAATATTATTCCAAATTTAGAAAATAATATATGGTGTGTCCTTGAATTCCAAGACAATTCAGGAATCTTCCTTGTGCTATTCGAGTTTGGATTGTGTCACCAAAAAATCGGCAGTAATTAGCGTCTAACAATCCTTGGTTTATCTTTGCAATAACAGGTAAAACACACTTTATTTGTTGTTTAGCATTTATTGTAAAAAAGTTGAAAGTTTAGAACGAACAAGAACAAGCACTTTGCTAAAAACAGACACAATGTATGCTGTTACACAGAAAGCCAAAGATAGTAAGTATCTTGCAGGATAATTTGCACAAATGTCCAGTTAATTGCACAGATTTCAGTCAATATATAATAGCACTCCTTCTGAAAATCTCTAGCATCAAGATGATCTCACAAAAGTCAGCACATTAAAAAAAGTAATTATATAAACTTACAAATCTTAAGATGATCTGCTATTTGAATTATTTTGTTAAAATCGTAGCAATTGTCTTAGAAAGAGAGTTAAAAAGACAGATGCGGGATTATTGAAATAAGCATATAGTATTAAAATAGCACCAGAGTTCAGTTTATATAGCATACCGAGGGAAGCTGATTATCCTACCAGCAGGACCGAATCAAAATTTCAGTATGGATCCCGGTGATGCGCCAAAAACGGACGCGTTCTGCAAAAGCTAAATAATGTAACCAGCATTCAAGGCATTTGGAAGGTTTCATGCTGGATTATTTTTAGAAAGAAAAGGCATGGCTGTTGAGAATGAAAGCGTGGGCCAGCTAGATTTTGGGTAATTTTTTTATTCTGTAATGTACTGGTATTGCTACTGTAAAGCTGGTGCACAACATTAGCTTTCATATGACTGCATTGAGCAATTAGTTGCCTTCGGTCAGAAATGCGCAAACTACTATTCTGTGGCAGCTAAGTTACTCATTACATTCACTAGTGGCAGCTAAATACGTCGGCACCTAACTGTCTGTCACGCTTTTATAGATAAGTTACTGTCACTACATCATTACAACTAAGTTAAAGCTAATTATCACATGCCTCAGTTTTCTATAATCCTCTGAAGCGTGAATAATAATCTTCATTTTATTAACATTCAATCTGACAGACCGCAGAATGATTACAGATACAAATTATATGGAAGACTAAGACCCTCTTAATAGCAAAATCTCTTTGGCCAAGCACGGACGTAAAAAAGCAATGACGACAGAACAGCACTTTACATTTAAACATTTTTTCCTACTACTGAAAATGGCCAGGTCGACCTCGGTGATGAGTATTTTCGTCAGACATAAACACGTTAATTCCTGCGTCTCTGGAATTTTGCATTTACATTGCAGTGTCAATATTATACAAACAGCTTAAATCAACATTTCGCTGTAACCTCCAACCGACATCCATCCCGCGACGGATGAAACGACGGAGAAACCGCATTTGTCCGACCAATTCCAACCCATCGGAAAAGAAAACGTGCTTGAAACTACATCTGCTGTAAGATTATGCCGAATAGAGACAAGAATTGGCAAGGTCATTGAGATTGGGTCAGAAGAGGTCACCGATTAACTGGGTCAGGGCAGCTGGCCAGCCTTGTGACACGTGCTGCAGCAGAAGATGCTGAAGTATGCATGGCGACACAAATCAGCCTCCACGATCAAGTCACAGTTGGCGTACCAAGGCTTGTCGACGCACTTGTCTGGCACCTTCCGTCCTATCAAATAATAAATCACATCATAAATATTGATGTAACAAAGGTAGAGGTCTTGCCCACGAATTGCAATACAATGCCATGTCCTTCAGGATACAGAGAACTTAAGGACATGGCACAGCAGCGTGAAAGATGGAGACATTGGACGTTTGGACCTGCCACTTGGCAGAGAACCTAAAGAAGAAGACCTTGGGTAGCTAGGCCTTTCCACCAACTAAAGGGCTACATGTGCTACTCATTTTGCTGCTACCATCTACGGAGTGGAAGGCTGGGTCAACTAGTAGGTTTCCAGCCTGCTTCCTTCTGCTCTTTTGTGCCAGTGTGTTACTATTCAGCTATCATTCATGCCACATTGATGCAGTTTAGCTAATTAAGTAAATTGTCTACATATTGGGTGATATTAAATAGCTTGGCAAAAGAGAGTAATAATTATAATAAAAATAATTTAATGGCGTTTCAGTTCAGTTCATCTCACTGCAAATCATTCTGAGTCAGACTGTGAGCAATTTGTAATCTAATACACTAGAACAACATGAACAATCTGTAATCTAATACACTAGAACAACATGAAAGAGTCTCAATCATTGCTTCCTTTTGTAGTTGTAAAAACAACCTTAACAACCTTATATTACATATTGCATTGATCAAAGCACCCGGCCACTTCCTCTAGAAACACCAGGATTTGAACCACACTGTAAAAAATGCCTTATTCATTCACCTTTCCAAGGTCGTAGCTGGGTGTTTTGGGTGTTTGAGCACCTCCCACCCCAAATTAAATAATGTAAAATGAAATAATGCATTTCCTAGCACACGAGTGTAATGTATTGCCCGTCCAGAACCCGCTATGAGAGCTGCTCATGACGCGTCTCCAAACACATTAGTCAGTTGAGTCGGTTGCTTGTGGTCCACGGTCTAGTAAACATCCCCCGAAATAAAATCCTGGCTACGACCTTGCACCTTTCGCACACGCTATTAACTGGTTCCCTACGTGAATCTTTCCGCTGTCTCAAACCACTTTCTTTTCTCCAAGTCTTTCGAACAGGACACCTCAGATTATATATTTAAATTATTTATAGACACAAAATACCAGCTCTGACCTTAACCACTATAGTTAACCAAATAAAATTCTACAGGTCAATGTAAAGTTCATACCGTGTACATTGACGATAACAGATGATATCGCCTGGTCCTGCCCTCTGGTGACCGTACAGCTGTACTCTCCACCATCGCTCGTCTTTGTCGATTCAACCAGAAGTTCTGTCGCCTTCACCTTGTATCTAGTCTCTGACGACAGTGGTCGGCCATTAAATGACCAGGTTACATTGACGTCTTTCGTGTTCTCGCCTCTGACCTGGCACTCCAGCTTAACGTCGTCTCCTGCCGTGATGTTTGTCCTCTCAGCGATGACGTCTACTGACAACAACTCTGTGCAACACGAGACAACACACACTTAACGCTATTGTTGATCTATTACACACCACTCTCGAATTAGTGGTCAATTGGTTAAAGCGCTTGTCCTGAAACACGGAGAGTACGAGTTCAAGCCTCACTTGAGGCCGTGATTTTATGGAGACATCAAGCGAGTACTTCACTCACAGTTGCTCAGAGCCAATGAAGTTCCGTGATTTCTATCATATGTGCAATTCTGAAGCTTGGAAGTAGGGCAATATCAAATACACTCAGTGGTTAAAGTGGTACGGGTGAGCAGTGGGAATGCTGAATGTGCGAGCAGTGCAAGCAAAGAATTTCAAGAGCAGCGGGAAAGCCGTTCCCATGCATTCCAACCCACTTTAAAATATAAAACACAAGTTAATTATACTCTCTCTAACCCTGGACAGCTTCTCCTTTCGGCTTAAAAGAAATTGTACACACTGAATCAAACAGGCGTCTTATCATGGATACATGCAGCGTGGAAAGACCCAAGCGCTGAACACCACATCGCTGAACACCACACCACTTCATCCTTTTATGATGAGCTGCATTTGTTACCCAGTCACTTTTAGTATGACATCATTAGATGGTTAAAAATTGTACCACTAAGTTGTTTAAAACAGTTTTGTAAAGCGTTGCATCTATAGTTTTATTTAATTGTGAGTGTGACATGTTATAATTTACTCATATTATAGTTTATTCAGAAATGTATGTATCGGTAATTAATTGTTCCATTACAATTTACAATGTGATGCATTTGCGCGGTTACTTACTTACTTAGTTACTTAATCCCTGGCTAACAATAATTGCATTATTTTGTATTTTTCAACCATTTTCAATCAATATGAAGTTGCACTTTTTCAAATCCGTCAGCCAAGTTTTTGCTTTCCTAACAGGGCTATTCATAATATTATAGCTAACTACATACTTACACAATTCACTACCAGGCTGAGAAAAGTAATATCCAATAAAAAAATAACTGAGTCACTTTTTCTTTTACTTACTTATAATCTGGCTGTACATACACCATTCACTAGGTATGCGGAATCCTTTTCAACATCTACTTATCAATTAAGTCTAATCTATCCACAACACCACAGATTTGCAATCATCAATTTACTTTGCCTCCAACCAGTCTTCTAATAAATTTTCACCTTACCAATGATTTTGACTTCGAATAGCTTTTCCTTTGCTGTTCCAATTCCATTCTTTGCTCTGCAGATGTATTGTCCCGCATCAGTCGCATCCACATTGCTGATCTGCAGACCTGTTTCCGACAGCTTGTAGTTGTCCTTCCCGTTACTCGACACTGGTTCCCCGTCCTGAATCCATTTGACAGAAGGAAGAGGAATGCCAGTCGCAATGCACGACAGTCGAATCGTACTTCCTCTGACCGTTGATATCGTCTCCACTTCCGCCTCATTTTCGATTTCAGTCGGTACTGAGAATTTAATGGAAAAACTGTCGATGCTAACCTTATCACCATCGTCGTCGTTGTCATCATCTTCACCTTCATCATCGTCGTCATCATCGTCGTCATCATCATCTTCACCTTCATCATCGTCGTCGTCATCATCGTCGTCATCATCATCTTCACATTCATCATCGTCGTCGTCATCATCGTCGTCATCATCATCTTCACCTTCATCATCGTCGTCGTCATCATCATCTTCACCTTCATCATCGTCGTCGTCATCATCGTCGTCATCATCATCTTCACCTTCATCATCGTCGTCATCATCATCGTCATCATCATCATCTTCATCATCATCTTCACCTTCATCATCGTCGTCGTCATCATCGTCATCATCATCATCTTCATCATCATCTTCACCTTCATCATCGTCGTCATCATCATCTTCACCTTCATCATCGTTGTCATCATCATCTTCACATTCATCATCGTCGTCGTCATCATCGTCGTCATCATCATCTTCACCTTCATCGTCATCATCGTCGTCACCATCATCTTCACCTTCATCATCGTCGTCGTCATCATCGTCGTCATCATCATCTTCACCTTCATCATCGTCGTCGTCATCATCGTCATCATCTTCATCATCATCTTCACCTTCATCATCGTCGTCGTCATCATCGTCATCATCATCATCATCTTCATCATCATCTTCACCTTCATCATCGTCGTCATCATCATCTTCACCTTCATCATCGTTGTCATCATCATCTTCACCTTCATCATCATCATCATCGTCATCATCATCATCGTCGTGCGTAAACAATTTTTTTAAAAATAATAATATTCTAAATCTTTCACAGACTTAACACGGGTCCAGTATATCCACTGTCATGTTATTGTGCATGGCACCTTTAATGGTTAAAAGTTCAAGATATGTGAACCCTACCTAGGTTTACAATACTAAGATAAACAATACTTCAGAAAATGCAAACAGTGTTGCATACAATGCACGTCTGTAACTGTCATTGACCATAATTATGTAGCAGAGCGTTACACTGTCAGTCTGAAGTCAAGAAGTATTTCACATTTAGTGGCTACACAGCCATGCATCTAATCCGAACTTGCAACTTAGACTTACCATGTACAATAAGTTTGTACGTATGAGTATCAGCTCCAATGTTGTTGTACGCACGACAACTGTACGTTGTCTTCACATCATCCATTACAACATTTGTCAAGTAGAGCGAACCATTTGCCAGGATTGTAGTATCTCGCTTCTGTGCTACACCATCGAGAATAGGAATGCTAAAAAGATTGCACCACAGTGTCACTCAATATGCAATGTAACTGCATTTCGTAATTTTTTAATGCATATAATAATTAATCCAACAATGTAACGTGCAATCTAATGTAATAGAGCCTTCTGCAAATAAAATAAAATTCCCGAAAAATGAAAGAACCATTCAGTTGAATATGTAATTTGGTGTATTCACTAAGGTAATGTAAGCACTGTAAATCAGGGCATTTCTGGCGTGCAATTCTACACAAACACGCACAGTATTAAATGGATTTGTGCAGTCCTAGAAGCACTTTTTGCAGTAAAAGAAATAGAAAAAATAGGTCATTGTCATCTGCTTGGAAGTAATTTACCATGGAGGATGGAAGGGGGAAAAGCGTTGAGCAGTTGTAAAAAATCCTTTAAAAGAAGCCCTGCTCAATACTGTAACAGTAAGATAGTGAATGAACAAACGAGTGAATGAGCAAGCAAGTGAGTCAGTTATCAAATCGGAAACAATTGTGACAAAACTTGAAGATATGCAGCTATTGAGAGTCTTTGTCGATGACTACTGAACGTTACCATGGCCACTATGGAATACTCTTACGGACAACCCTTTTGACTCAATGCAGCGCTCGTGAATAAGCTGGTGCCCTGCGCCTGACTTTCGAGTAGCACTTTAGAAATTTGGAGATTACGATACGAAGAGACATATTACTCACTTGTCCCTAAACCACGTGACCTGTGGTCGTGGTGCACCTCGAGCAGAGCAGGAGAGCAGCAGGTCACTGTGCTCGACCACTGTAACGACCTCCGGGTAAGACTCTATCACAGGTGCTTCTTCTACACAAGTAAGAAAACGAACGAAATCATATAAATCAAAAATGCAGCTAATGAGAGTCTTCATCGATGACTACTGAATGTTGCCATGAACCAGAGTTAACCTAACATCCTCGCTATCATCATCATCGTCGTCGTCATCATCATCATCATCATCATAAATGATCATAAATGAAGGGTTACTATGGAAGGGAAAAATGGTTGCGCAGTTATAAAAATCCTTTAAAAGAAACCCTGCTCAATACCGTAACAGTAAGATAGTGACTGACACATAGTTATATAGGGGTAAATTCAACTTTAGTGGATAACGAATGTTGATTCAATGATACGCTGTACACATACAATTTCAATTCAATCATAATTATTGTCAAATTTAGAGTCGAAACATTTATGTAACTTTGGGGTAAAACCCCACATCCAATGCATCATCGCCATTTCTTGTTTTCATTTAAACCAGACATGAATGTACGATGTACATCCAACACGTAACAGAAATCTATAGAGAAGCTAGACCTCAAATGAAATGGCAACAGAAATAATTAACTAGCTACCATTCAAAAAACTTAAACTATCAACTGAAAATCAGTAAAAAATCTTTAACTGAAAAACAAAAGTCGAAAAACAGATACCAAGTAAAGGTAGAAAAAACCTGAAGCAAACAGAAAAAATCCAGAAGAGACTGACAATAATCAAATCATTCAATGTGTAATGTAGCATTTGTAATGTAATGCGTAATGTAACATTTTTCGGTCACTGGACCTTCCGCTTGGAATGACCTTCCCTCTAACCTGCGTTGCCACCCTCGGAACATGTCTGGCTCTTTCTATAGATTGCTCAAGACTTTTCTTTTTGACCGGGCTTGGGTCGGGAGCACCTCTGAGTAGACTCCTTGAAGGGGCGCTATATAAATTACATAGATAGATAGATTTGTAATGCAAGGCACCAATTTGATTCATCAACGATGCAGATTATGGTGATTTTGAAAGAATGGAAAAATTCCACAATTATCAAAGTTAATTTAAGCAATTATTTTTAAATACATGAAAAAACACTCTTCAGCTAAAACAAATGGAATCGAATAAAATAAGAGGCAGCTGAACCCGATTCATTTCTTTGGGAACCATCGAGAAATAAAACAGCTAGATAGAAGATAATGTAAACTGACGTAATCTAGGTTAGGCTGCTCAGGAGACTTAGAGGGGGTCGTAGGGGACCCACTGGGCTATGTAGCAATGCACCAAGATATGAAATAACCATAGGTTTATTACGGTACACTTTGAATGGTCTGAAAAACTAAATGAGGCATACTGCCAGTCACACTACCAGTCTACCATGCACTGCTTTATTCGACTCCAGTTCCTCGTTGAAAGACAAATACTCTCATCCTCCGAAAAATTATGTACTAAGGCAGATTCCAAGCTCTTTACTGCTGTCCTGGCGGATGGGGCCATTAAATTATTTTTATTATATTACCCTGCATGGCCTGCTTCCACCAGTGAAAGCTTGTAATGTAATGTAATGTAAATCTTTGAGAATTTCTCAGCGCCCACAAAAGCCACGTCAGGGAGACCAGCTTATTCACCGGCGCTATATCAAATCAAGTTCGCAATAGCCAGAGCTGCTGTTTTCGTTCCGGTGCCAGGTCAAAATCCGAGGACAAGCTTCCTTCTACCACCTGCGCCCACGGGCTCGTAACCGCACAGGCAGATAGTGTTATGAGAAAAACTTTCATCATTAGGATGATATATAGGATTTTGGACTTAGCATAATGTGTTTATTTTAAACATGACTGCCCTTTTAAGTTCTAAGCATAATGTGTTTATTTTAAACATGACTGCCCTTTTAAGTTCTATGAATTATATGAATTTATTAAGCCTACTATGTAATGTCTGTACACCAAAATCTGGATAGCAATTGATCAAATAAAGAATATTCTTATCTTATCTTATCTAACAAAATCACTCAAATCACTTAACTAATGACTTAACTAAAAGACTCAACCATCAAGCGAGCAGAATTCATGTTGTAATGCAATATATTCTAATGCGATCAATCTTGAAATGAAACAAGCATTGTGAACTTTTAACATAAAGAAGGGAATGTAGCTTACATTCGAGCTCCCAAAATTTCGGTATGAGGCATGGGTTTCTGGCTGCATTTCAAATATCCTTTTTGAAGAACAACTAATTTTTTCAGTCCTGACTTATATGTGTAGGACCAGACTACAAGAAGTTAGGTATGGATATATCAGGATATGATATAGAGCTGTTTACAGATATCGGCAATGTAAAGGTGCTCGAACTCAAATCAGACGAACAATTTAAACTAATCAATAATTGTGTCACACCTAAACAAAAGCAGCTCTTGGAAGGATGAATTGGGTCAAATCGTTTCTTTAGGCTGGCATGTAAATGAAAATATCCTTAGCTAGACAATTTGCTGAACAGTGAAACATCAAGCTAACATTCAGATAGGTGAATGATATTCAAACGATGGATTTAAAAGACGAAGAACCTACTGACAGAACAGTAATGAGACATTGAAACAATATAACAGATGGAAATAAGGCTAACAAACAAAGAGCATAAGGCTAACAAACAAAGAGCATAAGGCTAACAAACAAAGAGCATAAGGCTAACAAACAAAGAGCAGCCAGTTACGCAAGCAGCCATCCAAACACAAACTGTATGAAGAAAGACCAAAAAACATAGACAACCGAAAGACAAGGCCAGAGATACGATGTAACGCAGAGGCCGAGCAATACCTGGACAGCCTCGGTAATTCCAACCCCTGGCAGGGGTTTTCCCATCAGGGCAACAATGAAACACGGACCTAGCGCAGTCTGGACAGAAGTTGTGTCAAACAAATACATACAAGATACCATATATATTAGAGCAAATATAAATAAATAAAGAGATGCACAATTTGCACATTCTACCTCCATATATGAACACAAAATCACAAGAGAACTACACCATCCACATAAGCATCATATGCATTGATGTGAGCATAAGTATCTAGATGTTCAAAAACCTCTTGCAGGCACGAAAGCTCAGGTAACACAGACAAGACTACAGAGGTAGGCTACAGTTTAAGATAGTTGGAAACTGTTTCATGAACCGTTCAGACTGGAGAATTTCAAATTTCAGCATGAGTTTTGCCTGGGAAGATAGAACATCACACAGGAAAGCATTGCTCTGCTCAAATCGTCATAGAAGCTACTGGTGAACTTGTTCTCTTAGACATCAGTTAGGCCAGCTAGAAATTGTTTGAGAGGTTCTTTGAAGGTGTTAAACGCATGTACAGACACAAAAATTAGACTACGTTGCATGTATAGCATACTACCATTATACATTCAGACCCAAACCATTTCCTTCTAAACCTCTTTCCAGTAAAGAGACTACCCAAATATAACCTTCATAACAGATCGCAAGGTTTCAAACTTCCCTTAAGTCAACCCTTTATCGACCAAAGATTTTAGTAAATTGTATGGGAAATCCTATACCCTTGGTTGTTAAAGGGTTAAAGACGATCAAAATTTGTCTCCATGGTCCTGTATCGGAATGTTTATTAATTGATCCGAATTGGCACTCTGTCCAACCCTGTAGCAACCTTGATGCCATAACTCTCTATGTGAACGTACACTTGAAAACTTCTTAAAAATAAGGTATTTATTTAGTTTGATTGACACAGATGGCATCTGTAAAAACTTGACTATTCAGAATAAATAAATACTGAATCAAAATAATGACATCAGCAACTAAATTGCGGAAAATAATAATTATTAGCAGGACCTTTTTATTCTCACCTATGGATGATGTTCGAATTCAATTCAGCTCCTTGCAGTTTATTTTCCTCAATAATGGTCAACTATTTATGATACGGATTGCAAGACAGCAATTCGACAATTCAGTACTACATCAGATTTTATTTACTATCCAAGTTCAGTGCTGTGTGAAAACTTTTCCCATAAAAAGTCAGTGCAATATGTTAGATTTAACCAATGAAACACTCTAAATAATTAAGAGTTTGCATTTCAGTTAAGGCAATTCAGACTCTGGTTTTGATTTTGAACACAAAGCTTCATTGTCTGTACTGACCAGCAGACTGCTGAGGAGAGAGACAGAGTTGCTTGCATCCTTGATGGCAGCATTTGGCCGCACCATCACAGTCATCATCACTGCTACAGGACACTCTGCAGTCAATGGAGTTTTCGTCAATTTCACCCGCTGACGGGCATGACCCTGGCTTCGAGATAACTGAAACAAGAATGAAACTGGTTTCATTTGAACACTTCATGGAGTTGGGTGAAGGTACAAAAGGATGCATGTTCGCTAGTATCTGGCTAACCCCATTATGTTGTTCACTCAGCCTTCCAATTCCTAGGTGCGATGGTAAATGAGCAAAAGAAGAATGGATCAGTGCCTAAAAAGCTACAATGCAATTATAAAATCAACTCTATTTAACTTGTTATTGTGTGCTTCTACTGTTTCATGCTATCATATTGTACTATTGTACTCATAATTGTATCGTATATTTGATTGTACACTAGGCTATAAGATCATCGCAATTGTCAACTACAATTAATCACCATGTGCACTATTTTGAATGCATAATTGTCTGTTTGGCTTTTTTGGACCAATAAGCATACTGAATTGATCTGAATATTGAATGAACAAATATTTATTATCATCGTAAAGCAACGGTCTTACTAGGGCTAGTTAGGCTTTTATATACAAGATAATGCTGACAATATCACTAACTTTAATGCTATCTCGCTTGCTGGGCACAATAATCTTTTTACAGACTACCGGTACTTAATTCGACTATCAGACAACATGTGTAGTCTCTTCTCAAAGTCACATCTCAAAGATAATCTTTGTCTTGCATTGACAAGGGTTAACTACTAACTACTAACAAGCTGCCATTTTAAGTAAGCTGCTCACTAACAGAAAATGCAAAAATTAGCAAAACTAGTCAACTGACTACCTCAGTCATCTTTCATAATGTGATTGATATCTTAGCTCAGCTATGACTAACCCGTCTACGTGAATTGCTATGCTATCTAACTTCATTTTGAGAGGATTTGCTCTGAAAATTCATATGACGCCTCTTCACAAAACCCACTTGATTTGCAGACTGTCTTATGTTCACTTGTGCACGACGCCGCTCCACACGTCACATTCTGCACGTGACATCGAGTATTTTTCGGACAATGAACATTCTGACAACAAATAGAAACATTATTAGTAAGCTTACAGAAATCATGGATTATAACTGGTTATTCTGATCCGGAGACTCCTCCAATGCTCTGACTGTAACATCAGCAGGTAGTTCTAAATAATTCTGCCTAATTAGTAAGTTATTATTCATCAATCTATTTTTAAAGCACAGGTTTTGAGTAATGTAATTGATGGTTATTTGTATATTCTCTCCTTCTCATCTTCTGTAGCAACAGCAGCAGTTTCACATGGTCAAATCAATCATTGGCACCTTTGTGATACCCTTAAAGATGCTACCATCACTGACACCGTCACCAATGTAATTACCTGACAGGGATCAAGGCATTGGCAGACGGGACAACTGTCTGCTCCATGCATGAATCCATGAGGACATTCAAGGTCGCACTGCAGAACGCCACAGGCCTCTGAGACTACAGAACAATGAAGCAAGTACAATAATCTATAAACAAACAATCAATGAATCAAATCAAATCTTGAAACTTCTGTGTAAGAACACACAATGCATCAATAGAGTCACTTATCAACAACCATAAAGTGGTCTGTTCCAGACAGATCATCTGTATATGCCAGTTCAGCAAAATGCATCCTATGACAAACAGGAACGTGCCAGGGCACTCTGAGCCCCCCCCCCCAGTGTCTAGACACCCAAGGGAGGAAATTGGTTTTGGCACAGCTGGACTCAGACTGAACAACGGTCCAAACTCCACATTATAAATTTTGGATCACACACAGTCTGGAAATGGTAATGAGGAACTGCTCCTACTAGCGAGAGAGTTGATGATTATAATGGAACCATCAACTAATCAATCAACTGATTGATCAACAAAAACAATCAATTAACCATTCAAGAAGTCAACTGAATGACCAATCAAAAATCACAAAAAATGACAAGCAGATAAGGCTATTTCCAGTATCTGGGCTTAGCATGCAGACTCTCATTAAAATAAAGCCAAGTTGAGAATTTACCTTTGCTGCAGTAAGCGAGACAGTCGTCATAATCGAGAAAGTTGTTTCCATTGCCTTGACAACCTCCATAGTAGAAAGCGCGGCAGTTACCCAGCGTCGAATCATAGTACCACCGGGCAGTCGTCATCTCACATGGTCCAGCCACAGCCCGAAGGTAGCAATCACCTGGGCCATGCATCCTGCCACGCACCTTCGTTGTGTCGTTGCCTCCACACCGTCCGTAGCATTCCTCCTGCGTTGCAAAGTTGTTGCCGTTACCCTGACAACCGCTGTAGATGAAAGGCCGGCACTCGTTGTCTTCCGCGCTGAAGTAGAAGCGAAGGTCGTCTGCCAGGCACGGTCCACCTTCTTTCGGAAGATGGCAAACGTCGCCTGAAACAACGAAGTCCAACAGACGTGAAACCTAAGCAACAGCTTCAACATCAAAGAGACCGACATGGATTGGTTGAATATGGAGTGCACAGGGTAGGACTTTTCGACATCCTGCTAGTGCCTGCTAGTGTATGGACATGGTACAACTACCAGTAAGCTGCTGGGGTACAGACAACATACCTATACACACACACACAGTTTTTATTGCTCAAAGTAACAGTTGACAAAACATCTTTCTTACATAATAGCGGATATAGACACTAACAAAAAGCAAAAGGAGAGAGCCCTTAAGGGACTACTGTCCCACTGTCAGGGTTTCCCAAATACAAGTTCAAATAAACAGCAACAGGTTATGCAAATTATATCGTATTAAAGATTAATTTTATCTTAACTAATTAACTACATCTGATGTTGAGTGTGCCAATTTAGAAATTAAATCCACCTTCTTTAGGAAGATGGCAAACGTTTAAAATAATTTAGTGGCACAGATAACCCTGTTTGTAAGGGTATTTACATCAAGGCAATGAGAAAATCTGTGTCTTACAAATCATTACCTGATTTAACCTTGAACAAATTACCTTTTCCCTCTGTCTCCACTTCCTTCAGATGAGCTCTGCAGGTGGACGTGCAGTCCCTCTCCGTCTCAAAGTTGTTCAGGTTTCCACGACAACCACCGTACGTGAACGTCATGCACTTTCCCTCAGACTCATCGTAATACCAACGCACTTCGTTCAGTGTACACGGACCGATCTCTTTTGGCTCCAGGCATATGTTCACTATGAACGCTTCAAAAATAATCATTTACTAATCTTAATTTTAAATCTTTAATCAACCAGAAATATTAAATAAAGAACTTGATTATTTGTCCACTTATTCATATGCAACACAAATACTTAAAGCCATCAGTTGAGTGCAAAATCTTAGTTGATGGCAGTACGAAACCATGGGCGTCCGCAGCGGGGCGCAAGGGGGCGCACTTGCGCCCCTCTGGATTTTTCGCATAATTGCAGATAAATGTTGATTATTTGGTTTTGATTATTACAAAGCGACAATGAATGTCTATGATTTTTCGCACGCTGGTTCCGTGACAGCTGATCGACAGGGAGCCAGCGTCGAAGGTGGAGCGATCTGTTGCTTTCGACAACCTATTTAACCTCTGTGACAATTATTTGCAAGTTTGCGCCCCCCCTAGAAAAATTCCTGCGGACGCCCATGTACGAAACTGCGGACCAGTCCTTGGTTAAGATCACATCTCAGCAAAGGCTTAGAACTGAATTAAAGACAAGCAGTGAACCAATCCAATCGTAATTGTAAAATTCTATAGGCATTTAGTTTCACATTTAATGCATGAGGAGGAAGATGCATACCAAGAGTTTTTAACGACAAGTGAAAAATTATCAAAAATTATCAAAACAGGTCTAAAAGTTTTATAAACAACAACTTGTAAATAAAAAGTAATCTTTACAAATAGCCAATTTCAATGAGGCTGGCACAGGTCAATCACCTAGTTCCAAAAAATAGTTGGTTAACTGTTACGAATAAGAAACCAACGAATCAAGAGCCAAAAGACACCAAAGAACATAGGAAAGCTCCATCCTATTCATTCATTCATTCATTCGGACATTTATATAGCGCTCCTTCAAGAAAAAACTACTCAGAGGCGCTCCCGACTCTAGCGCGCACAAAAAGAATAGTTTTAAGTTTAGTAAGGAAGGATCCTGGTAGAGTCCCAGGGTGTAGGCGTAGCTCAAAAGGAAGGCCATTCCAGACCACTGGTCCAACCACAGAAAAGGCTCGATCCTTCATGGTAGTAGTACGAGCAAAAGGAACTAAGAGGACTCCCCTATCAGCAGAGCATAACTGACGATGTCCTTGGATACCCAATGTAAAGATGCATAGCTCTCGGAGGTAAGTTGGGGCAAGGCCCTGACAACATCGCCATACCAATGCAGCTACCCTGAACTCAATACGCTGGCGAATAGGGAGCCAGTGAAGTACCTCAAGCATGTAGTTTGAGACATGACCATATTTAGGGATTTGCCCAATTAGGCGCACAGCAGAGCGCAACACCCGGTCAAGACAAGTCAATCTGCTGGATGGGAGGCCAATGTAGAGCGAAGAGCAATAGTCGATGCGAGATGTAACGAAAGAATACACTAAAGTAAGAGTAGCAGCAGACGTAAGAGAACGAATGACAGTGCGAAGCTGGCGCAGCTGATAATAGCAGTCTCGAGCAAGACGGTGAAGTTGAGGAGCAAAAGTGAGTTCTTGGTCAAGTTGGACACCGAGGTCTTGAGGTCTGAGGTCTTCAGCTTCATATGTAAATACGGTATGTATACATAGACACATATGCATTTGCCATATGTCGGTCTATCAGCATAAGCATCTGTATGCTTGCATAGACCTAAGTATTGTATATATGTCACATGTCTATCTGTCTGTCGGTCTCCATACGTGATATGTATATGTCTGATACCAAGTACAGCATACCCAGTACACATGCACACATTTAGGATTATACAGTGATTTCAAGGAATAGCGTCAAGATGCTCATATACCAGTAGTGTGATACAAGTTAAACTGAAAATGCTTCTTCAACCATTCCCATCATAACAATTAGGATTTTCAGACGAAGACAAAAAAGCATTTTAAGCTACATTATACAATAGTAGTACTAGTCTCACAGATAATTGATCATCTGACTGAAGCACTTCAGATGTAATGTCACACAGGATAATCTATTCTTAAGGGTTGCATAGTGTTACAGAGATTTCTCGAACTGAGATTACATTCTGAGAAGATGTTGCAAAAATGTTTGTGTATTGCAACAAGTGATTCCTTAACAGATTGTTTCCAAGCAGCTACTACTGTCAGTGACTCTTGGTCAACACACAACGAAGTCTCTAGAAAATTCAAAGGCACTAGGGCCACATTAAGGCTAGTGCGGCCCAAGTGCTGTGATTGCCCTCCAGTGTGATCACCCTCTCCGACACCTGTCCACCAAGCACATATTTATAGTGCGGTTCCCTCAAAACAGTAGGTCCGGGTGCTGCAGTATCCTGAGCATCTATGCTCCACCTTAATGCAGGCATAGAAGGCACTTAAAGGTTGCAATAAGCAAGTAAGTAAGTATAAACTTAAATTCTCAGTTGCAGACCGTATTCTGAATATTGCCCATTTTTGTGAATTCTTGAGAAAGTAAACTGAGAGCTATGAAGCAACAGCAGCAAAAGCAACAACAAAAGCAACAATGCCTCTGTCTTAAGCACTATTTTGTTGTATGTCTCGAGTGTTTTCAATGTGTTTTTTGTGTTCCAATCTTAGTAAGGTGACGTGGGTTTTAATCCAACGTATAACTAGAAAAATAACCAACAGCCACACCATGAGAAACCCTGTTGTCTATCGCCTGGCAAACAATTAATGAAGGTAAACATAGGATTAAACTGCAAACAGCTGGAACAGAAATGTCATACACATGTGGAAGACATGGTGAGAAAATGACAACATTCCCATATGGGCAACATATGTCCTCTCCCACATATGAGGACCCATCAGAAAGACAAATGAGGCTAAAGACCTGAAGCAGACATATGGAATATTCATTCCACCACCAAAGCAACAAGCCTGACGAAATAAAAAAAAGTCCACGTTTCACTGCTAAGTTATGAAACAAGGAAATCCTGCTTTCCCACTCAAGCGATGGAATAAAAGCGTACTCTCCCACCACGAATTGCCGTCGGTTACCGAAATCTGCGTACGTCCTGCAGGTTTGCTCACAGCTCTCTCGTGTCTTAAAATTGTTTTCGTTGCCACCACAGCCACTGTACAAAAACTCCGTGCATTTGTCGTCGGTGGGTGAGTAGAACCAGTGTTGGGTGTAAGCCTGGCATGGACCTTGCAGTGGATCCAAGTGGCATAGGTCTGATGAGCAGTGCATCAGAAACGGTCAAATTATGCACAGAAAACAAAGCACCTACACACAATTGATCAGCCATAAATGTATGTATATTTATATAGCGCCTTAACAAGAATCTCACAAAGGCGCTTACATTACAATGACCTGCACAAGGGTAATCAGAATGAGCAGCAATCATTTGGCAGAGTAATTGTAAGTGCAAATGTAGCATACAGGCATATGAACAGTTGTCCAGGTCAGACAGTGACACATTGTCCAGTAACACCGAACAATTGCCTGGATAATTGTTGGAACATATTAGGCAACATTTCTCCAGGTCACACCTTAAAAACTGTAATACTGTCTCCAGTGGCGTAGCCAGGAATTTATGATGGGGGGGGAGGTTGGATTATTTTGGTCTGGCTGGATGCCCTTTCTGACACCAATCCAGCAGTATCACAGTAAACAAAAAGGGAATAAAGTAACAAAAGGAATAAAGTAAGAAAAACAATTGTTACTACAAGCAATTGTTTTGTTTTTTCTTATTTAAGTGGATAAATAACATTTAAAAAACTTTTTCCCTAGGCCAATGGGGGGGTTTAACCCCCAAAACCCCCCTTGTCTACGCCACTGACTGTCTTCTGAAGTTGTGATGGTGTCAGCTTGATTACTTCAAATAAACAAGTTGAATTGTACTTTCTTGTTAAAGCTGAGTCATTTACCTAAGTAAAATTAGAACATTTTCAAAACATTTGGCCATGAAACAATGGAACAAACATGGGCGCCCGCACATAGGGGCAAGGGGGGCACTTGCCCCCCTGGAAAATTGAAACCTATGTTTTTTTTAACTACTACTTTTGGGTTTTTAACAAATTTCTTTGCATCAATGCCCCAATGATACGAATGATACAGACAATGAAAGTCAGAAATCCACATTTTTAGAGATCTCTATAGAAATAAACATGCTTTTATAACTTTCTGCCTTGCATGTTCAAACTCTTTCTAAAAGCTCTTACAATGGCCATTGGCTTTCAACCTTCAATGTGGGCATCCATGCAAACAGCAGGCCTATCGATTATGGCCTACTTAAGTGGAATCCAGCTGTAATGCAATTAATCACACCTGCAAGAAATTAAATACTAACGCAAAAAATTTGAAAATTTCTCAAAGTAGGCTACACTGAAATTACATCAGGGAGATATGCTTATTCACCAGCATTCTGAGCATTGTAATTATATAAACCAAGTCTGCTATAAGCCAGGCTCCATTTTTTCCATTTAGCAAGCTGCCAGTACAGAATCCAAGGAGGTCAAACTGTAGATAAACTTGGCTCTGGTTATCACGCCTCAGGATTTACACCCAAAACTGACAAAGAGATCTGTTAAAAAGAATTGATACCCACACTCATCTGATCCTCAGATCCTCCACCTTCCTAAACGATACCCGCATTAACAGTTACTCTGGCCCTCTGGCTACCAGACTCGGACCTCTTTCTGACTACTCTTTGGAATAGGCTTCTGACTCGATGCAGAACATGTGAAACTGCTGGTGCCCTGCGATTGGCTTTCGAGTGGCGCTTTAGAAGCAGCTAAAGGAGCAATTGCCCCTAGCAAACGGACACCTTTTTCGTTCATTTAGTCATTCGCTCATTCCATGGAATTATATAGCGCACCTTTAGGAAACTACATTTTAACATAGATCTGCTATTTGATTTGTAACAAATTTCTAAGGAAACTATTCATATTAAAAATTATGCACAAAATGAAACTGAGAAATTTGCATAAGAAACCTCTTTGAAAAATACCCGTATTCCTAGTTTCCATGCAGCATTGCATTTTCAAGCTGTTGCTACTAAAAAATTTAATCGTGACTATCGTAAAAATTTTGCCCCCCCTGCGAAAATTTCTGCGGGCGCCCATGGGAACAAAGAGCAGTTCTCCAGGCCACACCTCAACACTTGCCCAGGCAACACTTCCCCAGTCAAAATAGGACCAGTTGCCAAGGCAATACTAGAACATTTATCCAAGTGGTAGTCACTGGTAGTGTAACGTAAGCCCATGTAACATCACTACATTTGGTCCAGGAACCACAAAACATATTATCCTAATACAACTAAATGATATGCAATACCTGTTGTTGGCGGCTCGGTAAGCACTGTGCAGTGTGAAGTGCATTCCTCTTCCGTTGCAAAGCGATTGTCATTACCATTGCATCCTCCGTAATAGAAGAGGCGGCATCTTGAGTAATCGGAATCGTAGTACCAGTACTCCTGCCATCCAGGCGAACAGTAGCTACCCGCATCCATTGGAAGATCACAAGTACCGACGACGGATTCATCCTCTGCCACTGGAAACACAGGACAGTCGTGAAAATAAATCTCTGCAGCATAACACGAAGAGAAATACGAAGCTTCCGATATAATCAAAAGTTTCATCGTAACTTGTCAAGTGACGCTTTTCTAACATAATTCATCACTTCTGTAGTGTAACAATTTTTTCAAATGTGCGCGTTTCTGAATCAGCAATACTCTTCTATGGAATAAAAAGGAAAGGCACTGCACCTTTTGTTATTTGCCCAGTGGAACGTGTTTCCACTGGAAGTGTATTCCCACCCTCTGGTCATTCTGTCACCAGTCTATCAGCAGAAGCCTTAAGACTGCTATTCATTCCAGACCTGGATCAGGAGCATCTCTGGGTAGCGATCTTGAAGGGGCACTACAAATATTTTGACTGCTTGAAGGGGTGCTATAGCAAATGTAATAAATAAATACATAAATATATATATATATATATATATATATATATATATATATATAAGAGAAGTCATAACAACCTAAACAGAACAATAAACTGACCTTCACCATCATGAGAAGAAGATGGTTGATCCAAGAACAGATCAGTTGACGTCAAGAAAACCAAAGTTCCAGCTTGAGTGGCATGAGTACTTGATGAGGTTGGGGCAGCTTGAGTACTTGATGAGGTCAGGGCAGCGTGAGTACTTGCAGCAGGAGTCACACGAGTATCAGAAGCCAGGGTTGTTTGTGGATCAGTGGCCTCAACAGTATGGTGAGAATGGACGACAGGAGGTAAAGAACCGTATCCCGACCATAGACATCGTGAATGGCACTGCTCGGACGAATTGAACTTGTTGCCGTTTCCTCCACAGCCGCCATAGTAGAAGCGTCGGCAGTGTCGACCAACCGGCTCAAAGTACCAGACGACTTGGAAGTTTTCACACGGACCGGCATCCTTGTGCATCTTGCAGACGTCTGATGCCACTAAACAAAACATATATATCCGCTCAAAACATATATATATCCGCTCAAAACATATATATCCGCTCAAAACATATATATCCGCTCAAAACATATATATCCGCTCAAAACATATATATCCGCTCAAAACATATATATCCGCTCAAAGTCAAATAACTATTACAGAAGTGGTTGATAAATTCATAATCCCGATAAACTAAGATAGAACAATAGGACTTTTTCAAAATTCAATCTACAACAAATTAGTATAATCTATTATCTTTTGATACTATGCTGTGATACTATTCCTCCATCAGCGACTAATGATCAGTAATCAAATCTTCTACAATGCATGATCACAGAAGATTTAGTCCATCACCCAATGAACTAAATCTTGGAAAACTTTCCAGGATATAAACCCTAATATTCTAAGTTTTTCTATAAAAAATCCAGTTGGTCATGATTGCAATCAACCCATTCTACTTTAATTGCATCCAACATAATGTTATCCATTGAATTAAAACAAAACAGCACCATTAAAAAATCTGCACTGTACGTGAATTCAAGCTGAACTAGTAAGACATAAACAAAAATGTACCTTCCCAGTTGTGTACACTGTACATACCCCAATGTCTTTGTAGATATGTTTCAACTGAAGAAGTTTGGACAGCTGGAGTGAAAGGAGCAAAGGTAGGAGTTGAAAATATGGGTTCAGCCGCTTCTGGAAGAACGGTGACCTGGAAATGTCTAGCAGTACGCAAGCACTTCTGTTCGCACTCGCTCTTGCTTTCAAACCTGTTGGCGTTTCCAGGGCAACCTCCCCAAACAAACTGTACGCAGCTGGATGTCACCAGGTCGAAATAGTACATCAGGAAGTATGCTCTACATGGACTTGGATCCATAGGAAGGTTGCAGATATCATCTGGAAAGGTAACGGTCATACGGTATCAACGATGAAATGCCAAGGCTAGGGGGTGTTTTTGGTGTTTGAACACCCCCGAAATGGAAAAGGTAAAAAGTAAAAGACTGCATTTACTAGCACATTAAGTAAAAACCATTAATTAAAACCATAAAAACAACAACAACCCACAAATGAAAAATGTAAAAAAATTGAATGAATTGGTGACATTTTCTGAAGATTTCGGCCGGATGACTAAAAAAGTCATCAGTTTTTTTCGGACAGGAAACTGAAGAAACACCCCCGAAATCCAATCCTGGCTACGGCCTTGTGAAATGCGATGCTCACGCTACCAACACAATCACCACATATCAAACTTTCCAATGCTACAAGAATAAGCAAAGCAGGTGGTAATAAACCACGGATAAAAGAAATCACACTAATTGTGCCAATGCATCAATTATTCTTATGCATGCATTGTGTGAGCCTCAGTTAAAAGATTTTCATACTCCAAGGAACACAGATCATACACAAAATTTCTGCTACAATCTTAGTCAATTATTACAGCCACATCTTATACAGAAACAAGTACAATGTTAGTTGATTACTTACACTTACATTCCTCATCACTTTCAGTCATAATCGTCATCATAACACCATCATCACGACATCCACTTACATTACGATCCTCTTATAAATCACTAAATTCTGAAGTAGGTTTAAACATTGCACAGATCAGTGGCATCTTTGGCTTCATACTTGGTCTGTGATCCAACAATTACCGGCTTCAGCCTCCTGTCTCATGTTCTTCCCCATATAAACTGTCTTAGAAATTCTGGCATTTAATTATTTCCACTATACTTGCACAATTGTTGCTTTGCTGCTGAAATTGTTCATGCTGCGTTCAACAAACAAATTGTAAAGAACTTGTCTCATATCTTTAGATCCAGATTTACTGAATTTTGATGCATGATAAGTACGATAAATAAACAAATAAATACAAGAAATAAATAGAAATCCATACTGAAGAATTCCTAATTTTCTTTCGTTTATTCAACTATCCGGTTGACAGACCACAACCGGTTACAGCATGAAATTACGCATTTATCTTAATTAGGCCTAACATCAATCTTAACTACTAACAGAACAGGCAGCCTGCAATACACCGGCGCTAATAGCACGTCTATCCTACAAGAGAATTGAACTCATATTCGGTGATCCCCATCCCAGTGTGTTATCCAATGCGCCACTGCCCCCACGCCCCCCCCCCCCCAAATTAATTACAATAGCATAATTTCCAGAGAAGAAGATCTTCCAGAAAGTCAGACAGAGGGACAGTTCAAGTATTTTCAAAGATGCTTCAACGACAACAGCTTAAACTTACCATCAGACATTTTTGTTGTCTCTGCTGCGCTGGTTGTGCCAACAATCTCTGATTCGACATGTCTACCTGCAGGCCACAAAGCTTCGCAAACACGCTGGCAGTTTTCTTGCGTCAAAAATCGATTAGCGTTGCCCTTACAGCCGCTGTAAGTGAACACCTGACACACGCCTGATGCAGTGTCAAAAAAGTAACGCCTCTTACTTGAAGGACAAGAACCAACTTCATTTGGCAGCTGACAAATCTCTACAAAAAAACAGAGCATATATCAAATAAAACAACAAAAGTGATCCTATGCAAGCCCTATAAAACAACAACACACACAGTACAAACATAGAAACAATCCAAATAAGAGATGAAACCATAGAACATTAAAAACATTTATATAGCACAACTATAAAATAATTGTTGCCCTCTGGCCATAACTTTAATTTAACCATAATTTAAGTGGGGCGCAGTCGTGTAGTGGGTATGTTCATTGCCTTGCAGCCAGAGGCCTGCAGTTTCGAATCCATCTCAAGCTGCTTCGTAGTTACCTTGGGCAAGTCTTTCACTCACAATTGCTCAGCGCTTCGGCGTGAAACCCCGATTCAGTGTCCTCGCTGTGGTCGGGTGCGCCTCTGTGTAGTATTCTTGAAGGGGCACTATAGCCAGTGCACACCCATACATAACTGACTAAGTCTGACTTTTACTCATGGTGTGAATATAGTGGATCATGATCTGAGGCTTAACCCAACATTCATTTAATTATCACCCAGCAACAACTGCATTTTGACCGAAGAACTTCTAAAGATGAATTATTCCAGCATCACTGCATCAGTACCTTGCACAGGACATGCGCTCTCGCACTCCTCTTGTGAGTAGAAGTTGTTTTCATTTTCTTCACAGCCTCCGAACTTGAACTGTCGGCACTCGCCTCTCTCCTGGTCGTAAAACCACCTGTACGTGTAGTTCTTGCAAGAGCCGGGATTCTCATGCAGGCTGCACTTCTGCAACAGTTTCACTAAAAGCCAAAACATTCACATTTATGAATTTTCCCGTTATAAGTGAGCCTCATTTACTTAAATAGATGAACTTCAATGTCATTTACTGGTAGGCTATCTCATGCAGTATAACAAGTGATTATGCATACATACATACATACATACATACATACATACATACATACATACATACATACATACATACATACATACATACATACATACATATACAGATACATACATACATACATACATACATACATACATACATACATACATACATACATGCATACCATACACACACACACACACACATACATACAATCATACATACATACATACATACATACATACATACATACATACATACATACATACATACATACATACATACATACATACATACATACATACATACACACATACATACATACACACACATACATACATCCAGCAGTCTCCGTAATGAACTTCTTGATATTTCATTGCCGCTTTCCGCAAGAGTTTGGGAATCATTCTCAGTGATTGTGGCTGTGCTCAACGAGCTGTCAGGTCGGGATTGCTTCTGAGGAGTTTTCATTGAAGTGTCACTATATAATTTCATGATTATTACGATTACAATGACGGTGACTACTTGAACGGAAAAACTTTCCCAGTTACCTTTGGACGGAGTCGGTGAGATATGATCCGTCATCAGCAAGCTCTCCGTGAATATAACTGGAAAAGCGTTCGTCATTGCTCCACTACTGCTATCGTCTGGATCGCTGAAATCGTCAACGCCGTAGACCGGAGCCTCTTCCTTCTGCTCGTGCTTGTGGCTGTCTTCATACCTTGCGTATCCACCATCCGTCGGAAGTGCTTCCGTATGTGCGGTACTTTCACGTCGATCTGGTACTTCTGGAACCTGGTAAGATGGTGTGCTGGGAAGAATTTCTAACTCGTCCGTGGTTGCTCTTCGTATGTCGCTTTCCGGAGCAGTTGGCATCTCATCCATACGTAGATCCGGAACGTTATCCTCCGTTTCCTCATCAACAGCAAATACTACCACCTCATCAGTTAATGACTCCGTTGTCGGTGCTTGATAAGGAATGTCAACTTCCATCCTGTCACCAGCTCTGTCGTGTGTGACACTTGGATTGGTTGGCTGCATGACATCTCTGTGGTGATACCAGTCCGGTGAACTGGTTGCATGATGTCGGACAACTGGAGCAGCTGTTGGCCACGTGTAGATTCTCTTTGTGGTCAGCGACAAATAGTCGCACTCGTGATTGCAAACACCCTCTGCCAAGAACCTGTCAAATTATTATATTCGTTTAATTGGTAACAAAAACTGATGGACAAACCGTTATTGGGTACAAAAAGCAGTTAATCAAATGGAATATATGCCTAACATTGTCTATGTCTGTATCTATTGAATTTATCTTAGGATGAGTTTAGAAAATTATATAAATAATTGCAAAACGAATGATTTTATGTCTATATGTTAGGCTGATGAGATCAGATCAAAATCCATATTATGCAATGCAGCCACAATGCAACAAACTATATTTTTGTAGCTCTCGTAGATTGAAGACTTGTACAGCAATAACTAAGTCAGCACTTTAGATGCAATCTCGACCCATCATAAACTCCCATAAACGAAGAAAATGGTGCACAATGTGCACTGAGAATTAAAACTTTTCCGAAATCGACAGATCAAACTCACACTAAGCAGAAATGTAATAATTACCTGTTACGATTACCGCCACATCCACCGTACTCGAACTTCACGCATCTTCGGTCGATCGGACTGTAGTGCCAGCGGATCATGAAAGCGATACAGGGACCAGGATCACGAGGAAGCAAACAGCGATCTGCAATCAAGCATTTTTAGATTTACACCATCAACCAACCTAATCCAACGACTCTAGAAACGTCTACACCACTGTTACCGTAATGCTAAAAGCATCAAACAATGTTGCTTGCTAGCAGAATCACACTCCTCAAGAATGATTCACTGCATAATCAACTGTATAATCAATTGCAGAATCCACTGCTAATCAATTGTATAATCAACTGCATAATCTGTTACATTTAGTCCATTGCATAATAAACTGCCTAATGATAATCTAATGCATAATCAACTGTAACTGTAATCAACTGTTGTGGGGCGCGGTGGTGTAGTGGTGGCGTCGTCGCCTTGAAACCGGAAGGTTCGGGGTTCAAATCCACCTCGCCGCGTAAGGACCTTGGGCAAGTCCTTCACTCACAATTGCTCAGCGCTTCGGCGTGAAACTCCGATGCAGTGTACGCTCTGCATTCGGGAGCGCCTCTGAGTAGAGAGAGCTTGAAGGGGCGCTATAACAAGTGCACATACAAACAAACAAACAAACTGCATAATCTATTACATTTAATCCATTGCATAATAAACTGCATAATCCACTGCATAATGATTACATTTATGACAGATCTTATGTGTTATGATCTTAAGTGTTACCGATGACATCAAATGCATAATCCATTACATTTTTAATCCGTTGCATAGTTCTTTGCATAATAATCCACTACATAATCCACTGCATGGAACCAGACAAAATCACTGAAGCACATGAGACTAGAAGACAGGCTGCATCAGCTTTGTCAAAAATCATTATACAGGCATCAGTAGATTTGTAATCAATAAGCAATATGGCATGTAATTCGACTCTACGTTGTAGAAGATAACCACCATCATGTAACTAAAAGGAACTCACTTGTTCCGGGTGCCAGGGTTAACGCTATGTGCTCCGAGCATTTACCCTGACACTCGTCGATAGATTCGAAGTTGTTGCCATTTCCTTCGCAGCCTCCGTAGACGAACCGATGACACTGACTCGTCTCGCCATCAAAAAAGTATCGCTCAATGCTCGCTCGGCAACGACCAGCATCCGCAGGCAGCGTACAGACATCTGGTGACGAAACAAAACAATCAGAAATGATCATGTATCTATTTTCAAAGGTTTGTATCATTGTCTTATTACACAGAGTGAGCAGCAACTTAAAGCACGGTCAGAAACAACTTTTTATAGCGTATACGTCATAAGTAATGTTTTAAATATGTGTATAAACTGTACACCACACATGTTATAAGTCACGCAGATGTAACGATGTTGTCACATTTGCCGAATGAGCTTGAAACATCAGCAATGCCTTTCCGGACTTAAAACATGCGTGGTATATGCTAATTTGAAACACTGCTTTTAACAGATTTAAACATTTCAAAAGCCAGTTGATGCTCAAAGATTCCAAACAGTTTTACAACTTACTAATGACCAGTCAACTTTTTAGAAAGTCTGAAACAGTTCTTACCAATTGGCAAATTTGCATCACACGCTTGACGACAGGCTGGTTCCGTTTCAAACCGGTTTTTATTTCCCGCACATCCGCCATAGACGAACTGCTTGCAGTAACCGTCTGACTGATCGTGAAACCACCGATCGTGTCGAGCTTTGCATGGACCAGTATCAGGTGACAGACTGCATCGGTCTAAACAGATTTTCAAAACAGTCGTCTGTCATCACACATCACAAATGAACACATTACATCTGCGTTAGTCCCTACCTATGCAATGGACCTTCCCTCCCCTCCATCAGTTCGCTCTGTCATCCTCTCTGGTATACTCTTTCCTCATCTCTCTCTAGTCTCAAAACCTGCCTTTTATCTCGGGGTTGCATGCACTGGGAGCGCTTCTGAAAGGCTCTTGCTGCGAGAAGCGCCTTATAAATGGTCAGATACAATACAATACCTAATTCTCTTATTCTCAAAATTCAAAAGTCTAATTTTAAAACAACAACAACAGATTTGGAATTACTATAATTACAATTACAACCAAAAATGTTAATTATGTCTTTACGCCCACAAAATGAGAACAAAATAAATTCATTCATTTAATATTCAAATGAGAAGAGTTCTCATAAAACATTCATTCATCGCGATGACCATGATTGCAGATTATTTCTTCCTACCTATCACATTCGTACGAAGTAATTTCCTGCAGCCCTTCTCGCACTCCAGCTTTGATCGGAATCGATTGGCATTTCCAAGACATCCTCCGTACTGAAACTCCTCGCACTGTTCGCTTTCGGAATTGAAGAACCACTGATAGAACGTTGCTTGGCAAGGACCAGGATCAAGTGGCAGACGACAATCTAGGTTCAATAGAGTTCAAAAATAAGTAAGATAACAATTAAGAAGAATTCTATAGCATATGGTAAAACTGACATACCTAACAGTGACTGGGAGTGCCTCTGAGTGGACTTCTTGAAGGAGCGCAATATAAATTTATGGAATGAATGAATGAATGAATGAAACATCTACCGGAATGAAGAAAAACCCAGACTTTTTCCTACAGAGAAACTTTATCACAAGATCGACGATATAAAAAATTATGCTGGCTGGTTTGTGTGAAATCTTTGGCTGATGTCGAATGTGTGATATGTATAACAAAGATCATGACAAATGCAAGGTCATCAGAACTGAAAACAGAGAATCAAGCTACAGGGAGCCATAGGTGTTAGCAACCTTATTTTTATTAGCCTGTATTAGGAACCTGTATTAGGATCTTTATTTTTATTAGCCTGTGTTGTCAACTTTATTTTTCACTCAATTGCAGTCACACCATCCCATCAACAATGTATATGGTCACATTGGTCAGCATACCCAGCATAGTAGAGTTGGCAGAGGCATGCTATTTAACAACACTGTAGTAATAATAACAATAACAATAACAATAACAATAATAATAATAATAATACCTCGGGTGAAAAATTAAAAAATTAATAATAATAATAATAATAATAAAAACACCACCCTAACAATGACACCAATAGCAATAACAACAACAACAACAACAACAACACCAGAAATGAAGACATACTTTGCACAACAGACTCTCCACAACGCGTTTCACATTCCTCCACACTCTCGAATCGATTGTCATTGCCACGGCAACCACCATAAATGAAATGCTGGCAAGACTCAGACTTTGGGTCAAAGTAGTAACTAGGCAAGTAAGCTCGGCATGGACCCGTTTGAGGCGGCTGATTGCAGATATCTGAAAAGTGAAGTGCAACCAAATAAAATCACCTAAACTTGTTGATGAAAGTAAGCGTGGACCTCAACGTTAATACACTCCCTTTTGAAAAACATGTGAAAGGATGGTGTCCTCATTTCTTTGTTTGGTCACATGACAATAATTTAAAGATTCCAGCTTAACGCGACAAATACTGCATAATCAATTTGAGCAACTCGCCATTAAACAACCTATTCGAAGTGACTTCCAGCCGCTGAAATATTGACGACACAGAAAAGGGGTTCTTGTGAGATAATTAATCTAAGACAAGCAGTTGTGATAAAACCAAAAAGAAGACATTTTTCAGTACAAGAATTCCAAATCTTGATAACGGAATGTAAGTAAAAGTCAAATGTTTAATTGCAGTTACTGGCCTCACATACATTACTGTAAGTCTACCTACATTACTGTAAGTGGCAAATTTAACCAAATAAGACAAATGCATTCATGCGTTAAAACATTTTAGTTCATTGAGAACGCCTGAAGACTCGTAAACGCCTGAAGACTATACTATTTGTTAGCGGGAGCACTAACTTGGGTCGGGAGCACTACTGAATCTGTGAGCGGTGCCTTATAAATGTTCAATTACAATTACAATTGTTGACACATAAACTAGTGAGTCTCATTACTGTGCACAGCAATGCCAAGCAACAAACCTGGTTTCTGAGGTTCAACGCAGCTTCTCTCGCAGTCTCTTGCGGTGCTAAAACGATTCTCGTTGCCAAGGCAACCTCCGTAGACGAACTCATCACAGCTGCGTGACTCCGGATTATACGAGAAGCGGATGAGCGCTCGATGGCACCGACCGGATGACTGAGGAAGGTAACACCGATCTACAACATAACCAAATGTGGGGTGCGGTGGTATAGTGGTGGCATCGTTGCCTGAAGCCAGAAGGTTCGAGGTTCAAATCCACCTCAAGTCGCCGTGTAGGGACCTTGGGCAAGTCCTTCACTCGCAATTGCTCAGTGCTTCGGCGTGAAACTCCGATGCAGTGTCCGCTCTGCAGTCGGGAGTGCCTCTGAGTGGATTGCTCGAAGGGGCGCTATAACAAGTGTGCATACAAACAAACAAATATTGTATCTGTACAGAAACACTGAAAATAGACAACTTTATCTCCCAATGTCTTTTTTATGGTAAATCACACAGATACTCAGGTGCGAGCAGCTCCGTGAAGACACTTGATACTAAATTCAATCTGATGGAGAACAGGTTTTCTTACGAATCCTTACGATGCTAAGAAAATAATAATTTGACACCGTATTAGCACAACCATATGGTAAGTCCATTTTCGTGTTGAATATTCGGTACGAAAATCGACCTTCTGTTTTGCGCCTCGTGTATAAGTCGAAGACTTTTTCGTCGTTCTCAAATCGTCTTAAATTTCTCGACTTATACGCGAGTATATACGGTAACCTGCATGAATAAAAAAATAAAATACTAGAAAGAAAAACTGATAAAATTTTCACAGAGTGAGTGTTATGATTGAGAAATCTTCTCACCAATGCCCTCTGGACTGATGCATGTCTGCCTGCAAGCATCCATTGTCTCAAAGCGATTCTCATTGCCTCCGCAGCCACTATAATCAAACGACACGCAGTTGCCGACGGAAGCATCGTAGAAATACTTAAGTGAACGTGTCCTGCAATGACCCGATTCCATTGGCAAAGTGCAGATCACTGAACAAAACAAAAAACAACACAATGAGACAGTTTTAAACTTCACATTGTTCTCTGTTATTAAATACAATTAACATTCAGAAACTAATTAAAATGGACTATAGACTGAAAGCAAACAAGTGCTGCAGCATTGGAAAACGTCTATGTTCACGCAATTCAGTAGACTAAGAACCTTTCAGAAATCAGATTTCAACTTCTCATTTGTGCCTTTAATAGCTTTAAAAACTCGGGGAAATGGGATTTCAAGCAGTGGTTAAAGTGGTTTGAAAATGAGATTTGAAGTGCACTTTGTGACTGTAGAAGCTGTAAAGACCGTGTGATATAAATGACCAGTTGACTACAATGTCCTTGTGCTGTAATAATGTATCGGCTTGCACCTGCTGAACAGAGATGAGATGCTGCATAATGTTCATGCACAGGCAGTTAATGTTGACAGCATCTGTTCAAAAACTGAACCTCACGTTAAGAACTTTTATAAACTTGGCTTGCTGATTCACGACCTAGATAACAGAGAACGATTTAAGCGTGTAAGTTCCTAAACATGATAAAGGAAACAATAAAAGAATTCTAAAAAACGAAATCAATTCTCATGCAGAATAACGTAAAGACTGACCGGCTCTCTGACGCAGGTGTGGGCAGTGTGCATCATTTGGTCCGGAGGCTGCTGTCACGCCATCCGGACAGCAGCCATAAGGTGTATCTTCACAGGTGTTCAAGTAACGATCTTCATCCCATGGGCATCCCTTGAAGCGTGGTCCTGCTGCAGGCGTTTTCCCATCCAGACAGCATCCATGATCCGAATCGAGACAACTGAAGACGGATGGATGAACGTGTCGAACTCTACCATTCATGTGATCAGAGGCAGAAGCTGTGTCTGTTTCATGAAGCTTTGAAGCATCGACTCTGATCGATGTTGGAACTGGCGTGGGATATTCTGTCAAGGTCCGAGTTGTAGTCTGGGTTGTAGTCTGAGTTGTAGTCGGGGTTGTAGTGAGCAGATACGCTGTAGTCGCTCTAGTAGCTTCCGGCAAACGCAAGGCGACAACTTCATGAGTACGTGATGTGACCACCGCATGAGTAGGCAGCTTCGCTCTGCTTGAAGTTGAAGTGGGTGAATCTGTGGGGGCTGGCAAAGTGGGTGAATCTGTGTGGGTTGGCAAAGTGGGTGAATCTGTGTGGGTTGGCAAAGTGGGTGAATCTGTGGGGGTTGGCAAAGTGGGTGAATCTCTGTGCATTGGCAAAGTGGGTGAATCTGTGTGGGTTGGAAAAATGGGTGAATCTGTGTGGGTTGGCAAAGTGGGTGAATCCGTGCGTGCTGGCAAAGTGGGTGAATCTGTGTGGGTTGGCGTCATCATAATGTGCTCCTTAGTGGGATGAGTCCTTGCGACAAAGTGCTGCTTTGTCGAGGATGGTGTCGCAGAGGTTGGTATAAAAGCAGGCAATTTTGCACCGACATCTCGCACTTTCTCCACTCTTTCCGGGCATCCAGCTCCATCCGGTCGACGTGCTATCGTCACTCCATCTGGACAGCATCCATAAGCGGACGAGTCGCACTCAGGAATTTCTCCGGAGCCGGACGACTCAAAGTCGAGAGACTTCGCTGCTGCGAAACATCCTTCTCCATTTAAACCTAAAATAAATAAGACTACGACTAATCCTGCAGTGGAATGTAGCATTCTCATACTGTACAGTCTCATGACTTATTGCACCAACAACAAGTTCAGCTGAATAACTCTAACAAAGCAAGCACCTGGAGGTAACACACTACATATCAAGGTAAATTAATGATGAACGAAAAGTAACGCCTTTTTGAAGCAGGTGACACGAGTCATTGATTCAGACCAAAGTGGGCCAAGGTTGCATGAAATTATCTTATCTTAGATAATTTAATCTGTCATATATATCTTGAATGCATTTATCAGTACATCAGTTCCTGAAGAGCACTCTTAGGTCAAACGGATCTTTGGCAATGGCCAAGATTTTAAAACAACTATTATATTCAGCAACAGATCAACATTCCAAACAGATAATTTCATTGACAACAAACTCATTATACAGAACATACCGAGACCGAACTCTACACACAACCGGTGAACATACAGATTACAGAGACGTATTTCTTCTAAGAACATTACTTCTTTATAACTCAAAGTCCAAGGAGGAAATTCTAAATAACGATGAGGCAGCAGAGAGGTAGATACCAGAGCGAGTGGTTACACCATCAGGACAACAGCCAAAGGTAGACTGATGGCAACCAGATGGTGAGTAATTGTCATCTCTGTCACAGCCCTCTCCATCAGGTCCAGCAGCTGGTGTCTCTCTATCTTCACAGCATCCATAACGAGTCTCCTTTTAACGCACAGAACAACTCTGTCATTTAAGCATTCTTTTAAATTCTATAAATTATATTGCACCAGGATGTTCAAAAAGCACATTTTCATACATTTCTAAACTTGTACTAAATGTGCAATTTCTGCTGAAAGTGAACAATGAAGATCTCCTCAGAACATTGATATCAACAAACAATTTAAACTCACCAGACCAGAATCATCCACATACTGGTACATTAAAAATCTAGACTTAATTAAAGAAGAATCTGATAAGCCTAAAACCAAAACATTTACATTAAAGTACAGCAATGTGGTGCACATCCTCATCAATTTAAATACTCAGAAGCTCTGTGTGAGCACGTATCAGTTTATTCTACCAAACTGAAACCCTTTTCTTATTTATGCCGTTAGACTACGGCGACAAGTTCTGTAAGAGCTACAGATAGATAACATAAATAATGCGTAGGATTCTGTCTATATTTTCAACTCTATTTACGGTAACGGCCCGCTATTCCGAGGGTCCACTATTCCGAAGGTCCGCTATTCCGAATATCCGCTATATTTTGTTGGTTATCCTTGTGGTTAAAGTTACAGTGGGTTAGGGTTAGGGTTGGGGTTAGGGTGGGTTAGGGTTGGGTGGGTTAGGATTAGGTTTAGGGTTATGGTTAGAGTTGGGGAGGGTTAGAGTTAAACTTATGGTTGGGGTGGGTTAGGGTTAGGTTTAGGGTTATGGCTAGAGTTGGGGAGGGTTAGAGTTAAAGTTATGGTTGGGGTGGGTTAGGGTTAGGGTTATGGTTAGGGTTTGGGTGGGTGAGGGTTGGGTTTAGGGTTATGGTTAGGGTTGGGGTGAGTTAGGGTTAGGATTATAGTTAGGTTTAAGGCTATGTTTAGGGCTAGGGTTCGGAATAGTGGACCTTCGGAATAGTGGACCCTCGGAATAGTGGACCCAAACCCTATTTACGACTGCAGCAGAAATGTTTGAAACAGTCTCACCTTGCATGATGGTGTTAGACATCCATGCTGGAATGGCCCATCTGCAGGGGTAAGGCCATCTGGGCAGCACCCAAACTCGGTCTCAATACAAAGGCCAGGAGGGATAGAGTCACTGGCACACCCCAGATAGTCTGGCCCCTCAGCGGCCGTGAACTGATCGGGGCAACATCCATACTCCGTCAGTCGGCAGTTTGCAACGCCAGATGGAAGAAAGTTGTCTGCAATGGCAAATGAATATTTTGTTTATTTTCATTTCTTGCATTTGCTTCAGTGCCCCTTCAAGCTCTCTACTCAGAGGCGCTCCTGACTACAGCGCGGACACTGCATTAGAGTTTCACGCCGAAGTGCATGAGCAATTGCAAGTGAAAGACTTGCTCAAGGTCCCTATGCGGCGGCTTAAGGTGATATCGAACCTGGAAGGCTGGAACCCTCCAGCTCCAAGGAACTGAACCCACAACTACATCACCGTGCCCCACATAAGAATAAGGAATAAGACCAATAATAATAACATTTGTTTATTAATTCAAACTTACATGGTCAGATTAATTATGTAATGTAGTAATAACAGATAGCAAAGTTCTTTAAAATATGTTGAATATAACTGTTTGGTAGCCAGCAAGGCATGCATCTGTCCTACGGCTCATTTTACAGTTGCCCCTGGGGAGTGAAAGGCTGAGCAAGTTGATACCAGTTGCATACGTTTTAGATGTTATAATTTAGAATAAACACAGCATTACCCTCATCGCAAGCCATCAGATTGCAATCCTCTGATGCGTCAGGTCTTGTGTTCTCATTGCACCTCTTCAGATCTACGGATTCATTCGCAATAAAACAGAACAGTTCTCTCGTTCTTTGTCCCCCTCCACACGCAGCAGAACACTAGAAAACAAAGCAGACCAAATTTTCACAGGTAATGAAACCACTGTACATAAATGTGAAAGTTATTGGGCAAATTATGAATTGCTACAAAAATGCTGGTTATGGAAGAATGATTAGACAATTAATTTCAAAATTCTTAAAACCATTGTAGCTAACAATTATCTGCAAAAAAGCTATGAGCATACAATGAACTAGTGAGCCATATAATTACCGTGAAAGTGAGCAAGTGGTAAGCAAATGAGGACAAGAGAAATGCGCAAGCAAATAAGTGAAAAGTACTGAGCAAGCGAGCAACCAGATAATAAAGAAATGCATGAGAAAATTATTGAGCAAAGTCCATGCTGATGGCTTCTCTATTTTAGCAATTTTCAATATAAAAGAGCAAATTTGTACAACGCCAGCTATTACCCACATGCAGACATGTTTTCATCACCATAAAGGCCAGCCTTTATTACATTTAGTACAGCCATAAATACCGTTATATTCCAAACATTTCAGTTTTAGGTCGTCTAAATGCATTGCAATGCTATGGATATCAATTATGTATGCCCTCCGTATTTAATTGGGCAGCACAGCTTACTCTTTGTACTGTGCATTATTCAAATCTGCCATAGCTGTTCAGTCCAGTATTCTTTACCATCACTATCTCGTACCATGCTCTGAGGCTTACAAACACATAAATTGAATTTCATTTCCTAATGCCATGCTCACTAACACAGCTACGTACATCAATGGGCATTAAAAGCTTCAACAGCAATGTTGCATCTGACACCAAATTCAATGCCTCAATTCATGAAATTTGATGTTACCAAGCACCAGACTTACTTTACCAAATGGACCTGTGAACCAGGCACCAGAGCACTGCGCTCCGGCACATTCCCGTTCGTCAGCCAACTTTGCCTTTGGATCACACCAGTTGGAAGGCACCTTCACCACCTGGCCTGACTGAGTGGTGCCACAGAACACCTTTCGATGCTCCACACCAGTACCACAAGTCTTCGAACACTAACAGCACAACACAAAAACTGTTGTAACACTGAATATGTGTGCACATTGGTAAATTATTATTGTAACTCTATGTGACATTATGCCAGAATACAAAACATTGCAGTACAATTATTATGTGCAACAAATGTTAGCACAATTAAAATATATGTCAACACAACTATCATATTGTAAAGAAAAGTAACATATCAAACAATTAAATCTGCCACTGAGCAGAACTTAAATCATTCATTTTATTCTGACACATTCGAAAAGTATTCTCTGGCAGAATTATTGAATGCAATCTTGAAGTACGCTTCGGTGACCGCAATTTCTCCGCAGACAGCCCCGGATGCTGGAACTGTCTTCTTCCTGACCTGAATTAGTTGACTCCTTCAAATCAGGACTCAAGACTAATTTGTTTTGTAAGGCCCATCCTGCTGACAGTGGTATGTAAAGCACACTTGTAATGGCATAGGTGTGCCACGGCGCCATACAGATTGCCATTGTTATTATTATTATTATTATTGTTATTATTATTATTATCATTACGGATTATTCAATCTGGCTTTAATCTGTGGGCAATCTCAAATTCCCAAGACACCCAGATTTGATGCAACTACTCAATTTCTGATGATGATATCCAAATGTACGAGCAACAACGAAAATCAGTACATATTAATAATCAGTATTAACCACTTGGACGACCTACAGGAGACCATTGAGAAGTGAACCACTGGAGTTTCTGATGGTGTTGATTGCAAACGTCATTCGCCGGACACGGTCTCGAGGTCTCCGGTCTTTTCGTTGAGTCACAGATGGTCTGTGGGTAAAGTCGTCCATCTTTTGTGCTGCACTTCAACTGACGAGTCTCAACTGTGTCATCACAATTGCCACTGCACTGCAAAGTCATGCAAGAAGCAAATTTACAGCTAATGCCACAACCAATAAGCATCAACCAAACAAGCTCACACACGACACTGCAATGCAGCATCGTGTAAGAAGCAAATTTACAGCTAATGCCACAACCAATAAGCATCAGCCAAACAAGGTCACAGATGACACTGCAATGCAACATCGTGTAAGAAGCAAATTTACAGCTAATGCCACAACCAATAAGCATCAGCCAAACAAGGTCACAGATGACACTGCAATGTAACATCATGTAAGTAGCGAATTTACAGCTAATGCCACAGTCAATAAATAAACGACAAAACCAGGTCAGCAAGTCATCAGAAGTTGAGACTGGGTGACTAGGACTCTGAGAAAGCACACAGATTGAATAATCTATACCAGAGGTTCATAATTAAACTCAGACATGGAGTTTCACAATCTTTACAAGTGCAGATTGGTCAAACAGACGGAAATTTATAAACACTTGTACCGACTAACCATCATTGGTGGCCAAAGTTTTCATATTAACTAAGAAAAAAGTTACCTTAAAATCATAGTAACTTAACCTTACTAACAAACCCTACCAAAATGATCCATACTTCCACTAGGCAAACCAAACCTTACCCTACTTGACTGTGACTTTCATCCAGAAACTTATATAGCACCCATTAAGGTAGGGCCTACCTAGTCAGAGCCACTCTGTTCAGCCTTATGATATTAGCACCACTCAAAGAGGCTTGAAATGGTGCTCCCACTGCTCTAAATATTCCTTGCTTGAGTTCCCACAGCTCACCATGCAATGGAACCTGGTAATGCTTGTGTCACAATAAAACTCTTCTTCAAGTTCAAACTGCTCACCCAGACCACTTCATCCACTGGACATTAGGTATCGACACCTAAGCCAGTTGTATTACTATTACAATGTATTGGCATGTGTGCAAAAGTGTGGTTATTAATACAGTGCCATTTAAGTCTTCTAACTGACCTAAAATCGTGCAGGTTGTAAATGTCACTGGATGCCCCGTTCAGAAGCATGTCCAATGCATAAACATATGCATCTTATTGTATCCTAAAAAGAGATTAAGGCTAGCAGATTTCCAAGAGTTGCAGACTACATACATCATCAACTGCATGATTTGGCATCGAATTATCTCATACTACACTTACCATACCTCATCTTTCCTCACTTATCTTACCACTTCAACAATCCCTTCCTTGTAGTGGTTTGTACAAGATAATCCATGCACCTACCCCTATCCACTCTGACACCATCCAATCCGCACTTAGACACGGACTTAAATCGCAGTCTCGGTGACCAGGAGGTCGCGGATAAGGGTCACAGTCGCTCTCTGGCAACTCAATTCTCTCTTGACCATAGTCAGCATGTGGTTCTTTACAGATTACAGGTCTAGTCTGCTCTCCAGTACCACAGACACCAGAACACTACAACATAACACGAGAAAACATGTTCTCTTGAATATTCATCAGGGCATGTGAACACAATAAAATTATTAGGCATACAACAACCAAAATAAAATGAACAGTTTATTCCTGATATTTAAATGGCTACTGCACTAAATAAGAAAGTGTCAATCGGCTTTTTAAAATGCAAACCTAACTCATGTCCATGACTATCTGATCAACTCAAACGAGATTCTGAACCAGAGTTCTTTAAGAAAACAATTCCTCTACTGGATTTTAAGTAATCCGGTTCAATGCTAATAATAGTTAAGTTTAGTTAAGTTTCAATGTCTGGCACAGTCTGCTGCTGTTGCTGCTGAGCTGGTTATTTACACCAGTACCAGCTTTCTACTAGGCCTTAATATCGGTACAAAGTGGACCATCCACATTTGTGTAATGCCATCTGAGCATTTTTATTAGGAAATTGTTTAAAAATATAGGGTCCCTACCTAGCAGGACCTCAATCCTTTCTGGGACCCTTTGATGCCTCTTCTTGGAAAGTTATCTTTGTACAAGTTTGTGTTAAAAATAGTTACAGTAAAAGGATTCAATTTCAGATTAAGGACATGTCATGCACTCAACAGTCTGACATATCCAAGGTCTTCATCCGATCTAGCAAATCCAGGGAAGATGCACATCAGCAAGTAAATTCAACAGAACAGCTAGAGAAACTGTAGCTTTGAAGATGCATCAAAATCACCCACAAACTGTGGCTGATGCGCATTTAATTTAGCTGGAACTGTAGCAGCTCTGTTGATTTGTCCTGTAGACGTTAAAGCATATTGCTTACCTTTGACCACTTTCCAGTCTCCCACACCGCACAAGGTATATCATCATTGCAGTCCTGAATGGCATCTGGCTTCGGCTGCTGACACTGGTCTGCACTGACCACCTCCTTGATGTCTCCCTCTTGTGTTCGTTGACAGAAAACCTTCCGAACCTGCGTTCCTCCTGGGCCACAGCTCAGTGAGCACAACTGCCACTCACCAATGTACCAGCTGAAAAAGAACACTTTCAGTTCACTAATAGTCAACAAAATGGTACAAGCTATTAATGCATTGCCTCTCAATTTTGAACATAATCCAATCTTATCAATTGCCTTCGGCAATACCTTTGCTATTATACAAATACCTGCTATTATACAAATAGCTATTATACAAATACCTTTGCTATTATACAAATACCTTTACTATTACACAAATACCTTTGCTATTATACAAATAGCTATTATACAAATACCTTTGCTATTAAACAAATACCTTTGGTATTATACAAATACCTTTGCTATTATACAAATACCTTTGCTATTATGCAAAAAAACCTTTGCTATCATACAAATCAATATTTGTTTAAGGTGAAATGCATTTGAATCTTATTCCTTTGGAGAAGCCCAGGTAAAATAGTCATGGAAACCAGAAAACAAGCAACAGTTGAGACTGAAAGGGAACTTAAACAGATTAATCCTAAGTTTTTACCAGTATGACAATAAAGAAATGAACACACAGAAAGAAAAACTGGGCAGCAAGTTACAAAGCTATAGATTAACTGCTGAGAACATCAAACATTGTTGCAGCATAAGGCACAAGAAAAACATATGTTTGACCATTGATGGAATAGAACATTTGTGTCATTAGAGCCGAGCAAGTGACATTCTTTGCTTCAATCCCTGGAGCATTGAGAAAAATAATTCCTTAATTTTTTGTCAAGACATGAAAGCCGAGAGAAAAAGTGTATGAAGCCACTGAAAGGATGTTGCAATGCTGTTATGGCACAATTGCAAAGGCAGGATATATAAATTTCAGTACTCACCAGCATGAAAATTAAAAAATTAAAACCCTTATTCAGCAAAATATCTAATTATAAATTTGCACAGAAGCACAGACTCAGCAGTATACTCATCTGATTTAACTAATTGTCCAGCATTTCATAAGTTATGTAAAAACTTTAATTTATGAATTCATTCAGCAATTAAAATCCTAAATTAATTTAAGTATTTGATGACAGTAATCGCAATTTCCAAATATCTACAGAACCCAAGAAAGCAAAGTCACAAACAGGAACCAGCTTATTCACAGGTGCTTAGTCAAATCATCATAGTTAGATGGTGCAAAGGGTTTCAGGTCAAGATTCAAAGGCAATCCTTCAAAGTTAGTTATTTGCTTCAAAGTTAGTTACTTGCATCAAAGTTAGTTACTTGCTTCAAAGTTAGTTACTTGCTTCAAAGTTAGTTACTTGCTTCAAAGTTAGTTACTTGCATCAAAGTTAGTTACTTGCTTCAAAGTTAGTTACTTGCATCAAAGTTAGTTACTTGCTTCAAAGTTAGTTACTTGCTTCAAAGTTAGTTACCATACTTGCTTCAAAATTAGTTACTTGCTTCAAAGTTAGTTACTTGCTTCAAAGTTAGTTACTTGCTTCAAAGTTATTTACTTGCTTCAAAGTTAGTCATTTGCTTCAAAGTTAGTTACTTGCTTCAAAGTTAGTTACTTGCTTCAAAGTTAGTTACTTGCTTCAAAGTTAGTTACTTGCTTCAAAGTTAGTTACTTGCTTCAAAGTTACTTACTTGCTTCAAAGTTAGTTACCATACTTGCTTCAAAGTTAGTTACTTGCTTCAAAGTTAGTTACTTACTCTGCAGTACATCTGCTGCGATGGCATCCTTCTTCTGTTGATGGCTTCTGCAGATGATAACAATTCTCCTCATCAACTTCTCTCTTCGTCCGCAGACTTATGCACGAAACAAGTCGACTTAAATAACCTACAAGACATTCAAATAAGCGAGCGTGCACAGAAAGAATTCAATCAAGCCAGACAGTACGGGAAAAATAAAAACACGAAGGCTATAGCTTAATGCTTATTCAGTGAAAAAGTTACATCAGATTTATTGCCGTGCAGGCCCGGCCCTAAGGTTTGCGGGGCCCAAGGCAGCAGCAAGTCTCCTGGAAAAATTTACTAAGTTCATTGCCCTCTCTGGAAAATTAGCACCGATTTTCAACAACAAATTTTTGCTTTTGTCACATTTCTTTGCGCCAAAGCACTAACGAGGCTAATGATTCTCACGGTGAAACAGAGAAATTTACATTTAGACACCTATGTGAACAATCCATGTTCTTAATTGCCTGCTTTGTATTTTTCAAACTCGTGCTAAAAAGTTACCATTGTGCTGTGCTCCCTCCAACTAAAATGTCTGCAGGCGCCCATGTTGAAAATTGAAGTTAATGGACATTCACATGCAAATCTGGCTATTAACCCTAGCAGTTTATATGAAAACAATAACTAGGACAATATTCAATTTAACTAGTTGAATATCTAGCATCTAAAATAGGATGCCAATAATTGACATATTTCCGATTCCTTCCAATTGAAGCTTTGAAAATTTAATGTTGTATTCTCTATCGAGTATGCTATAGACAAAGATGTCAGTGCTATCTTACAAAAGTTTTCGCAAATCTTCCCTAACCTTACCTAATTTGATGTAGACGTATGCGACATCTGAAATGATTTCACAATGGAACATCTTTTTCAATTGAAAAAAGCTAATTTAGTGAGCCATTCTCAAAGTAGGCCTAGGTTTATTGTTGATCGCATGGAAGTTTTGATGAGTCTTGGCTATTTGTTCATTTAAACAAAAAAATTAATTCAACGTGTAGGCCTACAAAATAGGTCTAGCTGTGACTCGGTTTAGCATTAAATTTATAGATCGTTGTATCCAAAATCATAATTATTATCACATTCACTTGGGACATTGACTGCAATTGAGCATAGTTGATATGCGACGTAACCATTATCAATCTGAACAAAGTAAAAAAATATAGTCAGCTGCGCGGGACCCTGGAAGCGCGGGGCCCAAGGCGGTCGCCTTGCCCAAAGGCCGGGCCTGTTGCCGTGTAATAAGGTGCAATGTCTATAATGGAGCATAATGTGGCAAAAGTAAATATGAAAAAACCTTTGTCTAATGCATTACTTCCTCCTTGACAAAGAATTGATTAATTATCCTCTAAATCATATAATAATTATCAATTGAATCGATAACGATTAATATGGTAAAACAAAAATATATGATGCAAAGCAGCTGGTTGCAACAGACTGGTCCATGGTCCCTCAAGGTGACTGTCTCATGGGTGGTCCACATCATTTCAAATTAACTAACAAGGTCAATTTCTAGAAAGAGTTCAATGACTTGCTGAATAAAGCAAAGACAATGAACAAAACAAGACAATAAACACATACCGAATCCACAGGAAGCGCTGCACTGACTCCACGCATGAGCGATCCACGCGTACGCTTCAGTAGACGATTCATTTGATGGAATCGAATAATCATATCTGACTGATGGACTCACGCCAGGTTGCTTCAGCAACTGCAAGCAACAAAAATAATTACTACTAATCAGCAATTCAAATCCCATTTAGCACACACACGCCTAGCAATCCCCTCTTCGCATTTACATTAAATTAAAATACATATGCAATGCAATACCGGGCATTCTCCGCCGCTGACCCGACCATTTGGAATGTCCTTCAATGGCAGCTATGTCACCTGTCAAGGTAACTCCTCTTGCAAGATATTCATTTATGAGATTTACGTAACACCTCTCTCACTCGTCCGCTAAGTTGTTCCTTTAAGCCACAGCTGAGATGGGAGCACCTCTGAGTAGATGCCTTGAAGGCTTGCTATTTCAAGTTTTGATTGACTGACTGACATCTTGATTGATTGACTGATTGGTAAACGAACCCGATGCAAGTCAGAATACAAGACACAGGCAACGACACGTACACAGAGAGAAAAAAAAACAGAGAGAAAAAAAACCAGATGGACTGAGAAACATCACAAAACGACAGTAACAGGAGGAGAGACCGACAACTAACTATCCAGATCTGCCAACCAACTGGCTAAGAATTATGATAACCAGGACTAAGGTACAGATGTGCAAACAAAAATGGATCATATCTACCTCCACAATCAATGGTTCCTGCAGAGGCCCCAGGGCAGACAGGTATTCCATTCCGGAATGGGGTCTTCGGTACTCAAAGAACGTCCGACCAAAGTATCGTGGTTCGGCTGGTTCCACGTGAACGTTGCCATTGAGATAGTAGACGCCCTTTTCATTTCGAACGGCTGCAATAACACGCATAGATAGATCTGAGAAAAATGCAACAATTTCGAAATTGTAGCACTGAATGGCACTGTGTCAGATAATTAGCTCGTTAGATTTATGAGATAATTAGATAATACTGGATGAGAAACGAATGATCAATGTGAGTCAAGTCATAGGTCAAAATGTTTAACATACCAAAATAGTTTTTACTCGTTCCTTCTTCCTGCAGGGAAATGCTAGTGGCTCCCTCTGGGAGAAGAATCAGCGTGTTGTAACCTGAAATTCAGCACATTTTCAAACTACAGTATTCCTCTATAAGTGACAAAAAAATAAAAAACTCAATGACCTGAATTTAATTATATTTGAATCATAGTACTAAACGTCTTATAATTAAAAGCAAAAGTTTTTGATTACCTCCTAAGAAAAAGATCTTGAAGTTTCCTTCCTGCTATATTCAACAATGGTGCCCTATAGCAAACTCGGTTCAAAGTGGCAACATTGGGTTTGAATTATAATTATGAGAGATCACAGATGGTGAGAAAGATGGCGGCAGAATAACGACATTCAGATGTCAACGTTGAGAAAGCAAAGTTCTTAACACTTAATAAAGCTCGTACGTAGCTATTCAGCACCCACGACTAACTAAGGTCAGTTTGTACACATATACATGCTTTATGGTACGACATATATGCACCGACGTACCAAGCCAGTATCTAAACATTTATAGAGCACCTTTCAACATTTATTATACGATAATTTTGCAAAGGATCAAATTGTAACATGGTGTCCTGTAATGGAAAATAATACTGAAGTGTAATGTATACCTTTCCTAAATTGGGGCTCAGTTGACACAAAACTGGTGGGGAAAGATATGCAAAGGTATCAGATGAGACAAGAATCGGTTGAATAATGAGACGAGAACAAGACAAGCATTGGGTCTACTAGACCATACCTGATTCCATGCGGTCTGTGTCAATGGTGCCATGCAGCGTTCTGCAAGTGGCCCCGTAGCCACCACAAATGAGACAGGCATCCAAGGTTTTCTTGGAGCCGAGCACTCGATCGCAGCCAACCATCTAGCAACAGAAAGTAAGCACGCAAACACACTTGTACATGATTCTCCCATAATGCCATGCTTTTAGAATTCTATGGAGTAGGCCTATGGCAGTTTAATCCTTCCTTCATTCTTTCCTTCCATCTTCCTACTTCCCTTCTTTAAGTCCATGGACACCTTTGTTATTGAATGCATTTCACTCTACTCGTTTGTGCACTGATAAACTGGTTATGCACCCCATATGTATATATATATATATATATATATATATATATATATATATATATGTCTTATCGATCGTAATCTCCAAATTTCTAGAGCGTCACTTGGAAGCCAAGCGCACCAGGGCACCAGCTTATTCACGAGTGCTTTGTCAAGCCAGAAGGGTCACCCAAAAGAGTAGTTCAAAGGAGGTCAATCCACTTTACACGTAATCCTTTCCGTTCATACTCCCATGATACGTGTTGTCAGTGCCAAGTCAAGAACAACTGGAGCGAAATCATCCAGTCAGGAGATGAAAAGACATCAAGACATAAATAGAGTTTGCAATTTCATAGCCTCTCAAAATCAAATGAATATAAATGGAGACAATAAAAAAAATTCGCATTCAATTTCGTGGGGGTTATATGCAAACTGCATCATCTGCATGTCTCTCTCACGGCATTGATTTGGAGATAACCTTCAGCTTAGTCGTATATACGTATAGACGGTATAGTGTATCTTTGCCAAAGTGCCTGCCTGTCAGCTCTCCATTTGCAATCTGAAACCTGCTGTGTTTAGCAAATTTCATGTTTGTTTGTGAGGACTGCAGCCTCTCAGTGTTGAACGCCACCCCTCTCTTGTTCTTCAGAAGTGTCCTTCAAATCACGACCACACCCATCTCGACTACTACTGTATAATAATATAGGTATTTAATAAACCAATGATAAACGAAGTGTATAATACTAAGGTGAAAACGCCCAACAAAGCACTCTAAATTCAGAATAATAAATGTCTCACTGCATGGGAAACCCAAAGCAGCAGCAAGTTTGTTCCCGAAGCACTGCATGCGTCATCAAGCAGTCAGCAATTAGTATACCAAGGTTAGAATTAATTGCTAGGTAAGCATTCCCATCAATAATGAAACAGGTCATGAATTTAGACAGGCGGCTGAAGTTCACATTGCCTGCTGGCTAATTTTCAAACGTCAGAGCAACCCTTAATCTTCATGTTTGCCCTCATTTCTCACCACGCTGGTAACAGGTAATCTACTACCTCAGGTACCAAGGTACCGCGGTACGTCATTTTGTAGCAGATAGGCAGACAATAGCAGCCAGGATTTGAGGATTCGTATCTGCTCTGGTTAAGTCCAGTTACAACATAGTGAAGATCTTCTAAGTTTCTTAGAGCAACACAAAAACCTACTCAGAAGGCTTGCTCATTGGTGCTACCTCAAACCAAGTCTGTAAAAGTTGCCAGGTCAGAATTCGAGAGGTCTGGCCGGGGTCTGAACAGTTGAGAATAGGAGACATCAGGGGCTGCACTGGAAAGTAATCTTTTAAATCAAATCCAGCTCATGTTGTAAAATTTGGCATCATCACGTGAAGATAAGCCCCCTCATGGGCGGAGTTTGGTTTCTGTTCTTGGAAGGGCTAAATTTTTTGACGAGCGGCGTCGAAAAATTTTTTCTCGGGCCCAAAAAAGTTGATGACCTGTTTTTTAGTCCTCGGTCTGAAATCTTGGCGAAAAATAAAAATTTTCCCTGCCAAAAAACTTATGACCTTTTTTAGTCATTTGTAAGTTTCGCATTGGTGAAAAGAACCATTTTCGGAACAAATTTCTGAGTCTGCGCCTTCTTGGTGGGGGGGGCTAAGTTCAAAAAAAGAAATCATTTGCACGGTCAAAAAATTACTCTGGGTCTTCTTGGGGGGCTTAGCCCCCCCCCTAGCCCCTGATAAACTCCGCCCATGAGCACCCTTCTTTCTAATTCATACTCATAGTGTTCAATAGGTCATTAAAAGAATCTACATAGAGTTCACGTACATATTGTATAAAATTGTATAAAAACATTTATAAAGCGCCTCTACTAGGGTGAACCGTTCAGAGGCATAAATTATACGTGGTGCATTGCCTTGCAAATTGTTGAAATGGAACATACCCGGCTATATATGGAAAACAGCATTCAGATACTGTTACAAAACATTTTAACTTAAGGCAGACTTGTCACCTCCAGTCAGAATTCGAATTTTGCATAATGTTTACAAAACAGGTGCATCTTCTATAACTCAATGCGACTTTTTTGAAGGCAGAGAAATTAAAAGATCTCAAATTACATTAAATCGTATGGTTATTATTTGATTGGTTAGTCATCAAAGACATATGATACAGCAGCTTTGAATTCCCTCAAAATTGCGGCCTGTGCTAGCCTACGTGTGGTATGAAAGTTTCAAACAGAACAAAAAGAGGTATTACATATTGGTCATTCAGTGGTTAGGCGCTGACAATTGAACTATGTATACCATAATTTAATATATAATTGGAGGCTTTCAACTAATAGGATTATGACACACAGACCAGAGTAACAGAATCCACATCACACCCATCCACACCCCATAGAAAAGCTCTGGACCAGACCACCTAAATTTAGACCCACTCTCATCCTCTGCGGAAACTTTATCTTTTAAGACAAGCCATAAATCGTTGCCTTGTTAGTGGGAGGAATGAGATGCAAAGTCAAGTGTTGCATTGTGGATAACACCACCACCCACCACCACCAGCAACCCTGCATCCTTATGCCCTGCAGCCTTTATCAACAATGTGGAAACCAGGATGAAGGATCCTGCCCCTCCTCCCCAGGACCCGAAAGCCCACAGGTCCGATGTAGAGGCAGGACCCAAAGGGAGGAAACCCCGTGGGTCAGCATCAAGTCTAGACAAGTCCGGTGGCAATGCTATGTAGCAGATGGTGTCAGTTGTGGCCCAGAAGAGACACAGCTGCTTGGCTGTCTGGTTGTCTGTTGGCTTCAATCAGTTAAGAAACAGGATGGCCCAAGAAAGAGTGCTCAACAAGTCTCTGGTCAGTATCACAATCAGCCAAAAGATCGTTCAAAACAGAACTATTGAACAGGCAGCGGCAAAACAACATCTTTTTGCCCTGAAGCCTTTATCAACAATGTGGAAGACGACGACGACGTGACTCTGCAGTATAAATCGATCTTTCTGTCACCCACTCAAGATTTAATACCCTCCCCCTCTCTGTCTACCAATGCAACTTTTTCAACCTCATAAACTTTAAAACGAGCAAACTAGTTTATCTCTGAAGAAAAATTCCAACCAGTCTTGCACACAAATAAAAATTGTAAAAATTGCACATAGTTTATAAACTCATATCTGTAGTGGATATCTGTTTATAAATAAACCTATGCGCCACTATATACAATACACATGCCATTGCCTATTAGTCGACAAGCTTATACAGCATACGCATATAATTACCCAAATACATGTGAATTTCTAATTATGAGAGACTGAATAATTGGTACTTCAAAGGCAATGCAATAAATTAGGCAAACACACACACCTTTAAAACACACATTCAGACAATAGTATGCATACAGACAAACATAAATACAGACAGATACACATACAGATACAGACAGATACACATACAGACAGACATCCAGTCAAATATACGCACTGGCAAAAGGCAGACAAAGGAAACAGAATTATAATTATGCACAAAAACTGGTCCAGTATTTGAAGGTATTAGCACAAACTAAAACTGGCAATTAACTATGTGGACCCGAAATTAAATAACTTTACAGCGGTCACCACAAGAAATTAAGAAGTCTTTGTAATTATAATTCATCATCATCATCATTATCCATGGGTTAACAACCCGTAGGTGTCCAATGCACACTTTATCGTTCTCCTCCAAAGTCCGCGGTCCTGAGCAGATCTGCTTAAGCTGTAAATGTCTTGATTACACCACTCTTTGATGTCGTCTACCCACTCTCTGTTTGGTCGTCCTCTTCTTCCATTACCATCCATACTTCCCAGCATCACACTTTTTATCTTTCTGTCATCCTCCATTCTACATATATGTCCGAATAGGCTAAGTTTCCTCCTCATTACTTTCTGCATAAGGTCTTCTTTTATATTTAACCTGCTACGAATCTCTTTGTTTGTAACCTTCATTGTCCAATTCAGATGTAATATTCTTCTATAGCAATACATTTCGAAGGCCAATGTCTTATCTCGATCCGTCTTCTTGACAGTCCATGCCTCACATGCGTATAGTGCTGTGCTGAACACACATGTCATTAAGACCAGTGGTGTAGTGGGGCGGGGACGCGGGGGGACGCCGTCCCCCCACTTTTTGCAAAATTCTTGCAAGATTGCACTTTTTGCTACAGTTTCTACTTCAATTTTACAGGCGTCCCCCCACTTCAATTTCCAGGCGTCCCCCCACTTCATTTTTTAGGACTACACCACTGATTAAGACGTTCAATTTAGTCCTGTAACTTATTTGCTTGCTGCTCCAGATGGTGTTCAGTCCTGCCATGGCTCCTTTTGCTTTTACTATTCTTGTCTTTATTTCTTTTGTGCAGTCGTTATTCCACGTCAACAGGCTGCCCAGACACACAAACTGTGTTACATTTTCAATCGTCTGATCTTGCACTTTGATTTCCTTGTCTATTGTTTCTCTATTGTAATTATAATTACAACAATATATATAGCAGTAGCAGGCTAAGCTGGAGAGCTTATAGGATGCTTTACACGGTCAAATAACACCACAGATGCCAAGCTCATTAGGTGTTTTAACTCTTTTTCTCTAAACATAAAATGCTTTTGCGTTCCTGAATACGTGCAAGAAGACTGTTCCACATATGTATTCGTTATTCATTCATTAAGTATTCATTATTTCACTCATTATATATTCATTATTCATTCATTATGTATTCATTATTCATTCATTATGGAGATTTATATAGCGCCCCTTCAAGGTTACTACTCAGGAGCGCCAATGGCCCAGATACCCAATCGACCATTAAGTCTTAGTTGCTGGCACAAATACATCAAATATTGCAACATTGGAGATGGGTAAAAGATACAGTATGAAAGTGATGGTTTAATCCATCTCTATCAATTTACCAGCAACTAACATAAACCTTTGCACCACATAACTCTTTAAGTTTACAACCAATACGAGAAACTGATACGACCGACATTTCCTGCATGTAAATTGACAACCATATCTGTCAGACTCGATCTTTAATTACCTCGGTCGGTCGATGTTGCCGACAGCCAGGAAACATTACAGTTATATGAGGCACAAATGCCTGGCAGAAAGCCACAAAGATCAAATCAGATCGTGTTTAAACACCCTGGCCATCACTATCATTGACTTATTGCTAATGCCTCACCTCTTAAATCAACAACTTTTATTGGAATTCCATTGCATGACTTAGTTTCAAGCCAAAGGCTGCGTAGGCTCCATTGTTGATGTGTCACTACTATCCTCATTCATTCGTTCATTCATTCATTCATTCATTCATTCACTCATTCATTCATTCATTCATTCAGATCATTTACATAGCGCCCATTCAAGAAACTACTCAGAGGCACATTAAAATTTCACCCAGAGAACTTTGAACATGCAGAAGCAAACTAGTATTTCAGATGATTTTTAGTAACTTGCTATAGTGGTGAGTGCATGAACCACCATACACTGTTAGTGAGAAGATAAGATGGTGAGGGAGAGGACTGCCCCGTAAGCCAAGGCTAAGAAAATGAAGCGCTAGCACTTCATACCCAAGGCTGTCTCAGGGCATTAGCTTAGTGCACAGCTCTCCTTCATTTCTTAATAACTGGTATACATCAATGCCTGTACATGTATATGATAAACAAACAATACATCTTCTATTATGCCAAGCTCCTTTTAAGTGAAGTGTATGCACTCAGAGGAAAGTCTGAAACTGATACAAACCTGACATTTGCCATCGATGCAGACATCGAGAGTGTTGCGATCGCACGGTGTACCATCAACCACTTTGTTGGAAAGTCGTCGATAAAACTGTTCCCCTTTCGCTAGGCAGTGAAGTGAACACTGGTCCTCTGCTGCAAAAATTAAGTACAAAAAGGCATGATGAGAAGATATCAGTAAATTTTGGGTGACTAAATAACAACTGCAAAAATGAATCGGCTTATTTGCAACTGGACAACATTCAAATTTTGTTGTTGCAGTGCTCAAAAACTCAAGTTCAATCCCTCTGCTTCTACCCTGTCTGCAGTAAATGCATCTGAATTGTTTGCTGTCAACTGCAAAATAACATATACTTTAATACACACATATTACTCATATACCTTTGCCAAAAAACAAGAGTTTTATGTTTATTCAATAAATATGAAATTTGAAACACTGAAAGCATCATCAAGAACCATAATGTTCTTATCAGATCAGCAGTAGCAGAGTAAATATAGGTAGGTATCACTGCCAAGAACACATTCAACCCTTTACCGACCAAAGCGTATTAAATGGTATCGGAAATCCTATACCAACTGTCAGTAAAGGGTTAAAAATATCTTTTATCCGGGAACAGATACATAAATAAATAAAAACCCATAGAAAAACAAGATTAAATAAATACCCATAGAAAAACAAGATTAAATAAATACCCATAGAAAACAAGATTAAATAAATACCCATAGAAAAATAAGATTAAACAAATACCCATGGAAAAACAAGATTAAATAAATACCCATAGAAAAACAAGATTAATTTATTACTGCACAGGCGGTTGGAACAAAGTCATTGGTAAATGCCAAGCTTGGTGTTTCAATCAACGTAACGAATTCCGTCCAACGAGAAGCACTGTTTGCAAGCACAGGCCAGAGCAAGTTACCAAAACAATTACGCGATGAATGATCAAGGGTGCTTAGCAAGAAGACACATGCGAACATCCCAAGGCAGCCGAAGGTTGAATGAAAGATGCAAAACATATATAAATCCACAGACGAATTGATCAATTTATCGATCCAGAAATAAGCATAGAGCAAAATCAGGTGGTGACTGAATAATAACCACTGTGCAACAAGCAGACAGGCAGAGAGTCAAAATGAAGGGCGTATAGCACTTGCATCCTACTGGGATGCATCTGCCAACCTTCTCCCTCTCCGTAGTCTGAAATGTTTGCCATCCCAAATCAGCTAAATCAGGAGTTTAATTAGATGCAAACCGAGCATACCAGCGATCACTAGGTGGCCGATGTCTCAGGATAACAACATCAGCTGATGTTTTATCTGTAGCTCTGGCACTCCACGCAATACTGAGCGAGGAAAGTTTCTTCAGCTCTTGAGAGAGATATTGGTTTCACAGGACCCTAACTTATCTTTATTGTTGCAGATGGCAAACGAAACCACATGATCCTTCGAGTGCATAACAAACAGCCTCGATCGTCCTCCAAGCTCAACATTTTATTGGAAAACAGAGATAGATACTGATGCAAAAGGTTCAGGACACTGTTGAGATATGGCTCCAGAAGATTCTGTCAGCGCTAAAGCAATTGGAATTTTGGTAAACCCTTGGAAAAGTGACTATAGAATATATAACTAAAAATGTCTATCTAAACTGCAGTAAAAATTACAGTTAAGCAAGTAGCCTTTATTAGCATCCGACAAGCATGCAAGCACATGCTGCCCTGACTCTCTCATAGGATGTAATGAAGCCTTACTAGTAGGCCTACAATTCAATGTTATTACAGTTATCATTCTAATTATTGGTGCTGGTATGATAATTGATGTCACTGCCAGAAATAACTGCATGCAAAACACAGCTCTATCAGAAAGAGGTTATCCTTTTCAGGTCGAATTTCAACCCATTTTCTTCAAAGGATCATGCCATTGTACCCTCACCATACAACAAAAGCTATTAATAGCAGGTTAAAGTACAATAACGACTATTATAATGGTTGTTAAATTGTCATTATTATGGTTGCTATTATCATTATTTTAACAACGATTATTACACCGGAGTAGAACATACTGCCTTAAAATGAGAACAACGATCAAAAACAATGGAGTAGCACCACTTCTTACCACCGTGGTACGCAACCCATTTGTAGAGCTTTCCATCAAATGTCTGATTGTCAAACTGCTGGCACTGTGCATCACGGACATCTTCTGAACCCTGAGGGCAATCCTAAAGGAGGAAACCAGAAACCACTTGACACATGATGCTAGTACTCTTTCAAGGCTACGATTTATAGCAGAAGGAGAATCTCCATCTTAATTCTTTACTAGTTCAGACTATGCCCCACTGAAGTCACATTTTACATTTTACCCATACATTTCACTAACTGCCCATAGGTTTCTTCCTCCCCAATGGGGACAACCACAAATAACATGCTTAAGTAAACCATATACCCTATCTCTCCCCCACAAATGCCCAAAACAGGACAAGTTAGCTAAAAATGTAAGAAATAAAGAACTGATTAGAAGAAGATTTATGACAGGAGAGAGCTGTGATTAGCCTCTCCGTTTTCTCTTCCATCTTCAATGGTTCGTACTTTTGTTTGCATGCGTTTTTATTATTATTACAGCTCGTATTACAACTTGTTGCTCCACCTACATCTATCTCATTTGTATCCACTTCAATCCGTGTTGAAGGCAGAGCTCTGTCTGTCTGATCGTTCAACTTCCCCACTTTTCCCATTTAGGCCTATATCCAAACCACTTTAACCACTGCTGTATATCTAATTTCATGTTTGTTTGTTTGTATGTGCACTTGTTATAGCGCCCCTTCAAGCTCATGTCCATCAATTGGCATCCTCTTAATGTAAAAACTCAATTTAAAACTCTGCTGAATTATCCTAAGGGTATCCTTGGATCTGGTCCCAATGCACCTATAATAAGTGACTTATTTAACGACCCGTTTGGCTGTCTATGGTCACTATCTTCGTTTGTTGGACGCCACAATCTTCTTGTTCCCTGATCTTGGACCACTGTGACCCAACATCAAGCTTATGCTTCTGTTGGTCCTTCACTATGGAATGACCGCATTATAATTTGCAACATGGTGCTAACTGAGGCATTACTGTCATTCTCATTGTCCAAAGACCAGGGCTTAAAGTGTGGCTGGACGGTCATGGACGCACTTATTTTGAAATCTGAACCCCGCCCTGTCACTTATTGGCCAGCACAGCCTGGAAAGGTAAGGGCGTCCAGTCACTTCTTTTGGAGGGATAAGGGTTATTTTCCCACACTTTAAGCACTGCCAAAGACTTTCCTTTACTTATGGAGCTCATGCACTGGAAGCACCTCTGATTAGCTAATACTTTAAGAGGCGAATAAGAAGTTTTTAGGCACAATACAATGCAATATAATAGAGATCAGCAAAGAAATTTATGACAGCACAGGACATCAAAGGACAGGATGCCATCAGTTGTACTTTGAATGTCCGGGCTGTAGCATCAGATGAGCCTCCGAAGCACTCTGAGAACTGTCGTATAAATGGGCGGATCCCTTGATAGAAAGCGCTCCCACATGTATCCCATTCAAGGTCAACACAGTTCAATCGCATACTGGATGAGAGACAAGGATGTGGGAAACAGTATTGTGCAGTTGTTTCATCTGGCTGGCATTCAGGACCAGCAAGGGAAACGCTACACCCAGCAGTGGCTTAACCATGCCAGCAGCTTAACAAACCACCAGTCCTAGTTGCACCCAAGACACTGATATACACCCAGACAGACCAGTAAATACATGACTTAATGGACTTAATTATGATGCACTGATGCAGTACCCGTTTAAACATCAGTAGCACTTTGAGTCCAATGATCACAGTAGGAGGGAGAGGCTAGTGCACATTTAGTACAGACGTCCAAACAGATAAACTGAAAAGACATAAAATATCAACTTAATCCTTGAAGTAGACGACCAACATTACCAATAAATACGGTCATAAAGAATATAATCACAAATGATAACAGAAACAAAAGACTCCTAATGAACACTTAATTATAGTCGTATGTATGCGCACTTGCTATAGCGCCTCTTCCAGCCCTCAACCGCTACTCAGAGGCACTCCCGACTACAGAGCGGACACTGCACCGAAGCGCTGAGCAATTGCGAGTGAAGGAATTGCCCAAGGTCCCTACGTGGCGACTCGAGGTGGATTCGAACCTCGAACCTTCCGGCTTCAAGGCAATGACACCACCACTACACCCCCGCGCCCCACAAGCTTGGTCACATGGAACTAAAGTTCCATAAATTTAGACCCATGCTGCTCAACATGCAGGCCAATGGTTCATTTTGGCCCCAAAGCTTGCTAAATTCTTGCAATTTGAAAAAAAATAAGTAAAAGACAGTCACTGGCCAACCTGCAGAGAGTTAATCACTCATATCTGCCACACATGGCAAACGTACATGCAATTCACAATTCATTGTGAGTAATCCATTACATAATTTAATACAGTTAATAACTTCGAATAAATTTTAGTCAATGCTTTTGAGTTTGCTGGTGCAGCCCTTGGAACTTCAAGAACTATTTCTTCAGTGGCTTTTTACAGTGTCATCAGGAAGATTGGACAGTACTGGCATATTAGAGTATATATATATATAATTAGACTAAACGAACTACAACACGGAATCGTGACTCAGATATTCTGAAAGAAAAAATGACTGATAAAATACAATAATTGCTTGAACGACCACTGTTTACACTTAATATACGGTAACAGCTGATAACATAGACCAGGATCCATGGAGATGCATAAATTATTACCTGAAAGATAATGACATTAAAGTAATATGCAAGGTTCATATATAATATTATTATCTACTAACATTCGTTTGTGCATATTACATATATTATATATACAAATAGGTCATGTATATATATATATATATATATATATATATATATAGTGTATGGAATATAGAAGGGCAGTCTCTTAAGCCAGCCCTGAGGAGCAGTCATTGGTATGAAGTGTTAGAGACTTCACTTTTCTTAGCCTCGGCATATGAGGGGGAGGGTGGCCAGTCCTCTCCCTCACCGTCTCATCCTCCCATCAACAGTGTATCCTGTGTACGGTCAGTGTACTCATTATAGCTTTGTTAGTTATCGGTGCAGATGGAGCAGAAAGCTCGAACTACATTTGAACCTCTGACCTCCAGATTCATAGCCCTGCATGCTAACCACTACACTGGATTGTAACACAAATACATATATATAAATATATAGATATATTGTTTGTATGTGCACTTGTTATAGCACCCCTTCAAGCTCTCTGCTCAGAGGCTCTGCTCAGAGGCGCTCCCGACTACAAAGCGAACACTGCATCGGAGTTTCACGCCGAAGCGCTGAGCAATTGCGAGTGAAGGACTTGCCCAAGGTCCCTACGCTGCGACTTGAGGTGGATTCAAACCTGCAACCCTTTGGCTGCAAGGCGTATATGTTATGTACAATTGTACATATCAATGTGATTATAATAAAAGGATTCCATAAAACATTCGTCTATGGATGAGGACTGAGGATACCTGCAATTCCAGTTCAACAATAAATTACACTATATTGAATTATTTATTATTTCAATATTTAGTAATTAACCCTTTGGCTTCTGAAACTTAATTCTTCTCATGAATGCATCATACCTGAGTATTGCAGAGGAAATATTTTCTCTCAGGCTCGTCGTGGCATTCATTTCGGTTTCCATTTCTAGAAAATTGTAGTTAATCACTCAGTAATAAACTTCAAAGCCCCTCCAACATGGTTACAATGATAATCAGGAAAATAGACAAGAAGAAGGCACACAGAGCGCCAATTTAACCCTTGGAGCAATTGGCCAATATAACCAAGAGAGCAGTCATAAATAATAATCCTTATTTGTAATCCTTATCATAATTTTGATTATCCAGTTAACGATCTTGGCTTGACAGCATATGACATAATAGACTTGTGACAGATCGCGGATGCATAAGGACGCATTAGTCTGAGTTGCCATTTGGTCTGTCAGCAAAGGAGTTCTTACATTTTTTTGTTCTAGTTCTCGTTTGATGCCTCTGTTCTACTTTGTGCAAAAAATAGACTACACTCTGGAGCATCAGAGTAAATAAAACAGCCAAACGATTCTCCTAATATCACTTCCAATAACACTGGACAACAAATTTTCATGAAAATCGTGCCTCTGACATGAAATTTGCAATTTCTTACAGATTTTAGGGTGCTGAACACGAATATGACAATGAAATCAAAGAATTGGCTCCAGTTTCTCTGAAATCATCAAGAGTTTCTATAAATAGAACAATGCGTACATGTAACATTTGTACAAGTAAATTTTTGCTTCTACTTCCCATTGTCTCTTGTATAACCGCTCAGAATTAGGTCTGGCGAGTATGCAAGTAGGCCAATGTACGTATGAGCACTTGCTATAACGCCCCTTCAAGACACTAGTCCGATGCTCTCCCAACTACGGCACGGACACTGAATCGGAGTTTCATGGAGCGCAAGAGCAATTGCGAGTAAGAAACTTGATCAGGGTCCCTACGTGGAGGCTTGAGGTATAGATTGAAACCCAAAACCTTCCAACTCCAGGGCACCGAATATACCGCTACACCACTGCGCCCCACATAGTAGACCTATAGCCACCCAACATGGAAGTTCCCTGATATCGTTCTTCCATGGCTGTAATGTTTTCTTGCAATCGTTCACCGTCCTCAACAGTCATTATATCCATGCCGCAGTTGTCGGGTAGAAACTCCAAGTGGGATTGGAGAAGTGGACACATCGCAGCCAAATTTGCGATAGTCTACATGGAATCATAGACAACATGTCCTGGACCAAATCCTTGTAGTTTTCTGTCCTGACATCCCAGAGGAAGTTAGTTACCATCAAATGAAATGCGTCCCAAGCTTGTTTCTCGTCACCCTGAAGCAGGTTGTCGAACATTTCATCTTTGGATGGCTGACTGATCCAAGTACCCCCCCCCCCCAAAAAAAATTCCTCTTTAATGTTTGCTTCGCCAGGGAATTCGACAGCCGAGTATTTGAAAGCGGATCCAGTCCGGATCATGAATTTTATGACGTTCTTCATCACACTGAGTTTGAAGTGTAGCGACAGTAGCAGGATTTTCTGGGTTTCAACTTTTGCTAGGACTGGTGTTGCACATAGCCTACTTCTTACTGATGCCCAGAGATTTCTTCTCAGGCCAGTTTCTCCTCACTTAGTGCGAAGTCCTTGCTGGAACAGTATTTTGTATATCCAAGCTGCAGACTCACCAAGACAGCCAGTAAACCTTCAAGTCACTACAGAGATGCCATCCATACCTGCTCTTGTGAACAGAATTCAACAGGTGTTTTAGGTTGTCGTAGTTTTCCTTCATAAGGACAGCATGTCCGAACAGAATGGATGGATATTGGTTTTAATCAATGCAGCACCTTTTTGAGATTCAATTTCGTGGAGTCTATGAGTACTTTGAGTAGTCTTCATTCTTGAAGATCATGTTTGATCCTGAGGGTATTCAACAGACAATCTACATTGGTGCAGAAGACATGGTCATCTTCCTTTGGTGAAATTATCCTCAAACTGCACATGATGAGCACGAAACGATGTCACTCAGGCACTTTCCTGGAGATGATTCCTTTCTTTTAAGTCTTCATCTAAGTAACTCTGACTTGGTCTTGGATAGGTCCAGGTCACGATCAAGATCGTTCAGTTCACCTTGGGTGAGATTGTGTGGGACGAAGGCTGCGGAGAACCTGAAGTCACTTTGCTTCTCTCCTCATCGTCTGAATCGATGAAAAATCCTTTCCGTGGATCCGGAATGGGAATTCCTTTGCCTGCGGAACGGGCCGGATTGCAGATGGGATATTTGGGTAAGCTATTGGCCACTTCTCTTTCCTTGTCATGCCTGCAGAAGGAGGTGGAACCATGCAGAAGTAGCAGTCATTTCGTGTGATTGCTTGGTTCTCTCCAAGCAATTGGAATAGCAAAGGTCATTGGCCTGTTTCTCGTCTTTCAACTACATGTACTTTGGAAAAAAATTTGCACACGGGGTCGGGGTGCATGGCAGAGGGATGCAATATGTCACATAATTGTGTGCTGCTATTATGTACATATAGTTTGAAATACAGCGTTGAGAAATTTATGGTTACCCACATATGTAAGTCGATTCAATGTGTACTGAGACATTTGTACGTAGCCATCTCTGTCTCTCCTAAACTAGAGCCAATCGACAAATTTTACTATCTTATTCGTGTTCAGCACCTCAAAATTAGTAAAGATTTGCCATTTTCATTTAGAAGGCAAATTGTGTGTTGTCCAGTGTAATTATTGAAAATCAGGTATCAGCTTAAGTAGGGCTCATCTCTGTCAACTTGCTTAATCACCGTATTCTGCAGCTACTGGCTTCTCTGATCGATTTCAACTCCCACTGCTACAATGGATTCTGATTGCAATTTCATTTGATGGCTTGTGCATTTACGATAATGACACAGAACTAGTCATTAGACATTATATTAGATTATATAAAATATGCTGAATTAATGCATTGATAAATGAGGTACTTAAATTATGTGTTCAAGCAGCTTGTCTAAGTGTTTTTGTAAAAGAGCAAGAGACTGTTAACAAATAATCTGAGACAGATCAGTTGTGCATTGTATAAACACCTCAACAACATGAAACACTCATGAATTTACAATCCAGCTGTGTCAGGCCAACAGTTTTGTCTCAATTGCTACCTTAATTAATGCAACTGACGAAGTAAGCACGCAAGCTATTTTTTTATAGTCACAGGCTGCATGAATGCAAAGAACCTTCTTTGGCAGATAGCAAATGTGTCTGCCTCTTCAATGTCTGCTTCATGAGTTTGAATCCCAATGGATCACTGAAAACTGCCATTTATTAAATTTTATTGTTGAGCTGTGCAACCTTTGCAGAAGTCCCATCCACCCTTGCAAAACGACCACTGGTGCTAGGTTGTTTTATGAATACTAATTTGTCCTTCAACACTATTTTATGATTTATCACACTCTTTAATTCTTGTTGACAAGTTCAACAGCTAAATTAAAGTCATAGCAAAACAGACATATACGTTGCATTTATTTAACTGTCAATGCACACATCTTTAACTTTCAGCCAAAATAACTTTCAGGCAAAGTACCCATTACTATGATACTATGCAAATTAGACCTTGCATTAGAGAAATTCTTGACTGATCAGCGGTCACCTTGCTTTAAATAATGTTACCCGAGGTGCACATTGAAATACCAGACATTTTATGATAGACACTGATTTCATCTGTAACTTAACCTGTAGTTGAATTATGTTATATCCTACTACATGCTGGATATGAAGCTGCAGTGGTGGCGCCAGAGGGTTAGGGAGGCTAAGCCTCTAAAAAGACCATCCTGGGAACTAAGCCCCCTAAAAAATGGCCATCCGGTTATTTTGACATGTAAAACTGAAATATTTCCACAATAAGTTCCCTAAAAGGCCAAATGACTAAAAAAAAAAGGTTGCCAGAATTTAATTTTGGCGGCTGAAAATTGAAAATCTCCATGAGATTTTGGGCGAATGACAAAATAATGTCGTCCCACTGTGAAGCTGACTTCTTTGCCTTTGTAAATAACGTAGAAGCGATGGTTTTTATGTTATATTGTGTGAAACAACCATAGCTTTAATTTAAAGTACAACAATTAACACTTAAAAACAGCAACTTTCCCTGATATTTCGTTCTCTCTCACAGTGCGAGACCTTGGAATTACTTTGGATCAAGAGCTCAATTTCTCAAAGCATATCAATTTGGTCACTCGTTGTTGCTAAGACCTACTACCAGCTTCGTTAACTATGTACGAGTTGTATCAAGATCCCTCTCTCATAGTGCTACTATGACTCTTGTGCATGCCTATGTCACCAGAAGAATTGATCACTGCAGTTCGGTACTTGTGGGTCTGTCACTTGGACTAATTGGGCACCTTGAACGAGTTCTTCATTCTGCTGCTCACCTCATTGGCCGCATTCCTAAATATGCTACCATCTCTGCTTATATGCTTGACATTCTTCAATGGCTCCCTGTTTCACAGTGCATCTCCTACCGAGTTGCTATACACTTCTTTGGTGATGCCGTCTTTCTTGTGCTCCATCATACCTGTCTAGCCTTTGTCGACCTGTCTCAGACCTTGCAGCCCGTCGAGTTCTTCGCTCTGCCGCAACGAGTGAGCTTTGGTTCTGCAATCTCGCGCACTTCTATCAGACAGCACCGTGCCTTTTCTGTTGTGGGTCCAGCTATCTGGAATGGCCTCCCACTAGCCCTGCGACTTATGCCTAGGCTAAATTCCCCTGCATTTTTATATCTCTCAAATCCTACTTTTTTAGCTGTGGCTGGGCTGGGAGCGCCTTGGAGTAGCTTTCTTGAAGTGGCGCTATATAAATTTTCGAAATGAATGAATTATAAATTCAAAGTTACTATTTCTTTACTCTTTACTCAGTTTCCAACTTTCAATTGGGTCTCATTACAGACGAAATAAGTACAATGCAAATTCAGAAAAAAAATCCAATGTTCGCTACAATTTTAAAAAACGGCTTCACTATTGTGACTTTAGAGTGTACCATGCTTAGCAATTTCTGACAAATTAGTTGGTTTTTGTGGCCAACTTTCAGATCCGGATTTTAAAACTAGTTTGATGTGTGTTGTACCACATTGCAGGCAATTTTCTAATTACATGTTCAATGCTCAAGGTAAGGACAATTACAGCATATAATGGATGCTAAATGTGTATAGGAAAGCACCCAAATTATGTCCCTATTGTGATGTATAAAAGCTTTTCCTGAATATATATCCTAAGTCTCACAGACCACACGACTGGGCTGATTACTGGAGTCTGGGTTATGACTGTGTTTTATTACAGTTGAGAATATTTCACATAGTTTTTATCGCGTTTTCATCGTTTTCATTCCGGCCGCATTTCATTCTGGACTATGTTGGCATGTAAATTGCACCAGTAATTATCTCCTTGATGTGTTCTGATGCCTGCCTGTGCCCAACAAACGAATGATGCTCTCAACTGGTTGCATCCCAAAGGCCACTCCCATTGCAGGAAATCTCAAATCCAAAAAACATGGAATGCTACGAGGGGTTGTGGTTAATCAAATCAGTCTGCCTCTCTCGACCCAGCAGTGGATAAGAGGCCTGAATTCGACCTCATATATACTTCGGAAGGGAAGTATTCTTTGCACCTGCAGACCTCACAATGAGAAACTGCTGGTGATTTTGATGCATGTCTCAGTTGAAAGACAAGACTGCAGCAGCTCCTTCCTCCAATAATTACCAATGTTAATGTCTGGCCAGGGTTCACAAGATCCAAAGTTTAAACTGAGAGATACACCAAGCCAGACAAATAAAGACAACGATGGAAACATATAAACACAAGAACTTAATAAGTTATATTGCACGTACAGTTGAAAATGTAACACATTTCTATAAAACAATTAATGAAATTTTTGACAAAGCAAAAGAAAAAGGACACATACTACAGAAAAGAAATAATCACAGCAAAATAAGTATAAAAAAAATAAACTGGAAGAATAGAGAGACCGAATCTAAGCATATACAAACAGACTCACGGACAATTCTAAACAAATAAGATAATACTTAAATAAACACAGACTGACAACGACACAGACAAAGGCACAGACATGTGATGGAAAGAATGCAGCCAATATCTGAACGACACATGTGACCCACAAACTCTTTAAAGTCTCACTTGGAAGTCAACTTCCCAAAAACACATCCTGTGAAACAACCAAAGATCTCACAAATGACAACAGTAAATGTCACCCTAAAACATTTTGTGCAAACCAAGACAACACCACTTCACAAACTCATCAAAAACCTAAAGAATGCATTTAATAAGACTCCAAAAATGGTCAGCAATAAAAAAAAGTCCAAGACTACAGTGTTGACTGACACCTGTGGCATTTGAATTTCTGCTAAAAGCAGACATTAGTGACTTGAATACTCATTGATCCCACGAGTGTTTTAAGCTTTTCCTTTGACTTACAGACTGGTCTTTTTCACAATATTCAGTGTAGCACAACATTTCTGCCAATGTCAGACGCAGGTATACCACACAAAAAATCATGGTTCTTTGCATCTTAACGTTCTCAAAAGACACAATGAAAATACATGCGAACATATATCAATCAATTCATTTATTGGTTCAACAGGACATTTAAAATATCATGTAACATAATTTCATTTTTGAAGAACAAAATACGGATTATAAAAATATAGTACTGCAGTCTTTTGCAGGAAACAGACTTGATCTCTGGAAAATGATGTTCACTGGCAGACATTGAATGCTTAAAAATGCAACAGGCACAAGAACATTTGCATTATGCAGACATCATCTTTTGGTGCATAGGTATAGCCATATTAAGGCTAGCGAGGGGCCTGGCGCTGTGATTAGGCTACTTTTTATTGGTCCCCTCTGACAACCCATCATTCCACCATGCATATATATTTAAAACTGCAGGTCCCTCAAAACTGCAGGTTCAGGCGCTACAGCACCCTTAGCAGCCACCTAAATGTTGGTGGGCCTGAGTGTAGGCCGAACATATATCATCAATCTGTCTACAGAAGAAAAACAAGCTGTCCAAAGGCTACAGGCAAGTATGCACAGCAGACATAAATACAACTACTTAAAAACATATGTAACACAATACAGATAAAAAGTACAAATCTGATATGAACAAAATATAAATGCAAATATTATAAGCAGTTTAATCATGGCACACAAAGGTTTCCCACAGTATGACTCACCTGGATTTTGAGCAAATTTTATCCCGATACGCAACTCCTCCGCCACAAGTTCTTGAACACTGACTTGGTTCCGACCACTGTGACTTTTGTGCTTGAGGGACTCGTGGTCTATCCAGCTGATGTCGAGATTTCTGTAATTTAACAACTCACAAGTTGTAACATAATTATATTTGTTGATTTGCTTTCACCATTTATCTGAATGTATTTTATGCATGTATGACGTAACGAGAGAACATGCTAAACGTTTGTTACCTGTGCCTATGATCGCATCGTGTGCACAGTCTAACTATTCCCTGTATGTGAAAGCAGTAGGCTAAGTAAACTATTTCAGAGTTGAGGCGAATCGAGGAAACAGCGATCGACTCAACGAAACTGACAATCGACTCGACTCGACTCGACTTGCAAGTCGATCGAGTCGGCGACGATTTTTAGATCGACTCGACTTGGCCGAGTTACGATCGACTCGATCTATCGACTCGATTGACTGCGGTCTATAGGCCTACTGTATGGGCCTACTATCCAGACGCTATTATTATTTAATCACCTGTGACGGACTGCTCTGTAGGCGCCTCTTATGACTTTTCCAGGCATGTATCATATAGATCAGTGTATTTATAGCGCCGTAGCGAGAAAATGACTTCAGAGGCGCTATCAGCACGGAAATTCGGGGGAGGTGAAAATGAATGAGAAAATGGTGAGGAAAACGAGTCATTGGTTTAGCTCTTAGCGAGGGAGGAAAGTCATTCAAAATAGAATGACTATATCCTCAGCAAACCCCGGTGTGGGAGAAGGAGCAGTCCTAATGTAATGTAATGCAAATCTTCGAGAATTTCTCAGCGCCCACAAAAGCCAAAAGCCATGTCACGGAGACCGGCTTATTCACCGGCGCTAGTAGGCTACTAGGAAGAAAAATCTCTGCGGAGCGCAGTGGGTGAGGTGAAGAGGCTTTTGCAAGTGTTACATAGCCCTATAGTTGGAGAGTTAGGCTAATGCTATTTTATGGTCTATTATCCCTATGGAACGATGAGCCCCTTCCTCTTAAAAGTCTTAATCGCTTTAGAGCCATTAATTTTAGGCTAAGCTCTGCATGCAGCTAAACGCAGGACAAAAAGCTATTCACGAACGCTGCGTTGTATCAGAGTTAGGATCCGATCATTTTTTCTAACTGAGAACTATAAAGAATCTGCAGGTCTGCTCTTTCATATAGCGAAGAATATGAATGTTTTAAGAATAGCGGCGGCGGCATTTGCAGTTTAACGTCACTGTGTGGTATCAAAGACCATTAGCGACGCCCTCCTCCTTTATCCAGGCTTGGGACTGGCACTGGCAGAGTGCAACCAGTGGCGGAGTTTTTAAGAATAGCATTCTTGGTAATTAAGGTAGCCAATTCCCTCAAATGCGGGGCCCTTGGCCCTACTACTGAAACGATGGACCCACTCGAATTCCAGTGAAGTAGGCAATCGCAGGTAGGCCTACAGACCGCAACAAGGCCTATTTGAGCAACTAACTGTGCCAGGATTTCAGTTTGGGGGGAGCTGGATTTGTGGCAAAAAAATTCCGTTTTCAGTCGCCAAAATTTCTGACGACCTTTTTTTAGTCATTTGATCGAAATCTTCGAAAATTGTCCTTTTTCATATCCGCCAAACTGTCTGTCAAACCTCGTGCGTACCTTTACGATTAGTTTTTAGGGGGCTTAGCCCCCCCCCCTATCCCCAGTGGCGGCGCTACGCCAGGGCATGGCAGGGCAAATGCCCTGCCAAAAAAGCCTTTGCCCTGGTCGTTGCCCTGGTCGTTGCCCTGCCAGAAATTTTACCATGCCAGAATTTGTTCGGGCATATTGCTTCTTACTGTTCACGTCCGTCCGTCCGTTCGCTCTCTGGCAGGGCAAAAGTTCTGGCATGGCAAAAGTCTGGCAGGGCAAAAGTTCTGGGAGAGAACGCTCTGTCAGTGCAAAAATTTTGACAGGGCAAAATTCTGACAGGGCAACATTTTGACAGGGAAAAAGTTCTGGCAGGCCAAAATTCTGGCTGGGCAAAAATTCTGGTAGGGCAAAAGTTCTGGAAGGGAACAATTCTGTGGCTGTTTACCCGACATTGCGTTTACAACTGCATAATATAACAGTGTAGGCCCAACTGTCGCTTTATTGATTTTCGAATGAATCGTAAGTATTTGCTTCAAAACAATATCAAACAAGACCTATATATACCTGACTCAGTAACTTTATTTGCTGAACTTTTTGCTTTCGAAATGCTACCGGTACTCGAAAGAGGATTTGCGGTGCTTCACTAAGTCAGTGAGATTAGTCTACAGTGTAGGCCATAAAACAGATCGCTAGGTTTCTTACCAATACCTTGGCCAAAATTAGGAATTTTTAAATGAAATTTTACAGGCTTAAGGCTAATTCATATTTACACATTATGTAAATTATGTCCAGACTTTGTTAAAATATTTTAAACAGAACAAAAGTTGTATAACTTTTAGCGAGCTGCCGCCTACTGTTTTTTTACGATTCAGAAACACGACCCAGTAAAAAGTAAAAAAACGATTTTAATAAGTAACATCTCCAATCATGGGTGCAAAAAATGTTATTGACAGAAAAACCAATATTATTATTATTTAGGAAAAAATAGGTAGGTCTACCAGCATAGCTGCACGTCGCTGTGGCATCATTTAGCAAAATGACTGTCGGTTGGTAAATTATAAAAGAATTTTTCAGTTTAATAATTTTGTTATTAAAATAATCAAATCGAAAATTCTATCACATTAAAACGCCCAATGTGTCAATGGCAGACAAAATTTGTATTGGTATACTTCATGAGCAAGGTCCTGGAGATAAAGCTATAATCGCCGCTTGCTCTGATAATCAGTGACGGCCTCACTAAAAATGATGTAGCTTTTGTTCTGTTTGAATATTGTGGTGAAATCTGGCCACTGTGCGTAAATATGAATTGTCTTTAGGCCTGTAAAATTTGATATCTTAAAAAAACTTCTGGCCAAGATAATTGACAAAAACCTTAGGGAGGGCCATTTATGACCCACCATGTATCAGATTTTATAAGATTTTCTTTCCAAATGTCAAAAAGTGTTCGGTTTAATGGCTTCGCCCATCTGATCCTAATAGTGTAAGATGTAGCCTATGATTTTTGGCATGCACGGTAGCGCAAAAATTATGGGCCTATGTAAGCCCGTACTACGGAGCACTCGACTCGCCCTCTGCCCTGGTCACTTGTATGACTGCCCTGGCTATGCCCTGGCTACAAAAAGTGGCTGGCGCCGCCACTGCCTATCCCCCCTAGCGCCGCTACTGTAACTGTGACTCGCGACCGCGGGGCTAAAATTGGTCCAATTGGAAGCTATGCCATAGGCTGTAACAGAGCCATATGAATGGAGTTTAGACCCACACGTCGTTTAAAAATTCAGGCTTGAATAAAAAAAGAGAATAAAGTAGTCTTTAAATATCGGTTAGATTGGCCTACAGGCTACACGTGGCATGCGACGAAAGGACCGCAAAGTAAAGCATCAGAGTATAGTTCGGATGTTTTAGACTAGGCCTAACAGTAGTGCAATGGCAGTGCACATTGAAAACACAATACTTCGACTGCACGATAGCGTTGACGTTTTCAACGCCTTTGTACGTCTTTTAAGCCTTCATATCTTTATCGGTTCAAGATCAACGTAACAGAGCCAACGTCTGGTAGGCCCATTAGGCCTTTATATAGGCAACCATTTTTATGCTCGGTTGTTATGCAAGACTAAGTGTAGGCTACCTACATTCAAGAGTTGACCTGGTTTCCAACTATAGACTAACCACAGGCCACAGCTGCAGTTGTGGATCATGCCAGAGTTGAATGTGACGGCTTGGAGGCCTAGTCACTTCAATCATGCTAGGGCCCCAAGCTCTTCAAGTTTCATTTAGAATTTTGTGTATCAATTGGTGCACGCATGATTCAATCCTTTCTGTCCTAGAGGCCTGCGCGCTGAAATTACCAGAGGGGTCCACATGCCAGGTACACGAGCAGACTGTCAAGTAAGCCCGCCACTGGCATCGTGGCATGTGCCTATTTAAATACTCTTATAGTTCACGTGCTAGACCTGCGTGTGAGGTTTATCAGACCACTTCAAATAGAATCATAATCGCAAATAAGAATGATGTACTTGTTAAGCGGCGTGGCAAAGGCTTAAAAACCTATTCATGGGAACAAAAAGCGATCTATGACAGCACCCGTGTATATTTATCTCCTCTAATAGAATAATAAGAGTGCAAAAATTAAATGTGTATGCACCTTCGCCACAGTTCGCCTGTAGTCCCTACCAGGTCGAAGCCTGGAAAAGAATAATTATTAGGCCACGCTACCAAAACCCATTATAGCGAGCCGTGCAGAGCTCTGGAGCTGATGAAATTGAGACTGCTGCGATAATTAATCAAACGTATGGGAGGAGTATAACCGCTCGGTGTCGGAATAGGAAGTCTGCGGAAGTTTATGATCGAACGTCTAATTTCGTGGCGTTGAATAGGTAGTGAAAGTAGTTTGTTCTGCTCAGCGTGAGCTGGGGCGATGGGTGGATGGATGGGGGTTAGTGAATGGATGGGTGGTGTAATATATCGATTCTATTTGCTGTAGAATTAATGACGGGTAGAGCTCAGTGAGGGGTTAAACCATGAAGATTGATAAAGAGCTTTTGCATAACCCTTGGCCTTAGAAGTCAACGAAATGCTGCTGTAAGGTGACGGGATAATGCGGCCGTTGTCACGAAATAGAGTATCCCCCGTATTAATTGTATCCCCCAAATTAAAGAAAGTCGAAAAAACCGCTTTCGCGTGTATTTTTCTTTGCAAATTAATTTTCATCTGCTTTGTTTTGAACAATTACACTAACAGGTATGTTTTTTCCTACTGGATAATTTGTTTTGCCTTGTTTTTAGAGCACTTAAAACATTTAAAACACTTAAGAACAATCAGAGTCACTAAATAAATTCGAGTTGCCTTTATCTGAGCATTGCTTAGGACACTTAAAACAATTAGAGCCACTTTAAATTTTGATTACAGCATAAAAAAAATTATTATGCGCATTTTTCAAAAAAGGGGATGGAATGGTTTATCCCCCCGGATAGTCTAGACCGGTTAATTCCATCCGGGGGGATAGATTAATTCATCCCCCCGGATGCCTTTCAGGGGGGATACTCCGTTTCGTGTCACCGTACGCATTAAACTTTCGCGCATGGTTGTTGTAGTCAATACCTTACACATACAATGTATTCAATCAGACTAAAAGTAAGACTAAGCAGAATAAATGTATGTATGCATGTATGCGTGTATGTGTGTATGTGTGTATGTATGTATGTATGTATGTATGTATGTATGTATGTATGTATGTATGTATGTGTGTATGTATGTATGTATGTCTGTATGTCTGTCTGTCTGTCTGTATGTATGTATGTATGTATGTATGCATGCATACATACAATCATACATACATGTATGCATGTATACAACTATACAGACATCTTGTTAGTAACATGTATGTAATATATGCATGTATGTATGTATGTATTTATGTATGTAGGCCTATGTATGTATGTATGTATATAATAACATTACATACATGTACATTGTATGTATGTATGCATGCATGCACTGGATAGGCCTACAACCTTCCAAACGATACCAGTTTAGCATCGTAAAGAAGTTCAAACAAATTTGGAGACTCGCTCAGAGATAGAAATTCAGTTTGTCTCGTAATAAATAACCATCTTTAAAGCTCCAGCCATAAATGCTTTCCCAGCCCAGAGGGAAATGTTTACAGAAAATATCGAGTTAAGCGGCGGGTCTCGGAAACACCCTTTCCGAGCCACCGCCGCCACCACCACCGCCGCCTGAAACTTTAGACACCGACCCATGTAAGCTTTTGTTCATCCCCTGACTTCTTATATGTCGGTTTTCTTATTATATGTCGGTCTTTCTGTCTTTCTCTTCAGAAATATCTCTCTGGGTCTGTCTGCGTCCCTCCGTTTGTCTGTACTTCCATCTGTCTATCTGTCTGTCTGGTGTCTTCTGTCTGTCTGTCTGTCTGTCTGTCTGTCAATCTGGTGTCTTTTGTCTGTTTGTCTGTTTGTCTGTACGTCCATCTCTCTGTCTGTCTGTCTGACTGGTGCCTTTTGTCTGTCTGTCTGTCTGTCTGTCTGTCTGTCTGTCTGTCTGCTGGTAGGCCTAGTCACTAGTTCAAAGTTTCTCAACCCTGAACAGCTCGCATCCGTCTAATAATCTCGTCAGCCCCGTGTATACAGTCTGTGGTGTCCGAAGGCAGGGTTAGGAGGGAGGGCGTGTCTCGTTCTACCCTACGGATTGGCACGATTCAGTCGAAGGGTCCACTGCTGCCCTTTGGGGGAAGCGGATTTCGTCTGGTGCCACCCGAAGCAATGACGGAGCAGCCACAGTATAAATACGGTGGAGTAACTGCATGGTTTCAAACGCCGGTGTGGCATATACCGGCACTTGAGATCTTGTTAGTAACAACCCCACCCTCCCCTATTATTATCTCTTTCACCCTCACCTTTCAATGGGCATTCCCTGTTCCCGCAAGGTACAAAGTTATTCGTCACCCACAACCACTTGAAAGCAGGCGATTATGGTAGATCTAATAACTATGGCAAACAGAGGCGAAACTATAATAGTCCCTCATGGCTCACAATTATTGCCAGGCCCCATAAATCTGCAATAAAGGGGGGTTCTTCTTATCAAGTGATTCAAGTCAAACTCTGACATAGCCTTATCACTACCGTATTGTAACTACTGCCATATTGCAATGTTTGTGATGATAATTGCGATGATAATGACGATTAATAAGAGTTTGCAATTCCGGTATCGAGGTACAAGGCATGAAACCAAGGCCTACAGGACCTACAGGGCTGCTATTGAGCATTGGCCTTATACCGGTAGTTTTTACAATACCATCAAACAATTGAAATCAAGTCACTGTTAGCTGTGTCTTATTAATAAGGCACGCGAAATCTTGACTACTGGATAAGCGCAACTGGCTAGCATAATAAACTATGTGCCTATAGCCTACTCATATAGACATTCGGGGATGAGCGCATGTGCCCTAAGCACACATTCATTCTTAGCATCCTAAAGGTAATGTCTGGCTTTATCAGACTCTGGTGTGAACAGATCGCTAATTCTGATCGGCGCTCTATAAATGTTCGATTACAATTACAATACGAAACTAAACTGGGATGGCGTACTACCAGCGATGGTAGCCATAAATAATTGTTCTTTGGCTTTATAAGTTGGATGAAAACAGCACCGCTAAGAGGGACAGGGAAATGCTCACTGCTCAGGGGCCCGGTGACTTTTAGGGGCCCGGGCTAGTTAGTTAAAAATACATAGAAAAGTTTATGATTTATTCCTTTTTAAATATATTCCTTTTATTGCAGAACAAGTTAACTACATTCAGTTTACAGTTTACATCTCAAGTCAACAACCAAATAAAACCCTATTTTATCTACAAATATAAAATTGTATGTCGTACCTTCACTTTTTTCAATTCAATTTGTTTTTTAATGTTATCTTTGAGCCCTTAGATGTAGTCTATACAGGGACCTGTGGCTGCACTGCCTATATGGGGGCCCAGAATTTCTCTCGTCGGCTCTGGATAAAAACTTCTGACCACTGACCATCATTTTGCTTCGCCAGATGGCACTCTGGACACAATCAGACAACATCTTCATTCATTCATTCATTCATTTCACACATAGCGCCCCTTCATGAGTAACTACACAGAAGCGCTCCCGCCCCAACCATGCACGGTTCAAGAGAACAGTCTTAAGAGCAGAGTTGAACGTAGTCTCAAAGGCTCTATGCATTAGACGTAGTTCCACAGGGAGCCCATTTCAGGTTACAGAACCAACGACAGAACGTCTTGTAAAGATACAGTCTTACAGATAGTGTGGCCTGCCATGAGAGACTCGATGTCCCTCCAAGCAGCGTTGTAAACATGTTTGACAATAACTATATACAGCTAACCAGCCAGCAGTGCCGGCGCCAGGATTTCAGTTTTGGAGGGGCTGAAGCCCGCGGCCAAATTTTCCATTTTCGCCGCCAAAATTTCTGACGACCTTTTTTTTTTTAGTCATCGACCAAAATCTCATGAAAATTGTCCATTTTCGCCGCCAACATTTTTGACGACTTTTTATTTTTTATTTTTTTAGTCATCGACCAAAATCGTGAATATTTCAATGTAAAATAATTCAGATGATCATTTTTAGGGGGGCTGAGCCTCTTGTAGGGGGGGCTTAGCCCCCCCAGCCCCCCTAGCGCCGCCACTGCCAGCCAGCACTCCTTTGAATCCATTAATCTTGAGACTCCGATGAGCCGTGACAGATGGGAACGCTCTGCGATGCGTACTATTTAAAAATGACTTTTTAAGCCTTCGTTTTTACATTTTATGCATTTTTCCTATCCTGTTAGCCCGACTTATTTATGCTCTCGTAAGTCGCAGTTCCTCCTTCTCAGACATACCGCTTGTAGGCTTACTTGGATCATCACTTGTGGTGTTCTGTCTGTCTGTCTGTCTGTCTGTCTGTCGTCTGTCTGTCTGCATGTTTACCTGCCTTCCATACGACCGTTTGGTCCACGCTTCTCTTCCGCATGTCTGGTATTTGAACCGACATATATATAATGTATAGTTTGGCAACTGAATGAACTGACGCATCGCCATAATTCATTACATTTCACCGGGGTTACATTGGTCTATATATATATATATATAATATAATATATATCCAATATATATCTAATTATAGGCAAACACTAAATGCGGCTCTTGAAACAAAAGCTCCTTTCTATTCAAGTCCTTTCCAAGTTCATTATTTTCTTCCGAATGACAAATGTCTTTACGTTTTAACCCCACCGTATCAGTTTCACCCGGTATTAAGTACGCCTCTTCAACACGTACTTGTCTTCCTTTCCTCTGCCACCCGCCCTCCAAGCCCTCCCGCTGCCCCACGGAAAACAGAAATGCCTTAGCCTACATAAAGATAAAAATCGGACAGGATACTCAAATATTTAAGTCTGCTATTCTGGCTATATGTACAGTGGCGGCGCCAGGATTTCAGTTTTGGGGGGACTGAATTCCGTTTTGAGTCGCAAAAATTTCTGATGACCTTTTTTTAGTCATCGGCCAAAATCTCAAGAACATTTTTTCCGTTTCAGCCGCCAAAATTTCTGATGACTTTTTTTAAAAGTCATCGCCTCATCGGCCAAAATCTCAAGAAAAATTTCCATTTCAGCCGTCTAAATTTCTGACGAACTTTTTTTAGTCATTTGGTCTACTTCTTGGAAAAAATGGTCCTTTTTCATATCTGTCTTCTGACAAACCTCGTGCGTGCCTTTACGGTTTATTTTTTTGGGGGGGGGGCTAAAGGGGTCAATCGTGCAAATATTTTATTTTTACATGGGAAAAAAATGGATGGCCTTTTGGGGGCTTAGCCTCCCCCCCTATGCCCCTAGCACCGCTACTGTATATGTATGACCTAACTGAAGAGGCCTACTGCTACTTTTAACTTAAGTCTGCAGGTAAATGAGAGTTAATTATAAGTATATCGTGATTGACCAAAGTTCTTTTTTTATGCTTATCTATCTTTTAACCGGAATTTAAAACAAAATTATTTCCCAACCAAAGCAAAGATTTGGGTGATCGGTTGTATTTCTACATTTTAAATTGCGGATCCGGCTTAAGTGTTCTGAATTATTTGTGGTTTTAAACATGTGTGACCTTGTGAATTCGGTTAAAGAGTTTTTTATTCAAAAATTAAACCTGAAATGAACCTATAGTACATAACCTATACCGTAATTATTAAACGGTTCAGCACAGTCAAGGGAAGTTTTCTATAACAGACGAAAAACTATGGCATGAACGAAAGCAGATGGTTTACGTATGACTTATGCTATATACAATTGCATGGGTCGTCCGTCCCATCTGCAGTGTGGTCCATTAGTGGCCCACACATGCACCAACACACGGTAAACCAATGTTGGACCATGCAACAATGGTCAAACATTGGCCAATTGTGAGGTCTAACATTTGACCCACGCGTGTGTGACATCCGACGAAGTTACTCTAAGGCATATGATTTTTGAATCACGTGCAAACTATCAGAATTTTTTGGAGTTCAGCTGAACACAAACCTCAGCAATGTGCATGAGGCATTAATTAAGGTTATTGGCCTACGGGACCCGTCTTTCGCTGATGGTCTGAATTCAATTCTTTGGACGAGTTGACTTGACTGTCATTCTAGTTTAATTTATAGCAGCCTCATGCAACATAACAATAGCGCTTTAAAGTTGCTAGATAAACTTTGGCAAAGTTTTTCAAGCTTTGGGGTATTATATTATAAATAATGCATGCACAAATACCTCTTTATATATATATATATATATATATATATATATATATAATTATTTATAAGGAATGAAAGCGCGGAGGAAAGAAGCAAAGCAAGATAAAGATAAAATGCTGTATATACAATATCAGTGGGGGACATGACAATGCCATCTCTTGGGCTAATTACTTAGAAGAGTAGATCTACTGGGCATGAAAGATGACAGAGAACGGAGACGAGCATCTGTTTGTACCCATCGCCATCAACTGGGGTGGATTCAGGAGATGAATATAATATTATGCTGGCACAGACATGATTTATATAATATTATATAGGCCTATATTATATATATATATATATATAAAGTGGTAGACAGACATTCCTTACTTGACACTGTCTAGCACAGCACAGCATGGATGATGGCGTTGCAAGCATTAAATTTAAATGGCTAATTCTTCAATCAACATGTATCTTCAGGTGTGGCAATACAAAGGTCTACAGAAGGACGCAAGTAGACAGACCGAAACGGAGTGACAGATACGAAGACACATACACACACGCACGCACACACAATCAGACAAACCAAAGAGTATACAGCACATTCCAAAGATCTATGGATGCAGTGACGAACAAGCAGAGACAGACATACATAAAGACATACAGACATACAGACAGACAGACAGAGATAAACCGACAGAGAGAGAGAGGCAGATGTAAATTTTGATGCAACGATTTATGTTGCGCCATAGTACTGACACAAACACTAATAATATTCTGTCTGGCATGCAGACACAAATACTCGTACTAGCAAAGAAACCCGTAGTGTAGGTTTTAAAATAAACATACAAACAGTCCCGCAGACACACGGACAGACGGACGGATAAACGGATGGACGGCGTAAGTAACGAGTAAGAAACAAGTGTCCCTGATTAAACATACAACTGGCATATATATATATATATATATATATATATATATAGTCTATATATATATATATATATCTGTTCCACACATGTGTACTCTGGTCTAAGGATTCTCCAGATACCGACCATTGCCGTCTGGGGCCAACCCTCCCTCCCTCCTCCCTTCCTCCCTCCCTCCCTCCTCCCTTCCTCCCTCTCTCCCTCCTCCCTGCCTCTACCGCCTTGCTGAGGGCTGTCCATCAAGCGCCATCTTCCGAACGGTCGATTCAACGTTCGCTGACTTTCCTTCGTGACAGAATAGCTTTTCCAGTCTGAAGCCCAGGGTTCGACTCCTTGGTAGTTCGATGGAACTTTTGAGCAAAGACTGACCTCAATCATTTCACGGCTTCAATGGCTGGTGAGTTTATGTAGCGCGAAAATGGCAACGCGGAGAACTTCAATCGACGATGCCGCTCCCCCCGGCTCTGGAATTTATGGCACTTACTGCAAAGCTACTATAAATTAGTCTATAAATATTGCAGTATATATGCCTAAATGGATTATAAATGAAGAGTTATACTAACGAGGTCGGCGTCTTTTCACAAGCAGATTGTGTTTGCTGGTACAGGTTTTATCGACATTCTGATAGACGAGAGTTTAATCCAGCAATGTAAGAGTTATGATAGTAAAAGAATATAGAAAGTCACTGCAGTCATTATTATCCTGAGGCAGCCATTGCTATGAAGTGTTACACCTTCATTTCTTATTCTCGGCATATGAAGGTCAGTGACTGGTCAGCTTTCCATAGACAGTGTACGGTCGGTGTACTCATTTGTAGAGCAGACTGAGTTGGCCGCCAGGAGTGGCGGCGCCAGGATTTCAGTTTTGGAAATTTTCCATTTTCAGCCACCAAAATTTCTGACGACCTTTTTTAGTCATCCGGTCGAAAATCTTTGAAATTATTTAAGTTTTGCATGCTAAAAACCCGGATGGCCTTTTTAGGGGGCTTAACCTTTTATAGGGGGCTTAACCCCTAGCCCCCCCCCCCTAGTGTGTCAGGCAAGGCAGACATCTGGAAGCAACCTTTTTGACCTGGCGGAAACTGAACCCCGACCTCTCGGTTGAAAGTCAAGTGTGCTGACCACCACATCCAGCGATAGAGTTCTGTTCAAATGTCGGCGTGAGTGGCAGGTCATGCCTGATCCGATGATGACTTTGCCTTAAGTCATTCGGATGCTTACATGGGCACCCGGCACCTGCCCCCCACCGCCCTAGAAAATGTGTACCTATCTCCCAATGCCACTTTTTGTTTTATCAAATTCCTTTGCACTAAAGCTCCAACGATGCTAATGTTACGCAGAGGGAATCTGAGAAATTTGCGCTAAAAAACCTTACAAAAAATACCATTGTTCTTAATTTCCAGCTCTGCATTTCTCAAACTCTTGCTACGACATGTGACAATGGTAATTGTGCTTTGCCCCTTTCTGCAAAATATTTGTAGGCGCACGCATAACTTTGCAAATCAATTTAAATGCCAGGCGTATGCAGTGTTATACAGTGTTATCCAGTGTCATGCAGTGTTACAAGCACACTCCATAAACCTAATTGTACGCAGAGAGTCAATGCAATCTCTTCCTTTTTCGCTTCAACAAATTCTTTGTACAGTACATTGCATTAGTAGCCTACGTGCGGTTTGGTTCATAATAATTACTCTCACATTCCGAATCATATTATCATTTCACATTGCATTGCAAGTCGTAGGCCTATCGCAATATCACAACATTTCATCGTATCACATTTCTGTCTCGAGAAATTCATGTCCTTGCGTCTGACTATAATTATGTATGACAAAAATTCATCGCAATAATAATAATAATAGGCCTAATAACAATAACGATAACAATAGCAATAATAATAATAGTAATAATAATAGTAATAGTAGTTATAGTACTAGCAGTATCAGTGATGATGATGATGACGACGACGACGACGACGATGATGATGATGGTGGTGGTGGTGGTGGTGGTGATGTGGTGATGGTGGTGATGGTGATGATGATGATGATGGTGGTGGTGGTGGTGGTGACGATGACGACGACGACGATGACAAGAATAAAATAATAATAATTTTATTATTATTATTAATTATAATAATAATTATTATTATTATATATTATTATTATTATTATTATTATTATTATTATTATTATTATTATTATTATTATTATTATTAATAGTTGCTGTGTATAAGAGATGTTTTTGACAGACATGAAATTTCTAGCTGCTTTCTTGAGTTTCGAAAGTATAGCTATATCCCTGTTAAACTATTATAATTATTATCTAAGACACTACAAAGTTTCAACTATAATAGCTGGTGTAGTCTCCTACCTTGAGGTCGACGGAAACGAAGAGACTACAGAAGACGATGGAGCTGCAGAGAAAGCGCAGAAAGGTATTCATCCTACCGGTCGCCACGCACCAGGCTCAGCAACTGAGCCCAGCCAGTCAAAGATTGTTGCTTCCCACTCTGCCGCTTCCCAACTGTCTCCGCTCCTACTCCTCTGTCCTTGTCTTCCTCTAGCGCAAACCGACACCGAATGCTTCTGCTGTGTAAACAGTTGGCCGAGTAATTCGCGATCACACAGACACACACCCAGCCAGCATCAACACCTCGACTGTCGATGAGCAACAATAATTATCCTCATCACTGTTACATGGTCCGGCTGCATTGAAGGCATCATATATGCAGAGGACAGGCGCACGTCCGTATTTAAATCCAGCCAAACGCTAAACGTGTTTATGGAATTTCAGCCCCTCCTTTTCCGGATTCCTTCCCTCGCCGTTTCTTCCAATTCGCTTCGATACTCAAGTAGCGTAGTTTAGCACCTGGTGGCCTCCTGCTCCGAGCGCCTGTCCGGATTTAAACTAGTCCTTCTCACGCCGACCCACATAAATCAGTTGGTCAGCAGCCTGAATGAAGTCCGCGGGTGTCTAGCAAACGGGCGGAAACGCTGATAGAGATTAGAATTGGCCTGCTGGACGCTGCTTACCCCACCACCCTTGGCAGGCACTGCAGGGAAGAATAAACAATCCAGGGAGCGGAACGAAGTAAAGACACTAAGCAGATGGGGAATGGGGGTTAAGAATGAATCGAATTGTGTCCAGAGACCCTCTGGTGAGCCGACAGGGTAATCAGTCTTCCTGCATGGATTGATAGCATTCCCTCTTAGAGCAGAGCTAAAAGTGAAGCCGTGAAGTCTTAGATGACTATATATATTCTAGAGTCTGGTGTCTGGCCTCCTTTGTTGAAGCTATCACTGAACTGTCAAGATGAATGTTGACTGGCACTGCGAAGTACTGCAGATATCACGTTGTGAGCGCGCGTCAAAGGCTGACACCAATCAACTTCTATTGATAAGATTGCAACAGTTTTAGATAGGCCTACCTTATATATTAAGTAATCGGCACCCGATACAGGCTTTTAACCTCGCAAATAAAAACCTCTGATCATTCACAAGCTTGTGTAACTTCTTAGCAGACCTTCAGATTACCAAGCAGTTTCAGTTTCCCTGAGCTGAGCGAATATTCACACGGTATCTATGTCCGGTTGTGCGAGTACGTCAACACTGCCGAAAAATTGTCTTATTTAGTGTGTTTGAGACTGAGAGACCTGCAACCCAGTACGCTTAGATCTTCTCTTCACAATTTTTTTAGATTTTCTACGCGATTTTAGGTTAACGGCCAATTCGCTTAGGTTTTTTATTAGATAGAATCTAGAGTAGGCCTACTTTCCAGTTTCCGCGCACTGCATCATCCATCCGTGTGCGCGTTGCACCATCTCAGTAGCCATTTAATCTTGCCACCGCTTCGGACAGTGTGTGAATTCTAAGATAGGTCTACAACTTTCCTCAACTTCGACTCGTGAGCATCTGAATCGTCAAATGAATACGGCTCTTGACTGGAACACCGCCGAGTGGGTCTATACCTGCCCTCAAATGTCCTTTCGTTCGACACACGAACGAATCAACGAATGAACGAATGAACGCCCGTGTCGAAACACGATTTGAAATGCAAAGTTCGGGTTACACCATGATTGCAAAGGTCGATTAGCCGCACCAAGACCGTTCGGTGGAATTAAAACCAGACGGGTTAATTAAGTAACCTGGCAGTGACCACAGATAAGCCCCCGCCCCAACTTCGTCGTTCGCAGTACCGGTAGGCTCTACGCTTACGGCTGTTGGTGCGGCCCAGCTCGAGTGAAGGGCTTACGGTTGCAAACCGAGCAAGATTTAAAGTCTGTATGTATAAAAGCCACCAGCGACGGCAGCGCTGACTCAAAATCAGTGGAGCGAGGAACCTCGTCTGATAAGTCCAACGGTGAAGTTGAAAAATTGCGCAACAGAAACGTATACTAGCCTATACAACGCAATACAAAGGTTGTTCTTGCATGCGTCTGGTTTTTGGATCAGCTGAGTTTGCTCCAATTTATGCGCATGTCTGTGAACGATGGCTGAGCAAATATATAACCCCTCGCCAATTCATCACTGATGCCGCTTGCAGATGTAGGTGCTTGTACAGCGGTTTAGAAAGCCTGTGCCTATTTCCCGCTGCCTTTCATACGGTTTCATACTGCACAGTTGCTGTGCTGTAACGACGACAGAGTCACTTTCGAAGCTGAATGCCACAGTGGCGCCATCGACTATAACTTATAATCATAGGCGGAGACCTGGGCCGAGAATTGGGGGGGACGGAAAGACGCGAGATTTTCAAAAAAATTTCTGACGACCGGCAATGACCTTTTTTTTTTAGTCGTCCGGCCAAAATCTCGACGAATTTTTTTTCTCGCCGCCAAAAAGTTGATGACCTTTTTTTTTAGTCGTCCGCCCAAAATCTCGACGAACTTTTATATTTTCGCTGCCAAAAAAGTCTTGACGCTCAAACATTGGGGGGGACAAATGCATGGGCCGTCCCCCCAACACTTTCATTGGGGGGGAACCGCCCCCCTGTCTCCGCCCATGCTTATAGTCTTCGACACTCGAATACACTTGATGACATTGACACTACGATTGACGATAATAGTGGAGTCAATGTCCAGTTTTGAACCCTGCGGGACAGGGGCGGATCCAGGGGGCAATCCGGCCATGGCCCCCATTTGAAAAGTGCATGGGACGTGCCCCCCATTTGGTCTAAACAAGTCTTTAACACAATGCAGCGGCGGGAGAGAAAAGCAGGAAACTAGAGACGCCATTACTCCGAGGATGACTGATGACTAAAAAAGTCAACTATTTTGGCGGCTAAAACGGTAGGCCTACATTTTTTCTTGGAAATTGGACGAATGACTAAAAAAAGGTCATCAGATTTTTCGGCGACGAAGAAAAATTTCTGTATCCGCCCTTGCTGCGGGAGGATACAATTTGACATCAATTGAGATTTTCGGGAATATCAACCTCATCCAGGTTTTCTACCACTTCGGGCCCTTCCATTAAGAGTTGTTGCATCATTTGTGCGTCACATTTATCTGGAAGCCTATAAAGCTGCAGTTTGTAAGTTACCAACCTCGCATACTTAGGCGGTAAAAACTAAGAACTACCTGGCGAAACTTCTCTCGAGCGCTTAGGCGTGAAACTCCGATGCAGTGTCCGCGCTGTATGCTAGTCGGGAGCGCTTCCGAGTAGCGAGATTGAAGGAGCTCTATAGAAATGGGGAAATAAATAAATAAATATAAAACTCTTCAGAGTTGCTCCCATTATAGAGGGCTCTAACTTATAAGTTGCAATGCATCAGTGTGTCAATCTTAAGTCAATATGACTTCTGTTTTATATGGCTAATAAATCATCAATCCAATGATTCTTTTTCTTCCTATCAGACAGTATAACTATGCGCTATATATATTAACCTGTCTTAAACAGTGATCTATACAACTTTGCATGATAGTTAATCAGACGCAAGCGAATGTGTATAAACTTGGCCATAGTATGTCTACATATTCATCATAGCATGCAAGTCACCGCACTTAGTCCACACTAAATCGCTTGTGTATACCTGGCTACAATGCAAAGCGTTGATCATTGTTTACAAGAGGCTAGTTTATATAGCGCAAAGTTACCGTCGATTACAAAAGAAATTAATTATTTCAGACTATTAAACACAAATGAAATAAAAGTCAGCTTGAGTTAAATAAGGCACACAGTCGCCGCACACACTGACATATTCCAACCTGCAGCGTCTCTGCATATAGCAGACATAAGTTTAATTATTAATCCATAGAAAGTGTTATTGTTGTGTGAAAATTATTGGTCCTGGCCAACATGGTTCTCCATTCCTCCAGGTTGACCACACTCCACTTTGCTTGGCTGCACTCAGGGTGAGAATTGACGGGGGGGGGTTCAATCCCCCAATCTTTCTTAGAGCCCCATTGTAAAGTCTGTTTTTCACACCCCAATTCCAAGTGTATCTATAGGTCACCCCTCCCGTTATTATTACACAATAAGGATTCTTACACTGGCTGCACTTCTATATACCGACACAATTTCCGTTGATCTGGATAATTATCATAATTATGAATCATAATTATGATGACGACGACGACAACATCCATTGATGCTGAATTTCAGCGGCTGAAAGTCATTCCACTTCATGACTCATGATGCACTGACTTCGTGTACAACGTCACGAGTCGAAGCTAAGCTTGTCACGCTGTGCATGATTATCAGTGACTGTCACGACTGAGTTGGACGATGGCAACGACAAAGTTCGATCATGATTAATGCCCATAACTTGAGATGCCAATAAAATAATGTCTAGAAAACAGTGATGATGATGATGACGATGATGACGACGACGATGACGGTGACGATGACGATGCTGCTGCTGCTGACAATGATGATGATGATGATGATGATGATGATGATGATGATGATGATGACGACGACGACGACGGCGACGACGCTGATGATGATGATGATGATGATGACGATGCTGCTGCTGTTACTGCTGATAATGATGATAATGACGACGACTAAGATAACGATGACAGCGACACTGACGAAGATGATGTTGATGAGGATGAAAGGAAGAGCTTACAGAGTTTTAGACATTTTTATCAAAGTTGTGGCGTTGCCGCGTATACACTCACTAACTGGCAAAAATAACTGTTACTTTCTTACATTTCGAGGAAATTATTGAAGATGAGAATAATTGTCTATAGGGCTCTAGGCCTATACACTATACAGGTATAGAATAGTCTCTACATTGCAGACAAGATAGTCATGATAGACAGAGTTTGAAAGGTTAAATTTTGACCGACTGTGTTGACATTCGGGATGTGAAAGCTTGCATGGAGTTCAAGGGCGTGAAATTCTAGACTGAAATGTCTTTTTCCTGACCTTCGGAAATTATTATGAACCCCGCATATCACGATATGCATGTTGTCAACTGTTCCCTGTGTCACGAAATAGAGTATCCCCCGTATTAATTGTAACCCCCAAATTAAAAAAAGTCGAAAAAACCGCTTCCGTGTGTATTTTTTTTGCAAATTAATTTTCGTCTGCTTTGTTTTGAACAATGACCCTAGCAGGTATGTTTATTCCTACTAGATAATTTGTTTTGCCCTCTTTTTAGAGCACTTAAAACATTTAAAACACTTAAGAACATTCAGAGTCACTAAATAAATTCGAGTTGCCTTTATCTGAGCATTGCTTAGGACACTTAAAACAATATTATTAGAGTCACTTTAAATTTTGGTTACAGCATAATTTTTTTATTATGCGCATTTTTCAAAAAAGGGGATAGAATGATTTATCCCCCGGATAGTATAGACCGGTTAATTCCATAGAATTAATTAATTCCATAGATTAATTCATCCCCCCCGGATAGCTTTCAGGGGGGGGATATACTCCGTTTCGTGTCACCTGCACGTTGTTAATGAAACAAAGTGCTGTTGATGATTAAAAGGACTGCGTGTTCAGCTGTACATTGAGTGCAGAATTATCATCTGCAGCATTTAAAAGAACTCGTGCAATATTAAGAACTGCAAAACGTTAAACTTTGGGAATCCCCAATGAGGGGACATTATTTGCCTATAGGCTATAGCAGTTTGCAATACTACCATTTTAACCATTCGATGTTCACTCTTAAAGATGTGGGTTTATTGATAAGATTGACATTTGTGGGCATTAAAGGTGATTGCTTCTACAAGCCCTGGATCTTCATTCCGTAAGGTATTTAAGCGTACCGGTAGTAGGGTTCTTAATTGCATCGAATGGACTGACTATACAGGAACTAAATGCGCTGGCCTACAGCTTCAACACTGCACACAGTGCATGGTTGTAACACACGCGTAAATGAATAATTATAGATCTAACAACATTAGCAGGTCTATATTCGCCACAATGTTACAACTGTAGAAAGATCACCGCTCCAACTTCCTCCGTCCCTCCCTCAGTCCCCCTCCACCCGTCTCTTCGTCCCTCCCTCCCTCCCTCCCTCTCTACGACTTTCTACGTCCGTCCAAAACTCCAAGTAAGAGCCTTCTGGCACCATGCATTCCGTCGCAGTACACGGGGCAAAACTGTAGCAATTATTCGTGAAAGATGACCGATATAATTGGTTGTATCGTTCCAGACTCACATGCAGATGCTAACTCAATGCACACATTTATAGATTACTTCTCTTAACCTGTCTGTGTGTAGCCTACGTCTGCCTGCCGTCCGTCTGTCCGTCTGCCTGTGCTCCTTTCCATTTGTCTATATTTTTCTGTGAGAAAATGGCCTATATGCGATTGTAGCCTACTTTGGGGTCATTCAGAGCGACCACATTGCAAAGGGTTGTGCTTCTTCGTGTATGGGTAAAGAGTGACTAAAGACTGTATACAAAGGAGGTTGCAGGACATAACTCCAATTGGAATCCAAGTTTATTACGATGCATCGTAGTAATTCATATAAGCCTACAATCCCTACATCTAGGTATGTGCGTGCATCAGTTGTTTGATGTGTTTCGTGCCAAGTTGCGATCACACCACAGTCGACCCGCAGAGATCATCATAATATACCATTTCCAAACGACGTACCAGGACCCGATTGCCTTCTGCATGCATGGCTGTGAAAATGAAAACCAATGTATTATGCACATGAGAAAATGTCTCGTGAATTATGTAATTTATTATTATCTCGAGTCAGGGGCGGATCCAGGGGGGGCCAATCCGGCCATGCCCCCCCCATTTGAAAATTGCATGGAACGTGGCCCCCATTTGGTTTCAACAAGCCATTAAATAAATGTAGCGGGAGAGAAAAACAGGACATCAGGCCCCCATTACAAAATCGTATGGGACGGGCCCCCCCCGTTCGATTTAGCGGTTGAAATGGTATCTTCTTTTCCCGGAAAATTGGTCGATGACTAAAAAAAGGTCATCAACTTTTTTGGCGGCGAAAATCACAAAAAACAAAAAAAATCCCTGTCCCACCAACAAGACCGAAAATTTTGGCCTCCCCTTCGAAACGATCTGGATCCGCCACTGTCTAGAGAATTATGCTTTTAACTTCGTGTCAGAATTGGGCTGTAAATTAGATGAAGGTAGTTACTATTGAAAAGGAAGCAGGGTCTTATTCAAATATATAGGGACCTATAGATGAGACCCAAATGGGCTGCACCCTATCTCGAGGTGCATGACCGTCGGAGTGACAGGTCACAAAATAGTCTTATGTGGGCATGGTAGCAGGGAAGTCATGAGATCTTCAGTTTGGAACAATAATAATAATAATGGTAGTAATAATAAAAACTTACTCACTCATTCACTCTCATACCCACTTCCAGTGATAGAAGTCGGTTGTATCTCTTATTATCATCCAAACGATGGAAGGCGATGTACGCATCGCTGAATAATTATAGCCTTACTTCCACCAATGAGCTAGGGGTGTCTCTGGGCCGTTTATTGACCTTGAACGACCCAGGCTTCATCCTGAAATGAGGACTTCTGGAGCCAAAACAACGCCCGTTTCTTCTCACCCCCATTTGACTCACAGTACTCTAATAGTTCCAGAGTTCAACGGTCACTAGGTTGGCAATTAGCCGTGCGATTACACCAACGATCGACCTGACAAAGCACCTCTCTCCCGTCCCCCGCCACCTTAGGCCATAGACTTCTAGATACATTAATATGGTGTCAATGTATCTAGATGTTTATGCCCGTAGCAAACCCAGACTGACCCGCCCTCTGCAGATGCAATTAGGCTCCTTCACTCCCTCCACTTCAAAGGTCGGCTAATGAGGATCGGGGCTGAGCAGGATCTACCCCCGCCTTCAAACCATCCTGGGAATAAAGGAAGAGACCAAGTTCAATCTCTGACCTACTTCGACACCCAAAGGCTGCAAAACGCGAAATTTAATCTAATCTTTGTCTGCAATGTCACTGAAGATTCGATGATCATCATCGAATCTTCAGTGACATTGCAGACAAAGATTAGATTAAATTTCGCGTTTTGTGTGACAATCTTGTGACAATGCTTGTTACTGATTTATGAAAATACAAAGCTACTTGCAGCATCTTCCAACGTTTGGTATCTACCATTCAACGCGGTTCAAACCGTTCAATTTTAGCGAGGCCTTTTTGCTCAGCCACGACTTGACGAATAATATTGAAATCCGTTCCAGACGTTCTTTAAAAAGTAATAAAAATGAATATAAAAATTATAAATAGTAAAAACAATAATAATAACAACAACTTTATTTTATACAATGGATATACGAAATTTCTTCGAGGAGTCCTGTATACTTCAAGGCAAAAATTGAAAATTAAAACAATAACTATAATAGAATTTATAGCTGTAGTAGTAGCCGTAGCAGTAGTAATAGCAACTTTTATCGCCCCACACAATGGGGATTGACCCTTTGTCTTGCCCATTACGTTCTGTGGTTTAAGAGTTAAGACTAGACGACAAAGCCGTGGGAATTGCAGTATGACCTCAGATTTGGGGTCAACATCTGTGCGCCTCATGGTTTTCTATTCGGGACCCTGGTCAAGGTCAATGACTCTCATGGTCTTTCGTATATACTCCCTGGAACAAGATGGAGCCGCAGTGGTCTGATCAGTCGTCATCTTCGTAGCGCGAGGACGGACAGAACAGTCTGACGTCCTCAGCTTAATCCAATGCGGAGCCACGTTTTGATATGGAATGCCATCGTAAATGACACTCTGGCCGCATCCTGCACCTTCTTCCATTCACACAGACCAGCGCAGACAAATAACAGCAGATATGGGAAATAAGCCAAACACAACACACTCGTTTTCAAAACTACTACTTTGTCTAGCTGGTGTTTGAGACTTTCGGTCCAAATAAACATCGGCCTGCTTTGAATTTGCAACAGCAGATAATTATAGCTTACTGCTGAAGTTAGCCTACATTCAATACATTCAATGCGATACCATGCTGAAGTCATTAAATTTGGAATTACAAATTCGTACTTTGGACCAAAATATTATCAAACAATCTCAAGTGATTACTTTTTATGGCCCACCCTGTAAAATAGCGAGGTGTACATTTATATTGATAATATTTATGTATTATAATAATGTGCCTTCGTGTTATAATTCAAATGAAATTACTTAACTCTGTGGGGCATCATATATAATAATTACGGCTCTCAGACGGAGTGGCCACATTATTAATGGCTGAGTACCGTTACTTTGCGGACATTACATTTGAGATTGCATGATATACGTGGTCTACTACGCCAGACAATTCATGCCCCCTCATAATGGTTTTTCAGCTCACTTCGTGTCATGACCAACGGACTCCCGTTGTCGTTCTTCAGTGCAACCTGATTCACCGGTGGTCCGGCTGTCTAGTTGTTGCTGTTGTCGATCTGTTGCTGCGTGTTGCTTCTACCTCAACTGAAACAATTTGCAACTGATATTGGTAAAAGGCGCCTAAAAAGATAATGAGTCATGATTTGCATAGCTTACATTGCAGTGCTCTGACCCTGTGCATTGGTGTGCAAAGTAGGCCAAGTGGTCTTTTGAAATCTTTTGTTTGGGATATTATCTGATTACTGATGAAATTATTGTTTTTAATTGATTGGCATGCATGCAGGTGTCACGAAATAGAGTATCCCCCGTGTTAATTGTATCCCCCCAAATTAAAAAAAGTCGAAAAAACCGCTTCCGCGATTTTTTCCCAAAATTAATTTTCCTCTGCTTTGTTTTGAACAATGACACTAACAGGTATGTTTATTCCTACTAGATAATTTTTTGCCCTGTTTTTCGAGCACTTAAACATTTAAAACACTTAAGAACACTCAGAGTCACTAAATAAATTCGAGTTGCCTTTATCTGAGCATTGCTTAGGACACTTAAAACAATTAGAGTCACTTTATATTTTGATTATAGCATAATTCTTTTATTATGCGCATTTTTCAAAAAAAGGAGATAGAATGGTTTATCCCCCCGGATAGTATAGACCGGTTAATTGCACCCGAAGGGATAGATTAAATCATCCCCCGGGATAGCTTTCAGAGGCGATACTCCGTTTCGTGTCACAGCATAAATACACAAAAGTCCAAGATTAGGAGTTTAGGTGCTTATCATAATCGTAATAGTAAACTCCAAATTTCTGAGGCGCCACTATTTTGTTGTCATAAGCCAAGCGTCTAGGTATACACCTCATTTACCAGTGCTGCGTCTTGTCAGATGGGTATCCTCACTGGCGGAGACCTAGGGGGGGACAGCGGGGGACGGTCCCCCTCAATGGAAGCGTTGGGGGGGACGGCCCATGCATTTGTCCCCCCCAATGTTTAAGCGCTAGGGCATTTACACAAACGTCAGTAGAGTTCTAGAGAAAGAAAACTTTAGCAGATGAAGTTCATATTTCTAATGAAATGAATTCCCGAGCAATCCGGGCTCTAACCAATAGTTATATAGTCCCACGTTGAATAGTTTGCAAACATTTTACTGTGTGGATAAGATACCTCTTTTAACATGTAATTGGTTAGTATAAAAACCTTGCCAACACCCAATTTTGAAGTACAGTTGTTTGGTTTTGATTAGTTTGTTTGGTATAACAAAGTATGACCTGAGAATGTTTCATTTATGTGACAATGTATTCAAAACCTGATCATGAATGTGTTTTGTGGTTGCAGTGTTGTTATTGGTGCTGTTAATATTGAATGTCATGCTATTGTAACATGATTGTATTAGAATATCGTTTGTCGTCTTTGCTCTTGTTAGAGCAAAATAATATCTCATATTAACCTGTTTGAGAATTTCTTTTACTGAAATGTAGAAGTGATGAATCAAATTTGTATTAAGAATAGCAATCAAGCAAATTTTGTGACATGTCTTGCAAATGACAATCACTGCAGACAATAAATGAATATAACCAAACAAATTGGTTTGCACATAAAAATGTTTTTACCATTGGACCTTTAACTTCGCCATTATAGAAACTTGTAACCTTGTAGTTCATGTTATTAACTGTTAACTATTCTGCTGTTAAATATGAACACTAATGATGATGAACAATAATATTATGTTAAGCCTAAGACAACGAAAAACGACATTGTTATGACAACGTTATATGGTGTATTTTGGACGCCATGAATTCATTGTTACTGCACTGTAAAAGCTGTAAATTGTCGTCAACGGCCTTTGATGTCAAACGACGACGTTAAACTTTGGTTTAAATAAAATTAAACGTCACAACTGATATAAAATTTATAAACTCCATCAGGAAAAGAGAAGTTCAAATTACCCGACTTAGGATGTGGCATGTCCTTAATAACACTTGATGATATAGGTGAAAGCACAACAGACCTGTGTTCTAAATGCCAATTGCCTGAAACAACTGAGCATACGCTGCTTGCGTGTTTAACGAATGATATATCAATCTTACTATTTAAAAAATGCGAGGAGAAAAAAGTGGAATGCACTGTTAAAAATCTTTAAAGACGTCAAAAGCCTTTGTAGCAATAAGATGTCGTTAAACTTCTGATTAATAATAATAAATAACGCCACAACGTCATAATCGGGCTTCTGCTACATTCCCCTCAGATTTCCTTCCGGCTCGAATCAACATCCAGTTGGACATTTGGAATAATATGGAAAGGAAGTAAGTTAGTATGTAAGTATTTTGTTTATAACTCCTCTTGAAAGCGAACAATGGGATATAGAACATCGTTATTATACATCGGATTAGCAATAGGTAATAAAAACGTACGATTTAAAATCCCAAGTTAAATATAATATAATTACTAAACTATAATCATCAAACAAGTTAACTATTATTTTCTAAACAGAGAATTCCAATTGGAAATGTCTCTTACACACCTCTTTTAACTTTGCCAAACTATTATCATCAAACAAATTAACTATTATTTTTTAACAGAGAATTCTAATTGGATGTCTCTTACACACCTCTTTTAACTTACTAAACTATTATAATCAAACAAGTGAACTATTATTTTTTTACAATTGGTCAAGTGACTCAAGTGCCATGCTCTAAAGGGCTGTAATATGCTGAGAAAATGTCTGTCCAGGGTAACGGCCTCTGTTGTCATGGACAATGGTCAAATCGGATCCATCCATTTTTTTAACAGAGAATTCCAATTGGAGATGTCTCTTACACACCTCTTTTAACATACTAAACTTTTATCATCAAACAAGTTAACTATTTTTTTAAAGAGAGAATTCCAATTGGAGATGACACACCTCTTTTAACTTACTATACTTTATCATCAAACAAGTTAACTATTTTTTTAAAGAGAGAATTCTAATTGAAGATGTTTCTTACACACCTCTTTTAACTATACTAAACTATTATCATCAAACAAATTAACTATTATTAATGTTTTAAACTGAGAATTCCAATTGGAGATATCTCTTGCACACCTCTTTTTAACTTTTCTAAACTGTTATCATCAAACAAGTTAGCTATTATTAATGTTTTAAACTGAGAATTCCAATTCGAGATGTCTCTTATACACATCTTTTAATTTTACTAAACTTATATCATCAGACAAGTTAACTATTATTTTTAAACAGAGAATTATAATTGGAGATGTTTCTTACACAACTCTTTTAACTGTACTAAACTTATATCATCAAACAAATTAACTATTATTTTTTTAACACAGAATTCCAATTTGAGATGTCTCTTACGCACCTCTTTTAACTTTACTAATCTTATATCATCAAACAAGTTAACTATTATTTTTTTAAACAGAGATTTCCAATTGGAGATGTCTCTTGCACACCTCTTTCAACTTTACCGAACTATTATCATCAAACAAATTAACTATTATTTTTTTAACAAAGAATTCCAAATGGAGATGTCTCTTACACAACTCTTTTAACTTTACTAAACTATTATCATCAAACTAAGTTAACTATTTTTTTAAACAGAGAATCTCTATTGGAGATGTCTCTTACACACCTCTTTTAACTTTACTAAACAATTATCAATTCAAAGCATTTCGACATTGGCATTTTTTTTGGTTCAGTGCCTTGCTCTTAAGTGCTGTAATATGCCGAGCAAATTTCTGTCCAGGGTAACGGCCTCTGTTGTCATAGACCCTGGTCAAATCGGATCCATCCATTGGCAGGACACTTGAAGTCTTAAACAAAGACTAAAAGCACTAAAATGAAGAGGAAATTTGTTAATATGACTACCTGAAATGCTACCATTGTAGTGCTGAAAAACCAAACTTTTTCGATGTTTGGGGGCATATCTCCCTGCCCAAACCCTCCCCTGCGAGGCGCTTCGTGCCTCGGCGATCGTCATTCGGCCGCTCGTCCGTCCCCCCCAAAGTTCGGATTAGGTCTCCGCCTATTGGTATCCTGCAGAGAACAATGTTCAGTGCGGTCGGAGTGTGGTTGCCATACCATACTAGACAGCAGAGACACTGCATTGAGAGAAGAAGCAGAGTGGCTGTTGAGGATGAGAACGCTGTGAACGCTACGGACGAGACGCCAATGAGTGGGTCGATAAAAGGAGAGGAATGTTTGAAAAAGTGGCACAATTTATTTATATATATTTTATATAGCGCTATTCAAAAATATGACAGAGCGACGGCGGCCTTCAAACAGCCCGACGTCTACTTAGTCAACTTGCAGCTTATTTGATCCAGGCCAAAATCAGCTACGTCCGTCGTCCCAGCGTGTTGCACAATAATATATTTCGCATGCATGTGGTTCCGATTGACCCGTGCGCCGCTTCCCCAGGGCTCCTTCCGTACACTCACGCAGGCGTCGGCTGCTCGTGCGGGACAAAGTCTAGGGAGTGGCCCTGACTCTCTGCACCTACACGCTCCGTTGGAAAGCAGAGGAATGCAGTCGAGGCTGCAGACAACCATTTGAATAATGTCTGTCTGTTAGCAAATCATTTGCCATCCGCTCACTGGAAGCTTTCATCTGACAGCGCAGGCGGGCCACCCATGAGTTACTGCAGGTGGCGCCGTAGAGTTAGATCTCTGACGGCAGCAGACAATACTGTGTTGTTAGAAACAAGCGCGTAGCCTACCTACTCTGGTAATGCCAGGATAGAAGAGGAGGACGAGGAGGACTAGGAGGACGGAACTCCGCCACTGGTTGCACTCTGTCAGTGCCAGTCCCAAGTCTGGATAAAGGAGGAGGGCGTCGCTAATGGTCTTTGTTACCAAACAGGGACGTCAAACTGCAAATACCACCACCACGAAGAGGACAAGGAGGACGAGGAGAAGGTGGACTATGGTAATCATCATCTCAGAGTAACTAAACAGCGTTTGTGAGCTTCACGATCGGTGAGGGAGGAGGAGGCTGATTGCCATTTACCAGCCGTCATACATTATTAAGTCGAGGCTAAAAATTGTGTTGACAGGTTGCCTTCACCTTAGGACCGTGCTTCCCAATCTTTTCGGTCTCGAAACTCATTTTATCCAAACACTTTTTGATGGAACTCCTACCTAATTAAAACATATTTTTACTAAAAATATGCATGGCATCTGAATACAGATCGAAATAGGTTCAGAGTGCATGTGGACACTAACCGCCCGCAGAAGAGGAGGACGAGGAGAAGGTGTACGGTGGTAATCATCATCTCAGAGTAACTAAACAGCGTTTGTGAGCTTCAGTATCGGTGAGGGAGGAGACTGATTGCCATTTACCAGCCATCATAAATTATTAAGTCGAGGCTAAAAAAACTGTGTTGGCAGGTTGCCTTCACCTTAGGCCGCGCTTCCCAATCTTTTTGGTCTCGAAACTCATTTTATCCAAATACTTTTTGATGGAACTCCTACCTAATTAAAACATATTTTTACTAAAATTAGGCCTATGCATGGCATCTGAATACAGATCGGTATCAGGGCCGGATTAACAAATGTGGGGGCCCTGTTCGGTAAAACTGTGGGGCCCCAATGGTACAGACTCACTGAAAAAGGACACACAATTGACACAAAACGTGTTATATTCAACAAATCAACGCTCGTCTATTAGTAATTCGATCCTTCTTTTTTACATTATGAACGTGTCTTTTTATATTCCAGTCTAGTGTTAAAGTATTCATCTATTGCCGTTTAAGAATATAAGATTCAGACTTTTTAATCAGGGCATAAAGTAAACTGTGCAGGAGCGATTTAAGCCCTAAATAAATTCTTGGTAGGGAACATATTCTGGCAGTCTTGTGGCAGGACAACGACAAGCAAACAGTAGCGGCGCTAGTGGGGCTAGGGGTGCTAAGCTCCCCTAAAAAAGCCATCCATTTTCCCCCATGTAACAATAGAATATTCGCACGATTACCCCCCTCAGCTCCCCCCCAAACAACCGTAAAGGCACGCACGAGGTTTGACAGACAGTTTGGCGGATATAAAAAGGGCCATTTTCGAAGATTTCGATCAAATGAAAAAAAGTCGGCAGAAATTTTGATGGATAAATTTTCTTCGGATTTTGGCCGATGACTAAAAAAAGGTCGTGAGAAATTTCCCACAAATCCAGCCCCCCAAAACTGAAATCCTGGCGCCGCCACTAAAGGCAAAGGATTTGTACTAGAGCATTAATTTTGCCCTGATTTGTCCTGTGGCGCCGCCACTGATCCCACACTAACCAGTGTTTAATCTAGTCCCCCTCCTCTGGGGGGGGAAATTGAGGTTTCTGGGGAGGGAGACAATTGAGCGTCCGAAGGACGCTCGTGATGCGCATAGCACCGAGACTGGGAGGGGGAGGGGTATGGAGAGGGGATGCGCCCCTCCCCATCAGAAACTTTTTGAATTTCCACATTGCAATGACAGCATTTTAAGGGGTCATCTTTGCAAAAAAGCTGTACTTTTTCAGTGACCCATTAGAAACTTTCTGAATGTTCACATTGCAATGGCAGCATTTTAAGGTGTCATCTTAACAAAATAGCTGTTGGCTACTTTTTCAGTGACCCATTAGAAACTTTTTGAATTTCCACATTGCAATGGCTGCATTTTAAGGTGTCGTCTTAACATGATAGTATATCATATATTATAGTAGTAAATAATGTAATTGTAATCATATAATAATAAATAATATCACGGTATATTATAACACTTCATGTCAAACAATGATGAAACCAGTAACTAAAAACCAATATCATTTCGTCAAATTTTTCTGGGGGGGGAAGTCAATCCTGGGGGGGAACTTCCCCCCCCAGAGGCGCCTAGATTAAACACTGCACACTAACATAGACCTATATTTTTGCGTTTACGTAAGTAGTAGACTTAAGTCGTAAACGCAAAGAGTGAATAATGCAGGGGCGGATCCATGGGTGCCAAACCGGCCAAGCCCCCATTTAAAAAGTGCATGGAACGTGCCCCCCACCATTTGTTTTCAACAGGCCATAAAATCAATGCAGCGGGAGAGAAAAGAAGGATACTAGAGAGGCCATAGTATATTTATTGCTTGCAGAGATTACATGTACTTCGACCAGGAAGACTGATGACTTAAAAAAGGTCATCAGTTACCGGCATTTGACAGGGAAAACTGGTTGTATATTTTTTCCCAGACATTTCGGCCAAACGACTAAAGAAGGTCATTAGATTTTTTCTGACAAAGATAACCGAAAATGTTGGCCCTCATCGAAAATTTCTGTATTCGCCCCTGGAATAATGATACCATTTCAATTCTCCTTAACGCAAAATACCGAAATTTCGGGTCGATGGAAGCCGGAGTGAGAATGGCGGAGTGGGAACGGGGTTAGGCGTGGCTGGGCCCTGGGGACAAAAACTTATATTTCCCGGACAACGCCTCGGTAATTCAGGTAGTAAACGAATAAGGCGAACGATATAGCATTGGCACAAAGTGTAGTCGCTAGGCGGCGCCACGTGACGATACAAGGCCGATCGACCACACCGATGCTGGTGACCAGCATTGGTCATTTCCTATTGTTATATTTTGCGTTCGCTGAAAGAATTTAGAGATGCAATAATAGCAGACTCAACCACGAGAATTAAGTAGCCATACTGCCAATTTTTCAATGTACACCGACCGCGATTTGGCTGTATTTTTGCATAAAAAAAACGAATAAAGCGACCGAGGCAAAGCCTCTTATGTATTCGCTACGCGGCGCCACGTTACATTGCGAGGCGAAGCCTTGCAATAAATATTAGGATTAAGCACACACCATAGGCGGGGCACGGTAGCGCATTGGATAAGAGACCAGGCAGACGAGGCAGACCATGCAGACAAGGCAGACCAGGTTGATCACCGCGCAGTGATTTCAGTTCAGTGAGTTGAGTGTCACACACGCAATATACAAGGTCACACACGCAATATACAAGGTCACACACGCAGTGTGTAAAGTCACACACCAAGCGTGTAAGGTCACACACGCAATATACAAGGTCACACACGCAGCGTGTAAGGTCACACACGGAGTTTGTAAGGTCACACACGCAATATACAAGGTCACACACGCAATATGTAAGGTCACACACGCAGTGTGTAAGGTCACACACGCAATGTGTAAGGTCACACACGCAATATGTAAGGTCACACACGCAGTGTGTAAGGTCACACGCAATATTCAAGGTCACACACGCAGTATGTAAGGTAACACATGCAGTGTGTAAGGTCACACACGCTATATACAAGGTCACACACGCAGTGTGTAAGGTCACAAACGTAGCGTGCAAGGTCACACAGGCCATATGCAAGGTCACACACGCAGTGTGTAAGGTCACACACGCAATATGCAAGGTCACACACGCAATATGTAAGGTCACACACGCGGTATACAAGGTCACACACGCAATATACGAGGTCACACACGCAATATGTAAGGTCACACACGCAGTGTGTAAGGTCACACACGCAATATGGAAGGTCACACACGCAATATACAAGGTCACTAGGCCATTTCATTTATGTATGGGGAAAAAATTTTGTTTAAAAATTTATGGTGCACTCCTCCTATATTGTTTCTAATGGCAAAATGTGAATGTTCACCAAATTTTAGGTCATTTCGTGGTGTTTTGACCCCCGCCCAACACGATCAACTGATTTAGTTAATAAATCATTGTTTTCCTGCATGAAAAAATGTTTGTAATATAGGACAGTTTACCATACAAAGAATACAAACTACATATATAGAAACTAACAAGTTTGGTAATAGTGTAGGCCTATACACATTACACAATGATATCATGTCAAGTCACTTTACTGAATTTAAGGTTTTTGTGGAGGAGAAGGTTAACTTCTTTAATTGTCTCTTTTTGAAAGTTGGGAATTTCTTTGCGTTGATATTCGACCATTTGCAATAAAAACTGTTTTTGTGTTTCATCATTGGTAACACCAGTTGAGAAGTCTTGGATTAGTTTCACAGCCCGTTCCTACCGATCATTCACCACTTTGACATGCCGCACATTATGTAGGCCTATCAGCTTCCTGGTAATTGGGATCATTATGCCATTCACTAACAGGTTTTCCTAGCCAGTCGGCGCCAATTCCCATGCTGTGAAACAAGAACCAGGATTTGGGCCCAATAAGGGATGATAGCTTTGTGCTGTGGCTCAGAATAGGAAACGTCTAGGTCTAGGAATTCGGAGCAATGTTCGAGCAATCTATACTGTCTTACTGAAGTGGAAAGCCTGTTTGAAAAGAGAGAGAATACAGCACATTCTTCTGTTAAGTACCAGAAGTACCTTTCCAAAGCTTTCATGGCTGTATTGGCAACTTGTGGATCATGCTTGCAATGCTTGTACAAGTCATGCCATAGCTTGAGATCATTATACCCTGCATCAGCCCCAATGGATGAAGAGAACCAGTTTTCAACGTAGAATAGCGCATTAAATTTACATAGTGCTTCCAATTTGCTGATCATGTCCTTGTCATATCCTGCCTGAGCACTGAAAGCCAACAGCTTTGCAGGATACAAAATGGATATCATCCATCGAGCATGATGCGCTACTCCTGGCTTCAGCCAGTGTTTTCCTCTTTCAGGTGTCTCACCCAGAAGTATCAACATTAATTCAGCACATTCCCAATAGTCAGCGCGAGGTAGCAAGTTCTTTTTATTTGGAGTAGAAAATATTCTCTTCAGTGACTGTATAGAATTTTCCATAGTGCGTTTCAAAGACCTGTCTTTGATTTCCAGGGTTTTAAAACCAGCTTCTGTGTTAATTGTTGGCCAAATAGAATCTCTGAATTGTATGAAATTGGTGTTGTCAGGGCCTGATGTTGCACCAAACAAGTCTTTGTGAACTGAACTCAAGATTCTTTCAAATATGTGATGCCGACAAGCCACCTATGAGTCACGCTTCAGGCACTTCTCTATCATCCTTTCTAATATATAAGCAATGGGCAGTTTGGGGTGGATGAAATTGGAGGAACTACTTCCTGACGTGGTTCTTTTTTTCATATATTCACTTCTTGCTGCCATGGTTACAGCCTCTAAAAGGTAAAGCAAAAATTTTACAATTTGCTACCATGTTGTCAATGTCCGTTTTGAACACAAAGCTACTTTTTAGGTGGGCGGGGGTCAAAACACGGCCTAGAGACCTGAAAATTTGCAGGCAATTATGTTTCAGTAATAGTAACAATATGGCAGGAGTGCACAAGGAACATTCTAAAAAAATTTTTTTTGCAATGGCCTAAAGGTCACACACGCAATATACAAGATCACACACGCAATATGTAAGGTCACACACGCAATATGTATGGTCACGCACGCAGTGTGTAAGGTCACACACGCCATATGCAATGTCACACACGCAGTGTGTAAGGCCACACACGCAATATGTAAGGTCACACACGCAATATGTAACGTCACACACGGAGTGTGTAAGGTCACAGATGCAATATGTAAGGTCACACACGCAGCGTGTAAGGACAAACACGCAGTGTGTGAGGTCACACACGCAATATGCAAAGTCACACACGCAATATGTAAGGTCACACACGCAGTGCGTAAGGTCACACACGCAAAATGCAAAGTCACACACGCAATATGTAAGGTCACACACGCAATAAACAAGGTAACACGCAATATACAAGGTCACACACGCAATGCTTAAGGTCACACACGCAGTGTGTAAGGTCACACACGTATTCAATGAGCAACACCAATATATTCAATATATTCAATCAACAACACCAATATATTCAATATAATCAATCAACAACACCAATATAATCAATATATTCAATCAACAACACCAACATAATCAATATATTCAATCAACAACACCAATATATTCAATATATTCAATCAACAACATCAATATGTTAAATTTATTCAATCAACAACATCAATATATTCAATATATTCAGTCAACAACACCAATATATTCAAAATTTTCAATCGACGACACCAATATATTCAATACATTCAATCAACAACATCAATATATTCAATATATTCAATCAGCAACACCAATATATTCAATATATTCAATAAAAAACACCAATATATTCAATATATTCAATATATTCAATCAACAACACCAATATATTAAATATATTCAATCAGCAACACCAATATATTCAATCAACAACATCAATATAATCAATATATTCAATCAGCAACACCATTATATTCAATATATTCAATCAACAACACCAACATATTCAGTATTTTCAATTAACAGCACCAAAATTATCAATTTATTCAATCAACAACACCAATATATTCAATATATTCAATCAACAACACCAATATATTCAATATATTCAATCAGCAACACCAATATATTAAATATATTCAATCAGCAACATCAATAGATTAAATTTATTCAATCAACAACATCAATATATTCAATATATTCAGTCAACAACACCAATATATTCAACATTTTCAATCAACGACACCAACATATTCAATATATACAATCAACAACACCAATATATTCAAAATTTTCAATCAACAAATCCAATATATTCAATATATTCAATCAACAACATCAAGATATTCAATATATTCAATCAACAACGCCAATATTTTCAATATATTCAATCAAAAACACCAATATATTCAATATATTCAATCAACAACACCAGTATATTCGATTTATTCAATCAACAACACCAATTTATTCAATTTATTCAATCAACAACACCAATATTCTCAATTTATTCAATCAACAACACCAATATATTCAATTTTTTCAAACAGCAACACCAATATATTCAATAAATTCAATCAACAACACCAACATATTCAATTTATTCAATCAAAAACACCAATATATTCAATATATTCAATATATTCAATCAAGAACACCAGTATATTCGATATATTCAATCAACAACACCAATATATTCAATGTGTTCAATCAACAACATCAATATATTCAATATATTCAATCAACAACATCAATATATTCAATATTTTCAATCAACAACACCAATATATTCAATCTATTCAATCAACAACACCAATATATTCAATATATTCAATCAACAACACCAATATATTCAATTTATTCAATCAACGACACCAATATATTCCATATATTCAATCAACAACACCAATATATTCAATATTTTCAATCAACAACACCAATATATTCAATGTATTCAATCAACAACACCAATATATTCAATATATTCAATCAACAACAACAATTTATTCAATTTATTCAATCAACGACACCAATATATTCCATATATTCAATCAACAACACCAATATATTCAATATTTTCAATCAACGACACCAATATATTCAATATATTCAATCAACAACATCAATATATTCAATATATTCTGTCAACAACACCAATATATTCAAAATATTCAATATATTCAATCAACAACACCAATATGTTCAATATATTCAATCAACAACATCAATATATTCAATATATTCTGTCAACAGCACCAATATATTCAATATATTCAATATATTCAATCAACAACACCAATATGTTCAATATATTCAATATATTCAATCAACAACACCAAAATATTCAATATATTCAATCAACAACATCAATATATTCATTATATTCAATCAACAACACCAATATATTCAATATATTCAATCAACGACACCAACATATTCAATATATTCAATCAACAACACCAATATATTCAATATATTCAATCAACAACATCAATATATTCAATATATTCAATCAACAACATCAATATATTCAATATATTCAATCAACAACACCAATATATTCAATATATTCAATCAACAACATCAATATATTCAATATATTCAATCAACAACACCAATATATTCAATATATTCAATCAACAACACCAATATATTCAATATATTCAATCAACAACATCAATACATTCAATATATTCAATCAACAACATCAATATATTCAATATATTCAATAAACAACACCAATATATTCAATATATTCAATCAACAACACCAATATATTCAATATATTCAATCAACGACACCAATATATTCAATATATTCAATCAACAACATCAATATATTCAATATATTCTGTCAACAACACCAATATATTCAATATATTCAATATATTCAATCAACAACACCAATATGTTCAATATATTTAATATATCCAATCAACAAAACCAATATATTCAATATATTCAATCAACAACACCAATATATTCAATATATTCAATCAACGACACCAATATATTCAATATATTCAATCAACAACATCAATATATTCAATATATTCTGTCAACAACACCAATATATTCAATATATTCAATCAACAACATCAATATATTCAATATATTCAATCAACAACACCAATGTATTCAATGTATTCAATCAACAACATCAATATATTGAATATATTCAATCAACAACATCAATATATTCAATATTTTCAATCAACCACACCAATATATTCAATATATTCAATCAACAACATCAATATATTCAATATATTCAATCAACAACACCAATATATTCAATATATTCAATCAACAACACCAATATATTCAATATATTCAATCAACAACATCAATATATTCAATATATTCAACAAACAACATCAGTATATTCAATATATTCATTCAACAACACCAACATAATCAATATATTCAATCAACAACACCAATATATTCAATAATTTCAATCAACGACACCAATATATTCAATATATTCAATCAACAACATCAATATATTCAATATATTCTGTCAACAACACCAATATATTCAATATATTCAATATATTCAATCAACAACACCAATATGTTCAATATATTCAATAAATTCAATCAACAACACCAATATATTCAATATATTCAATCAACAACATCAATATATTCAATATATTCAATCAACAACACCAATATATTCAATGTATTCAATCAACAACATCAATATATTCAATATATTCAATCAACAACATCAATATATTCAATATTTTCAATCAACAACACCAATATATTCAATGTATTCAATCAACAACACCAATATATTCAATATATTCAATCAACAACATCAATATATTCAATATATTCAATCAACAACATCAATATATTCAATATATTCAATCAACAACAAAAATATATTCAATATATTCAATCAACAACACCAATATATTCAAAATATTCAATCAACAACATCAATATATTCAATATATTCAACAAACAACATCAATATATTCAATATATTCAATCAACAACACCAATATATTCAATTTATTCAATCAACGACACCGAAATATTCCATATATTCAATCAACAACACCAATATATTCAATATTTTCAATCAACGACACCAATATATTCAATATATTCAATCAACAACGTCAATATATTCAATATATTCTGTCAACAACACCAATATATTCAATATATTCAATATATTCAATCAACAACACCAATATGTTCAATATATTCAATCAACAACACCAATATATTCAATATATTCAATCAACAACATCAATATATTCAATATATTCAATCAACAACATCAATATATTCAATATATTCAATCAACAACACCAATATATTCAATATATTCAATCAACAACATCAATATATTCAATATATTCAATCAACAACACCAATTTATTCAATATATTCAATCAACAACATCAATATATTCAATATATTCAATCAACAACATCAATATATTCAATATATTCAATCAACAACACCAATATATTCAATATATTCAATCAACAACATCAATATATTCAATATATTCAATCAACAACATCAATTTATTCAATATATTCAATCAACAACACCACAATATTCAATATATTCAATGAACAACATCAATATATTCAATATATTCAATCAACAACATCAATATATTCAATATATTCAATCAACAACACCAATATATTCAATATATTCAATCAACAACATCAATATATTCAATATATTCAATCAACGACATCAATATATTCAATATATTCAATCAACAACACCAATATATTCAATTTATTCAATCAACGACACCGAAATATTCCATATATTCAATCAACAACACCAATATATTCAATATTTTCAATCAACGACACCAATATATTCAATATATTCAATCAACAACGTCAATATATTCAATATATTCTGTCAAGAACACCAATATATTCAATATATTCAATATATTCAATCAACAACACCAATATGTTCAATATATTCAATCAACAACACCAATATATTCAATATATTCAATCAACAACATCAATATATTCAATATATTCAATCAACAACATCAATATATTCAATATATTCAATCAACAACACCAATATATTCAATATATTCAATCAACAACATCAATATATTCAATATATTCAATCAACAACACCAATTTATTCAATATATTCAATCAACAACACCACAATATTCAATATATTCAATCAACAACATCAATATATTCAATATATTCAATCAACAACATCAATATATTCAATATATTCAATCAACAACACCAATATATTCAATATATTCAATCAACAACATCAATATATTCAATATATTCAGTCAACGACATCAATATATTCAATATATTCAGTCAACAACACCAATATATTCAATATTTTCAATCAACGACACCAATATATTCAATATATTCAATCAACAGCACCAATATATTCAATATATTCAATCAACAACACCAATATATTCAATATATTCAATCAACAACACCAATATATTCAATATATTCAATAAAAAACACTAGTATATTCAATATATTCAATATATTCAATCAACAACACCAATATATTCAATTTATTCAATCAACAACACCAATGTATTCAATATATTCAATATATTCAATCAACCACACCAATATATTCAATATTCAATCAACGACATCAATATATTCAATATATTCAGTCAACAACACCAATATATTCAATATTTTCAATCAACGACACCAATTTATTTAATATATTCAATCAACAACACCAATATATTCAATATATTCAATCAACAACACCAAAATTTTCAATATATTCAATCAACAACTCCAATATATTCAATATATTCAATAAAAAACACCAATATATTCAATATATTCAATATATTCAATCAACAACACCAATATATTCAATATATTCAATCAACAACACCAATATATTCAATATATTCAATCAGCAACACCAATATATTCAATATATTCAATCAACAACACCAATATGCTCAATATAGTCAATCAACAACACCAATATATTCAATATATTCAATCAGCAACATCAATATAATAAATATTTTCAATCAGCAACACCAATATATTCAATATATTCAATCAACAATACCAACATATTCAATATATTCAATATATTCAATCAACACACTTATATATTCAATATTTTCAATCAACAACACCAATTCATTCAATATATTCAATCAACAACATCAATATATTAAATATATTCAATCAGCAACGCCAATTTATTCAATTTATTCAATCAACAGCACCAATAAATCCAATATATTCAATCAACAACCCCAATATATTCAATATATTCAATATATTCAATCAACGACACCAATATATTCAATATTTTCAATCAACAACACCAATATATTCAATATATTCAATCAACAACAGCAATATATTCAATATATTCAATCAACAACACCAATATATTCAATATTCTCAATCAACAACACCAATATATTCAATATATTCAATATATTCAATCAACAGCACCAATGTATTCAATATTTTCAATCAACAACACCAATATATTCAATATATTCAGTCAACAACACCAATATATTCAATATATTCAATATATTCAATCAACAGCACCAATGTATTCAATATATTCAATCAACAACACCAATATTAACACTTATTAATGAAATTAATCTGGATGGAAATTTAACGAATGACCCTTTAGTTATGGCTGAAAAATTCAACTCATATTTTACAGGCTTAGCGAAATCTTTATCATCCAAAATCCCCCCATCTGAGAAATGCTTTCAAGACTATCTCCACCCATCCTCCTCTAATTCCTTTGCCCTACTTTCAACTACCTCCCAGGAAATATTAGCAATTAATAACTCTCTTAAATCGACTCACAGTTCTGGCACTGATGATTTAAATCCTATGATATTATCACCGGTTATGGAACTTCTTGCCAGTCCGCTGGCTGAAGTGATTAACTGTTCACTAAAAAATGGTATTGTTCCATCAGAAATCAAGCTTGCCAAAGTTCTCCCCATTCACAAACAAGGTGCCAAAAATGAAATTAATAATTACAGACCCATTTCTATACTACCTTTTTTCTCCAAATTATTTGAAAGAGTAATGTATGACAGATTACTTTCATACATTAAGCATAAGGATATATTATATCCGTTTCAGCATGGCTTTCAGCCGGGTCACTCTACCTCCATGTCACTGATTGATATACAGGACAAAATTACCAAGGCCATGGACAATAATGAATACTCAATTGGTATCTTTCTTGACCTTGCAAAGGCGTTTGATACTGTGGACCACAAAATACTTTTGTATAAACTTGAACACTATGGTATTAGAGATAATGCACTTCGATGGCTTAGTAGTTATTTGGGCAATCGTCTACAGCAGGTGCTTTGTAATGGAAAATTGTCTAACTTTCAAACTATAGAATTTGGAGTACCTCAAGGCTCTATCCTTGGTCCTCTCCTGTTTTTAATCTATATCAATGACCTCCCAAATTCATCATCCATCTTACACTATATTCTATTTGCAGATGATTCTAATGTATTTTTATCGCATGCTTCCTATGATCAGCTTCTAAAGCTAGTCAATAATGAATTAATATCAGCTAGTGATTGGTTCAAGGCAAATAAACTTTCATTAAACCTATCTAAAACTAATTATATCATATTTCGTTCAAATAAAAAACCAATACCTATAACAAATAATGAGCTGCTTATTGACAACAAAATTATTCCTCAAGTTTACACGACAAAATTCCTTGGCGTTCATATTGATCAACACCTAAAATGGAAAGTCCATATAGATGAAATAAGTAAAAAAAATTCCAAAAGTATAGGCATTATTAAGAGAGTCTCTTACTTGCTTCCCTCTCATGTGCTTATCAATCTATATTTCACCCTAGTCTATCCATACCTTAGTTACTCTAATTTAATTTGGACTTCTACCTATGATACCCATCTCCATGTTTTAATGACCTTGCAAAAAAAGCCATACGAGTTATCACTAAATCCACTGTTAACTGTCATACTGGTCCCCTATTTGCTGAGCATAAACTCCTAAATATTAAGCAGATTAGATTTGAACAGACATCTCAATTTATGTATCAATACATCAATAACCTCCTCCCTTCTTCCTTTGCTTCCTACTTCTCTCCTGCATTGCATCCTGGACTCACTAGAGGTAATAGAGACTTCAGTATTATTTTTGCAAAAACAAATGTTCGGAAATTTTCCATTAAATTCCAAGGCCCTGTCATATGGAATAAACTTCCGATTCACATTCGTAAGGCTACTAACTTAACTCACTTTAAACACTTGTTACGTGTGTATACATTATGTAATGTTTTCTGTTAATAGCATGAGGGGTTACCCATGCTAATGCTGATTTGTTTGATTGCTTTTGCTTTTATTTTGTTCCTTCTCTGAACTTTTCATGTAGTGTTTATTACATTAGTTTTTTTATAATAATAATTTTTTTCTTTCCCTAGTTAAGTAATATCTCTGCATTAAAATACTCCCTTCAGCTTTCACTTTCTCACTTCACTTTGTTAATTAGGCCCCTGCTTAGCGGGACTTGTCCCTTTTGGTGTGCCTATTTGCTCCCTCAATCTTATAATACCTATTCACTTTGAGTATTTTCTTATTGTGAATTATATCTATACTTTGTTAAACATACATGTACAATTGTTGGGATCAATAAAACTATGTCTATGTCTATGTCTAATATATTCAATATATTCGGTCAACAACACAAATATATTCAATATATTCAATATATTCAATCAACAGCACCAATATATTCAATATATTCAATATATTCAATCAACAGCACCAATGTATTCAATATATTCAATCAACAACACCAATATATTCAATATATTCAATCAAAAACATCAATTTGTTCAATATTTTCAATCAACAACACCAGTATTTTCAATTTATTCAATCAACAACACCAGTAAATCAAATATATTGAATCAACAACATCATTATATTAAACATATTCAATCAACAGCATCATCATATTCAATATATTCAATCAGCAACACCAATATATTCAATATTTTCAATCAACAACACGAATATAAATATGCAAGGTCACACACGCAATGTGTAAGGTCACACACGCAATATACTAGGTCACACACGCAAAATACAAGGTCACACACGCAATATGTAAGGTCACACACACAGTGTGTAAGGTCACACACGCAGTGTGTAAGGTCACACACGCAGTGTGTAAGGTCACACACGCAAAGTACAAGGTCACACACGCATTATGCAAGGTCACACACGCAGTGTGTAAGGTCACATGCAATATGTAAGGTCACACACGCATTATGTAAGGTCACACACGCAGTGTGTAAGGTCTCACACGCAATATGTAAGGTCACACACGCATTATGTAAGGTCACACACGCAATGTGCAAGGTCACACACGCAGTGTGTAAAGTCACACACCCAATATGTAAGGTCACACACGCAATATGTATGGTCACACATGCAATATGTAAGTTCACACACGGAGTGTGTAAGGTTTTAGTAGGCTACTTTTCAGGTTCCCAATGTCCAAATGAATGTAATGGATTTTTCAGCATAGGCAGCGTTCATAACATAGCATACCCCACGAAGTAGCATCATCATCATCGTCGTCGTCGTCGTGATCATCATCATCATCATCATCATCATCATCATCAGCAGCATCATCATCATCATCATCATCATCACCACCACCACCATCATCATCATCATCATCATCGTCATAATCATAATCATCATCATCATCATCGTCGTCATCATCATCATCATCATCGTCATCATCATCATCATCATCACCATCACCATCATCACCACCGTCACCACCGTCACCACCGTCACCACCGTCACCACCACCACCGCCACCACCGCCGCCGCCGCCGCCACCACCACCATCATCATCATCATCATCATTAGCAATAACAACAGCAGCAATGACAATTACAGCAGCAGCAACAGCAACATTCTCATTATCAGCAACACAAAAATTTTAAACAGCGTTCGACTTGTTTACTGCAGAAAGTAGAGCAGATAGATATAGTCGAATGCGTTCGATAGATGGCCAGAAATAGAAAAATCATCTCGCCAGGTGGCAGGATGGTCAACCTCAACGATATCAAATGTCCCTCTCTTTCTCGCAGGCGAACAAAAGACAACATTCTGTGACAGCATCGCTCTTTGATGGATTCACTTTGTTGTTGATTCTTTGGTTGAGATCTTTGTGCTTCTCTTTTTAGACTCACGACGAGGAGCGTTATTTAGGATCTTCAGAGTATTTATTCAACTAGAAAATTAACTGTTTATGACCTTCCCTACGCACTTACTAACACTCGTCGGTTCTCTATACAATATACTGGCTCCCAATGTTGGAACTCTCTCCCTACATATCTTCATTCCCTACCTAACACAAGATTATTTAAGCATAAACTTCGCCTTTATCTACTTAAAACACTTCCTGATAATGTAATGGCTATGGTTTCTGCTCAGTGGTTTCGCCAAGCCCTTAGTTAATTCTTTAGTTAAATATGTCATTAGTTAAGAGTTGTTTTTCTCATTATATACAGAAATGTCGATTGCTTAATATTTTTTTCTCTCTCCCTCATCATTTTTTTTATTCCTACAATTGAACGTTCTGTCATGTTTTTCTTTTATATTTTACATGAATTATGGGTGGCCCTATTAGCGGGATTTTCCATCCCTTCTGGGTCTCCCCTTCTTCACCAAATTCATGTTAATGTATTATTCAATGCCATAATTGTATCATGTTTGTTTGTTGTTTTGGTTGAGGAGAAAATAAATAAATAAATAAATAAATAAAAATAAAAAATTACAAATCCTTGAAATAAATTTTTTCCTTTTAGTTGTCATCAGTTTCTTATCCCAGCTGGGTTGGTTAGTTACTGTTTTACCCAGGTGGATTGGATGGATGGATCCGATTTGACCAGTTTCTATGACAACAGAGGCCGTTACCCTGGACAGAAACTTGCTCGGCGTATTACAGCAGGTGGATTCAAGACGTTGTAAACTATTATCTGAAAAGAAATCGGTTATAATGGGTGCCGAATGCTGCTCATACTTCTCACACGAACCGACTTCATTGCATACATTATTAACTATATTATCGCCGAATAGTTCAAGTCTTTTATAGGCGTAATGTGACGAATCGTATCCCACTGAATGTCCTTTGGATCGGTCGTAATCGACCCCAGCAGCAGCAGCGGACTGCGGGGGTCTGCAGCTGATTTAAGAGTACGACCTCCTGCTGAGCTGCGTGGCTTCTAGTTTCCATCTCCTGTTGGCGAGGCCAGTGCACGATCGCGTAACAGCTCTTAATCATTTCTAAAATGTTACAATTTCACACGGCGTTAATGTGCTTGCTTCTTGACCCAGATGGATTCCCTTTCACCTGTGGTGTTCCGCAAGGTTCTGTCCACGGGCTCCTCTTGTTCATCGTCTACACCACACTCCACTCAGCTCACTCATAAAAGCATCCACAGTCGACCATCATCTATAATCTATATGCTTACGGCACCCAAATATTCATCTCTTTCTCTCCAAGCAGCTTCTCTGACTCCATAGGTAGGCCTATAGTCTTCCCTAACCTCCTGGATGACCTCAAATCTCCTGTGTCTGAACATCTCCAAAACTGAATTTATACTAATAGGCCTACGAGAGCAACTTTAGAAAATTCCAGATACCTTCTTTCCTTCAGCGTTAATTGACTCTTCTTCCAACAACACTTTCGCTGCAAACTCTTCTGCCCGAAAGTAACCTATAGCCTAGGTCTTTATCTTTGACCAGAATCTTAGCTTCACCGACCACATAACCCAACTTTCCCGTACTTGCTTCATGCACATACGTGATCTCCGCAGAATCAGCCCCATGCTCGACTTCAGAACTGCATCCACAATAGCTACATTTATAGTTCATGCAAAACTTGACTACTGCAACTCTCTTTTCCTAAACATCGATATCACCCAAATTAACCGCCTCCAAGCTATCCAGAATGCCCTCCTTAAAAACCCCAAACGTCACCATATCACTCTGTCGTGAAATCACTTCACTGGTTCAAAATACCCGAACGCATCGAATACAAAGTCCTCTCACTCACTTACAATACAATTCAATCATCCCAGCCGTTCTACCTTCGTCAGTTGTTCACCATGGATCCAGCCACTTCGTTCAACACGCTCCTCATAATCCATTACACTGTTTCGCCCTCCCATCACTTCATCACTGAAATTCGCAAACCGCTTTATAGCCATTGCCGTTCAACCTATTTGGAACAAACTTCCGCCAGCACTAAGGCAAACTTCCGACTCATCATACGAGCTCACCAAAACTCCACCTCTCGCTATCTCCCCACAGGTCTTTCACTCAAAACTGAAAACATTGCTCTTTCACAAATCCTATCCTGATTCTTCCTCTTCTCATTACATCCCTCGTCATTTCAATTCTAAACATCACCCACCTTAGCCGTCCATCTATCTGCCTGCCTGACTCTCCGGACTTGACCAGCTGCCTATCGATTTTGTGTTGGTTAAGCGCCTGTGAATAAGCTGGTTCACGCGACTTGGCTTTTGTGGGCGCTGTAGAAGTCTCGACATTACGATTACGATTGATTGGACGCTGCTCATTAACATCAGCATAGGCTGCTTGGCTTGAAAGCAAGCCATTTGTTGAGAGTTGTAACGCAACCGCATATTTAAATGCAACGGGTCACAACCAGTTGCTGTTGCTCTGTTGCCATAATTATATAGAGCAGAGGTGCGAAACCTTTTCGTTAATGTCGATCGTATAAAAGACTCAAATTTTCATCACGACCGCCAAGATTATAATAATTTGCCAGCAGGCTATTCGAAATATACATGCTGTGTGTGTGTGTGTGTGCGTGCGTGTGTGTGTGTGTGGGGGAGGGTGTGGGGGGGTGTTGACGGGTGTATATTCCTGTAAGAAATCACTTGTGTGAGTTGCATATCTGGCCTCGCAAAAAAAGCTCTTTGGTCTTTCCTGCACTCAAGAAGCCCAATCATAATCTATATCCTCTGTCAAAACTATCGGTCCATTTCCAACCTGTCTTTTCTGTCCAAAACTCTAGAAAATTCTCTTTACAACTTCTCCTCTTCACGTGGCGAGTATTGGAATATTGTAATATGGTTCTAACTTCTAATGCAGTCGAGCTTTGTTATTGCCATAGCATGCAGTCCAATGTCCGTAGTGTCGACAGATAAAGGGACCCTATCGTCTCCCAAGTCCCCCCCCCGTACCTTCCCTCCCGTGTTGACTCATTATCATCTGAGGTGAGCTTTGGTGAGCCAAGGTACTTGGGTGAACTGCGGGCGAATGGGGAATCATGCTAATGATCGTTTTTAGAGGCCAGAGGCTCGTAAAACCGGTCGTTAAAGTCTCATCTGCCGCCGTCTGGGGGGACGTGGGGGCAGCTTAATTGCCCCATCGGCGGAGGGCGTTTGAGCCACGGAGACTGGGTAGAGATCGCTCCATAGCAAGCCCCATTGGGTGGGTATAAGGAGAGGGAGGCAAGTGGTACGGATTCTATCAAGATCTCCTCAGCATCACCACCACCACCGTCATCCTCCCACCCATGTCCTGGTCTGGCTTAGAGTAGGTCATCGGCCAGACTGGTCAGTCTTGCCGTCCATGCACAATTGCACATGCCCAATTGCCCATAGCACTATTATGATGTCCATGCCTTTACCTCTGTTTGTGCATTTTCACGAGTCTCTGTCTGTCTGTCTGTCTGTCTCTCTCTTTCTCTCTCTCTCTCTCTTTCTCTCTCTCTCTCTCTTTCTCTCTCTCTCTCTCTATGTACGGCTATAATTCATTATGTAGGGATTGTAGGGCTGTAGGCCTATTTATATAAATGCATTCTTAAGTCTATGTATGTATACGTGTTTGTGTGTATATATATATGTAAGAAAATAAGCTTGTATGTGTCTATGTATGTATGTAATATGTTTTTCTGCCGTCTGTCCGTTCTTCTTCACCGTCCTTCAGTCTTCAGCCATAATATAATTAATCTGTCTGTCCGCAACTCTTCATTGGTCATCCTACATGCATGCTTTCGACTGCATTAACTGACTCACCGCTAGGCGTCGTCGTCCATTCCACAGCATGAAGACAGATGCCAATAATAATAAATGGTTCTTCACATGTGAATATAGCGATCCAGTTATATTGCTTCGTGCATCAATACGATTTATTTGAAACGATGATCATTATTGTTATGCTATCTGCTGTGCAGTTCTACTACCAAAACCGGCTGTTAGTCTACAAAATAGTCTGCGCTATTTCCATACTTGTCTTTATAGACGTTGTAGCCTACGTTGCCTGATGTGCAGACCTGCACGGGTAGGACTTAGTAGGCCTACTAATTAAGTCTCTATAGTTGTTCTTATAGTTGTTCCCATCATGTTCTCATAGTATAGGCCTATTCATTCATTCATTCATTCATTCATTCGTTCATTCATTCATTCATTCGTTCATTCATTCATTCATTCCTTCTTTCATTCACTCATTCATTCATTCATTCGCTCATTCAAGTATTTATGTAGCACTCTTCAAGGAACTACTCTGAGGTGCTGCCGCCGCCAGCACGACTAAAAGACAAGACTTAGTGACTGCTTTCAAGTGCTTCTAAAATAATTATGTCATAATATTATTGTGACATATTTACAGGAAACAAGCGCTGCGCGCATGCAGCTCAACTTCCGGGCCAACCACAGAATAGTTTTTCTCATAGCTGTTCTTTATAGTATAGCCGTTGATTTATAGTTATTCTTTATAGTATAGCCGTTCATATAGGCTATAGTTGTTTTTTTAGTATAGCTTTTCGTGTAGTTGTTCCTGTATGATGCTGGCGCGTGCGGATCCTATAAATGGTATTAGCCTTCCGGTGCTAAGGGCAGTGTAGGCTTATTTCATACATTTGAATAGCGGACCATGGCACAGCTCGTTTAATGGTAGACCTACACGGGGTCTTGCATGAGTAAAGCTTCAGTACCCTGGCAGGGCCTACTCATGCAAACTACGGCAGCGGTGGTGATGGTCCATTTCAATGCATTAAACTTGTGTATTTACTGCGAAGTTACTAAGGTATCTTGTCCAATCTTCCACAGGGTGAGAATTGCCGGGGGTTGGGGGTTTCAACCCCCAAGTCTTTCTTAGAGCCCCATAGTAAAATCTGTTTTTCACACCCAAATTTCAAGTGGACAATGGTCCAACCCCCCCCCAGTTATTTTTCCACAATTCTTACACTGATCTTCCATACGTGTATATATATATATATATATATATATATATATTCACTTGGGAGGCCTGTATTGCCTTACCAATCCAACTCGCTCTGTGATGGGCACCAGGCTTGCGAAATGCTACCGAATTGCTCAATCCAACCACGAATGCCAAGTGTTGAGGAAATTCTTGAGTAATATTTCGAGGATTCCACGCTGAGGCTGTTCAGTAATGAATTCCTATGATTTGTTAGATGCAGATTATAGTAGCATTGGTCGAGGGTTTGGTTGACGGTGAGCCAGATCGAACCGTTCATATCTAAATGGCTTGAACAGCTTAATTACAGACCATTGATGGACAAACTCTACCAATGTCAGAAATAATGCACCAGGCAACAGGACTTAAAAGATTTCTGTGATGTCAACAAGATACAACAAGACTGATTGATGGCTGATGCAAGCTCTATTTATTATGCAGTTATCCAAGGCCGTTGTGTCAAATCATATGACAATAACAAAATAATGCATCGCACTGCCACGACATCAAAAGGTTCAAAACTGCTACCGTTGAATCCTCTCCTGGTCCAGAAGTCAACTTTGGCACACCAAAATTTTAGTACTTCCACCAACTAGAGAAGAAATCAGGACTGGCAATCTGCTAACTTTATGCATAACTACTCCAGTGATGATCGTCATGTAGGGGTAGCAGCCTGCAATCCCAGTGCACGACAGATTTACATCATTGGTTTGCTCGAGAGCTTAACTGTCGTCCTTATGTTTGAAAAATCTCATTCACAAACACAAAAAGGTTGCATGTTTGTGGATTTTTTTTATTTCAGAGCAATAAAATGGTAGTAAAGAAATATGTAGGCACGCTAGTGTGATAAAAGTGTGGACCTCCGAAATTTTATAACTCGGAGACGTCGTACGTAATTTTTGACAAATTACACACATTATATGAGCTTTGAGGGCGCTCTAAATGTTTTTGAAATTTCATAAAATTTTGCAGGTGTTATAATAGGACCATAAGGAAACTTTTTGGAGGGAGTGCATTTAAATTTTCAAGAAAATATTTTTTCCTGTGCAATCGTGGGACACCCTACTGAATAGCTCTGTACAGATATAGGCTAAACCATTTTGACATCTCAAAATAGGTCAGTTCAGTCCTCTCTCCTTGTTAAGCCGTTTTGACATATATAACATCTATAACCTACACTGTAATAATAATAATAACGACAATTTATATGGCGCCGTAACGCGGCCATACCGCTACAAGGGCGCCTCACAAACGGCCAACTGCGGGATACGCCTTAACTGTAGGTCAGGTCAATCCTCTAGTGGTATAATAGCCTATAGTTGTTGCAGAGTAACAATGTTCTAAGTGGTCAAAACGTTGGATTGTTGATGTATTAAGAAAATTTGGCTGGAAACCTCTGACAACTTTAAGACTTAGTAAACTTAAGGGGCGTGTGTTGTGTGTTTACAATTCTGGTAGGCTTGACCTCCTGCGCATGCGCACACGAATATATCGATTAAGCTTATTGTCAGTATGGATGCCGAGTCTCTGACAACTTCGACAATTAATATTTTTAAAGTTGTAATTACATTTTAGTCGACTCTTTTGACGAACATTTTGTTAACCCTCATACGAACAAGCGAAAAACCAACTAAATTTGAACAAAAGGGGCCTAAAATAGCTTATATGAATAGTCTGGGTTTTTCTGGATTTTTTCGGAAGGAAATCTGGGCTTATTTCTGAAACCTCGGTGGCAACACTGGCAGCGTTGCCACTCCTTGGGTTATTTCACAAGATCTTGGGTTTTTTGATTCGAACTTGGGGGCCGTCCATAAAGTACGTCACGCTCCAGGGGGAGGGGGTGTAAGAAAGTGTGACAGTTTGTGACAGGGGGGAGGGGTCAGGCCATGTGTGACGTCCCACATTTATTTTTAAAATTCTTTTTTTAATTTTTTTGTTCTTAGTACCTAAAATCCGACCCGGCCCGGCCAGGCGTGTCTAAAACCCGGCCTGGCGGGATAAAAGTTGATTTCCCGTCACTATCAAAGCGTTTAGGGACACACGTCACTATCAGAGGGATTAGGGATAGTACCCTAGGGTTTAGAGGGTTAGGTAAATGGTTGTTTTTAATTTTTTTTTCGAAAGTGTGACGTACTTTAGGGAGGGGTCCGAGATTTGTGACAGTTTGTGACAGGGTTGAGGGGGGGTCAAAAATGGTCAAAAATAGCGTGACGTACTTTATGGACGGGAAATGGTTTTTTTTACGAACTTGGGTTTTTTTCACGGAAAAAAGGAATTTTTTTACATTTTCGGGCTTTTTTTACATTTTTCGTGAAATTGTGGACTTTTCCCGGAGATTTGTGCCGGATGACTAAAAAGTCATCAGATTTTTCGGACGGGAAATTCGGAAAATTTTCGGAAGATTTCTGGAAAATTCGGGAATTTTGCGGGAAATTCTGGGCATTTTCGGAAGATTTGCTCAACTTGGGTTTTCAAGTTTTTTTTACCCTCCAATTTGTTTTTTTTTAAATTTTAGAGTGGCAAAAATTAACGCTGAACACTGGCCATGACTGTGAACAGTGAACACAATAAATATGGATATCAGCATTGGCGCTCTGCGATGTTAATCAATAATCACGAATATGTTAGACAGAGGCGGATACAGGGGGGCCAATCCGGCCATGGCCCCCCATTTCAAATCACCATGGGACGTGGTCCCCCATCCATGGAATATTGAACACCTTTTTTGAGGATTTCGGACTGATGGCTAAAAAAGACATCAGCTTTTTAGGAGGAAAATTGAAAACTTTTTTTGAATATTTCGGACGGATGACTAAAAAAAAGACATCAGCTTTTTAGAAAGAAAATTGAAGATTTCGGACGGATGACTAAGAAAAGTTATCAGTTTTTTGGGAAGTGAAATTGAACACCTTTTTTGAAGATTTCGGACGGATGACTAAGAAAAGTTATCAGTTTTTTGGGAAGTGAAATTGAACACCTCTTTTGAAGATATCGGACGGATGACTAAAAAGTCATCAGTTTTTTGGGAAGGGAAATTGAACACCTTTTTTGAAGATTTCGGACCAAAAAAGGTCATCAAAATATAATTGCATTAACTCTTCAGTGCTGTAATACGCCGAGCAAATTTCTCTCCAGAGTAACGGCCTCTGTTGTCATAGACCCTGGTCAAATCGGATCCATCCATCATCAGTTTTTTTTTTATTCCGCCACTGGTCGCACTCTGCCAGTGCCATTCCCAAGCCTGGATAAAGGAGGAGGGCGTCGCTAATGGTCGTTGTTACCAAACAGTGACGTTAAACTGCACTACACACACATCAATTTTTGGGAAGGGAAATTGAACACCTTTTTGAAGATTTCAGATTGATGACTAATCAAGTCATTTTTTGGAAGGGAATTGACACCTTTTTGAAGATTTCGGACGGATTACGTAAAAAAGAGCATCTAGTTTTCGGGAAGGAAATTTTTAAACACACCCCCCCAAAAAAATCCTCGCTACGGCCGTTATATGCTGTATGCACTATTATACAGCATGCGAGTCAAGGAGCTTATAATAATATGTGAAATGAGTGGGGATGTTGTTATACCTTGCAACGTTAAAAATCACTGCTAATCAAAGAAAGATGGACACAATTAAAGTCCATAAACTCAAAGAAAATATATATTTTTGAAAATTTTCGCGTGTCCCTTACCGGCGCCTGGTGTGCCCCCAGGGGTACGCGTACCACAGTTTGAGAACACCTGGCTTATGTAATATAATTATACTCATGTCTGAAGTTATTTCACTAATATAGCCCAGCAACAGCAGAACTGAGCTGCTGAACTCAAATTCAATACATACAGATATTATTAATATTGTAATTATATATACCGGGTGGCGCATAAAAAACGTTCCCAAACTTTGCTAACCTGGCAATTAAACAATTTTAAAGTAAATTGAATGATAATATATCAAACTAATCATAATTCATATTTGTACAACACAGCCAAAATTTAGCCCAAAATACTCAGCAGGTTGAGAGAAATTGTTGTTAGAACTGTATGACCCATGGTCAAAATTTTGCACAGTTGTTTAATGATGTTTTACGCGTACAAATGTTTAATTGATCATCCGCCTTCCCTTGCAACGACAAGAGAAAGCGCTGTTTCCACTGCCCTATTGACTTCCGTATTACAGTGTAGTTGTGTATCGTCTAATAGAAACCATTTTGTAACGATGTGGAGGAGCACTGTCTTGTTGAAAGATGCAATTGTCGTCAAGATAGAGTCTAGAGTCTATAGACTCTACAATATTCGGGAATGAGCTTATCGCGTAACAGAATTCTTTGTACTGAGCTATACGTGAAATGTTCAGAGTGCCGGCCATTTTGCGTTGAGATTGATGTGTGCCAGGTGCATTTTCCTGCGATTGACACAACTGCTCTACAGTCTCAGCATTTTCAACAGTCGCTGCAGTTGTTGAACGACCACTTCCAGGCTTGCGAGCAACGCTACCAGTTTCAATAAGCTCATTAATGACTCGGTTTATGCTTTGTCTTGACCCGTTTTTACGCGGATATTTCTGAACGATTCGCTTGCTTCGCCAACTCTTCTCCTCAAAGGATATCTTAATAACAGCGAGATCATCATTTGAACACACCATGCTTTAATGTTTAATACTTCGAGGACTAGTTCAGTCAAGATACTCTCGTTACTTCACGGCGAAATAAATGTCGTAGTTTTGTGCAAAATTTCTGAGCAGGTACGACATCAAAACCCTGCCGCAGGATGTGACATAATAAACGTACTCTCTTGAAATGTGGCACATGTGCACATAAATAATTGCTCAACATTTTGGTATAAATTAATATTTGATATCTCGGAAATTAGATCTTTGCCAGGCTAACAAAGTTTGGGAACGTTTTTTATGCGCCACCCGGTATATATATATATATATATATATATATATATATAATATAATATATATATATATAATGGTGAGGAGTCAGAGGAGATCAGAGAGAATTTTTCAGCCACAGGGCATATATATATATATATATATATATATATATATATATATATATATATATATATATGCCCTGTGGCTGAAAAATTCTCTCTGATCTCCTCTGACTCCTCACCATTTTCTTCTTCATCGCCTTCGTCCTCTTTCACCCCTACTTCCCCTTCGTTCTGCTTTGTCCTATTCCGTCCATCCGTTTATGTCGCCCGTCTTTCTGCCTGCTGGGCTCTCCGGATCTTGATCGTCTGCCTATCGATTTTGTTTTGAATAGGCGCCTGCGAATAAACTGGTTCCCGCGACTCTGCATTTGTGAGCGCTGAAGAAATCTTGAGAATGTCTATAGGCCTGGGCTACAGTGACGCTACACAGTGAATGAACCACAGTATTGGGAGACTATAAGTGACTTCTAAACGTAACATGACATGCCCAAGAGAACAGAGGAGCAGATACCAGCGGTCTTAAATTTCTTTGTCGCTAGTAACGGTGCCAAGGTGCATAATAACAATCGTAGGCCTACTAGAAATAAGTTCAAATAAGGAAAGAGATTCTAGTCAAATAGCGGTATAGATTTTAAAATAAACGCGGTTTCAGAATACCTAAAAATACGGTTGAAACAATGGTCTGTTACAGTAGGCATATATAGGCCATAGCTTTCTTTATCGTATAGGGCTATTATAGTGCTGCACACAGTGCACAGATTCGAGTCCATGCGCAGCAGAGATAGAAAATTAGAAATGATTGATCCAGGAACAACTTCCAAGGAAAGATGTATCATCATTCACGATTGATGGACTTAAGATTGCGTCCCATCTGTCAATGGCCGTGTGTCAGATCGCGTCGTCGACCAACTCATCCCATCCAATATTGGACCCAGGGCGATGATTTGCGATGGGCAGTAATTACACTCCAACCCTCGGTCACGTCAGTCTGACTACGTGGGCGATATTACGGTTATCTCTGATAACGCCACCCCTAGTCTGGTTCATGCGCTCCACGCGCACTAGACTGGTACCAGGTTCGCGACCGGACGATGATTACTAGCGCCATCTGGCATCTGCGGACGGCTGGCCTAAGAAGGCCGTATTATATAGAGCAGGGCATACATCACTCGTGTGCAGCAACCAATCGTCGAGTCATACCCTGGCAGATATCAGTCAGCCGTGCAGCGTTGGAGGTACAGAGACGCGTTTGTCCTGGGGTCGGTTGCTACAGACGGGAATATCGCTACTGAGACGCGAAGATCAAACACAGGGACGATACAGGCCATCTTTTAGAGAGGCTCTTCCTCTATAATTATCTGTTCCTACCAATTGACTAGAGAGAATCGTCTGGTGAAGTGTCGACTAAAGCTAATAAACGACGGGTGAGTTCTAGTAATTATTATCATTTTCGTCATAAGAGTGGTTGAATGAATTAGCCTACTGGGGCGGCTTTTAATCTATCGAACAAAGACGTGCAGTGATAGAAGGAAGGAAGGAGGGAGGGAGGGAGGGAGGGAGGGAGGGAGGAAGGAAGGAAGGAAGGAAGGAAGGAAGGAAGGAAGGAAGGAAGGAAGGAAGGAAGGAAGGAAGGAAGGAAGGAAGGAAGGAAGGAAGGAAGGAAGGAAGGAAGGAAGGAAGGAAGGAAGGAAGGAAGGAAGGAAGGAAGAGGCTGCTGAGCAATCGGTGACCAGCAGAGGACGTTAGATTCGGCCGGGGGTTAATTCGGTCGCAGGTGTCGACTCGTGGGACACGCCGCCGTCGTCTCCATTCATCGGTCGTTGTCAGCTCAGCCGACCGATCGCCCGCGTGCGGGGAAGGCCATAGCCCGCGGCAAGAACCAGTAGATCCCGGTGGCGCTTTACATAAAGGAATCGTATACGAACTGCCTGGCCAGGAGCGTTTGCATGCGGTGGAGGCGACGGAGGCTTTTAAAGGGAAGATTACCGCTGCTGCTGGTGCTTTGTTTTGTCGCTAGGGTGAGCCACGTTCGGCGGTTGGATGCGTTCGTTGGAAATAAGGGATCGACGGTTGTCAATGGAAACGGACTGAAAGGAAGAGGTCGTGGGATTCTGTGGTGGAAAGGACTACTCTATCCATCAGCCAAACATACGGACTAGAAGGTAGATCTACTGTTTCTACCTTCGGATGTTTATGGTCATTTATACGCCAGTTAATTGCGACGATATTTAATTAAGGTGGCGAGTTGGCATATTGCTGAGGTTTGGAGGTGTAATAAAAACGTTTGCAGATAATTATGATACCACAGGATACAATGCATTGATGTGTACCGTAAATGTCCAGTTAATTGAACTCAGGATTGAACGGTGATGGTCAGTGGCGTAGCCGGGAATTTATTATGGGGGTGGGGTGTTGGGGGTTTTATGGCCTGGCCGGAAGCCGCCGGATGCCCTTCCTGACACCAACCCCACACACAGTGTTACAGTAAATAAAAGGGGATAAAGTAACAAGAGAATAAAGTTAAAAAAACAATTGTTACTACAAGCAATTGTTTTGCTTTTTCTTATTTAAGTGGATAAATAACATTTTTTTAAACTTGTCTCCTAAGCCAATGGGGGAGGGGTTAACCCTCGAAGCCCCCTTGGCTACGCCACTGGTGGTGGTTGGTTGGTGATGGTCAGGCTACTGCAATGTATATCTTTAGTTCAGACGTCAGACTCATCTACAATAATGAAGTCTACAATGGCAGTGATGACAGTTTTTCATGGTAAACTCGTAAAAATATTGCCATCTGTTCAGTGCTATCTCTTCGGTGTGTAGACCAAGAATGTGGTAGAGCCGCATTATCCAGGCCATCCATCCTTACGTCCAACATTCGAATCCAGCTGCCTCAGCGAAATTGACAAATACCAAAGATGACTTGAATGTTATGACTGACCGATAGATAGGTCTAGCAACCGGATAGACTACCCTTGGTATGCAGCAATAGGCCATGATTCTGATCAAATAAATGGTGCCCCGTTTTTAGCGCGCTGGACAAAAGCGCGCCGAAAAAAGCGCGCCGACATAAGCGCGCAGAGTAGATTATAATGACGAACATCAAGTTTTGCACAAAACAACAAAAAGTTTTTTCATCAATCCAGCCTCTGTTTAGCAAGGATTATTTTCATCACTGCAGCTTCTATTTAAACAATAACTATTTTCATAAATCCGGGTTACTTTTAAGGATAACCTCTTTTCATTAATACAATTTCTATTTTAGCAAAAATTAATCTAAGCAATTCAACTATATAATCCTGAATTCATTTCATCAGCCTATACTCTACTCTACTTTTAAAAACAACCATTAGACTATCATCAATCCGAATTTGAGTTAAGCATGACATTCTTTGATTAATCCAACTTTCATTTTTCCAAGCATTATTTTCATCTGTCCATGCAGCTGCCATTTTATTTTGACTTCTTTTCATCGATCCAACTTCTACGTTGGCAAGAATTATTTTTTATCAATCCAACTTCCATTTAATCGATATTCTTTTCGTCACTCAAGTTTCTGTTTAAACAACAGCCGTTTTCGTCAATCCAGCTTTCATTCAAAAACAATAATTAGAACGGGTTGAATTATATTCAGACTTAGCCGACACCTGCTAGCCTTGGCTTCACTATAGGCCTACCGTAATCTGCCATTGCCTTTGACCGCGCGCTATTGTCGGCGCGCTTTTTTCCTGTGCGAAATTGACGGTTCGCGCTTTGTCGGCGCGCTTTTGTCCTGCACTTATGACGGGAAACCAAAATAAATATAGAGATCTGTACCTGAGCCAAAATTTGCTGAGCGAATCATTCTCAGACAGTATATTACAATATAAATTATACAAATACTATTTTGCACAACTAAACGGCTTCTCTCCAATGTTATCTTTCAAATTTCAGACAGTCAAATTTGGTCCTTGAACACTTAGAAAAGCAACATAATTATTACGTGAGCTTACAATGTAGAACCTACATTGTATTTTATTGTATTGCATTGTGCTCTAAAAATTTGTGTAACGCCTCTCGAGTGCACACTGATCAGAGGCGCAAAACATATGGCTGCCCAATTTTGGCAGCAATTCCTCCACTGAAATAGTAGAGTAATTTTGCTAAGAGGACAGCTTAAAATAGTGAAATTGCAATGCGGAAATCGCAAAAATTTCTTATGAGGAGGGGCACATTCCCTCCCCATACCAGGTCCCTTCTCGGCGCTACACAAGCTTCGGCGATCGTCTGCTGGATGCTCGTTTGTCCCTCTCCAAACAAACCTTCATTCCCACACTAGAGGAGGGCATGCGCTAGATTGCATTATATTGCATACATGGAGGAAGGCCGGTCCAGAAAGGGGGGGAATAAAATGGATTGCGCCCGGTTGCTTAGGGGGGATAGAAGCCCCTGGCCGTGTCATAGATGACCGCCATGTTCTTAAAACATTTTAAAACGATGTAACTCGAAGCTACTGTAATGAAGCTGGTGCTGTTTAGCATCCTAAAAGTAGATTGCTATAGTTGCTACCGACAATGCCATAGAAATGGTAGTTACAATATTACACTTAGTAAATCATCTTTCGCATGACGTCACGCAGAGCAGTATAAATGCAGACTGCACTGTATGACCGCAATCGGTCAGCGTTTCATTAAAGCACTGCTTTGTTAACGGTCTCGGATCCGTTCACCTTATCCCCCCTCCTCTGAGTCCACTCGCCGACCCATAGCCTATAGATGGCAGCAGGACTCCTCGGAGAGATCGCTAACAGCCCGGAAGAGACCGGGGTCACCCGGTGCCTTTGATCCGCCATTGGCTGCCTCTCCTCCCCCGTCGTCTCCAGACCACTAATCGATAACCGCCGGCTCCTTCTTCTTCTCCTTCTTCTTCTTCTGTCGACAGCTCAGCGCCTGCGGTTCGAAGTCATATCTCACTCGGCACCATCGTCTCTCTGCCTCATGCACCCGCGGCAATCCGTCTGTCCGTCCGCGTTTGTCCGTCCGTCCGTCCGTTTGTCCGTCCGTCTGTCCTTCCGTCCGTCCGTGCTTCCGTCGACGGCTGTGGCTCATCTTTGCCAGGAATAATCCGACTGTCCCTGTAAGTATAAGCGAAGGAGGGAGCGAGGCCCCATAACACATTCAGCCGAAAGGAACAAATCCGGTTGAGAGAGAGAGAGAGACAGACAGACAGACAGACAGACAGACAGACAGACAGACAGACAGACAGACAGACAGACAGACAGATAGAGAGGGGGAGAGAGAGAAAAAGAAAGAGAGACAGACAGAGAGAAAGAGAGAGAAACAGACAGATACAGGCAGAGAGAGACACAGACAGACAGACAAAGACAGACAAACAAAGACAGACAAACAGAGACAGAGAGACAGACAGACAGAGGCAGTGGCGGAGACCTAGGGGGGGACAGGGGGGACGGTCCCCCCCAATAAAAGTGTTGGGGGGACGGCCCATGCATTTGTCCCCCCCCAATGTTTGAGCGTCAAGACTTGTTTGGGCGGCGAAAATAGAAAATTTCTTCGGGATTTGGACGAGATTTGGCCGGATGACTAAAAAAAAGAAAAAAAAAAAAAAAAAAAAAAGTCATCAACTTTTTTGGCGGCGAAAATAGAAAATTTTCCGAGATTTCGCCGGTCGTCAGAAATTTTCGGAAAATCTCGCGTCTTTCCGTCCCCCCCAATTCTCGGCGCAGGTCTCCGCCTATGGACAGAGGCTGAGAAAGACACAGATAGACAGACAGACAGACAGACAGACAGACAGAGACAGACAGAGACACAGAGAGAGACAGAGAGAGAGAGAGAGAGAGAGAGAGAGAGAGAGAGACAGAGAGAGACAGAGAGAGACAGAGAGAGACAGAGAGAGACAGAGAGAGAGAGACGCCATTGCAAAAACAACGCCCTGACTCATCACTCGCCTCATAGTCAGCCGCCGCGAAAATGAAGAATTTATAGACAATCTGGGACAGCTGCATGTTCATACATACATCCATTCATCAACACCTAAGTAACATGCATGCCCAGTGATATATATATATATATATATATATATATATATATATATATACATGTGTTTATACCTTTGTGAATATATCCCGTGTTAGTTATATATACAAAATGCATGTAGACCGGTATTTATAATTGTAACAACTCGAAGTGTGAGGATGTCTGTTGCGCTGTCAGTCAACGATTTGCTTAGGATGAAAGGCTTTGATCTTACGTTTAAAGGAAGTCGTGGGGGCCTTTGAGTTGATGACGATTGGCAACAGTTGATGGTTGATTGATTTAGCAAATGGGTGTTTCTGTCCTATTTAAAGGACGGTATAGCTCCGTGAATGGGTCTCAGAAATTATTACCGAAGATCAAAGGTTGGCCTTGTTCAAATCTAGGTCATGCAGGATGTGCTCGATTTGTCCCGACAGAAATATGGAACGAAGCGAGGTGGAAATAGCGGAAAAAGAAGCGCTTGCAGTTTTTAAATAAAAACTCACAATAGAGTTAGGTAGGGCCTATAGGAATTCAATAGTAGGCCTAAATCAGTTAAATATTGCAGAGCTATTGTCGGATAAACTTTAGAAATAACAATCTGGGCAACTGTTAATGGAAGGACAAAATGGAAGCAAAACGTTGGGAAAGAAAGCGGGAAGATGGAAATTTGAAAAAGCGTGGAGTGAATGGAAACAAAGAAAATACAACAGATGATAGAGAATGGAAGAAAGACTGCAGGCTGAAATAAAGAGAGGAAAGAAGAACTGAAAGAATGGCAGAAAGCCAGAAATGACTGAATGATGGATGAAGGGAAGCAGGCAAACAAGGAAGGAAGAAAAGAATGATGGAAAGCAGGCTGGAAGATAGGAGGGATTGAACGAATGACGGAAGGTAGGAAGAAGGAAAGAGAAAAAGCAAGAATGGATTGTGCTTGGGTTTCGAGCTTTCTCCGTATAGCTGTACGAAAGATTTGTAATTCACTGTAAGCAAGCTGAAGTTGTGTTTGTGTGTGTGTGTGTGTGTGTGTGTGTGTGTGTGTGTAGGTGTGTGTGTGTAGGTGTGTGTGTGTGTGTGTGTGTGTGTGTGTGTGTGTGTGTGTGTGTGTGTGTGTGTGTGTGTGTGTGTGTGTGTGTGTGTGTGTGTGTGTGTGTGTGTGTGTGTGTGTGTGTGTGTGTGTGAGTGGGGGAGTGTTCTGAATGCTTTGTCATTTCTTAACTACCAGTTAGGTGGCAAACTAAAGACATCCGTTTCAAATTGTTTTCTCTCGGTGGCCTGACTTATGGTTTCTTCAAACTATATCAGATCTTGACCGAGTTTCTGCTGTGATTTTAAACAATGATTCTACCTTCGACTGATGCCTTAGAGGCTTAGACAATGGTTCCACTTTCGACTGATGCCTTAGACAATGGTTCCACTTTCGACTGGTGCCTTAGACAATGGTTCCACTTTCGACTGGTGCCACGGAAGGGGCATATGCCGATAGGGCGCTATTTAGGAGTCGTTAGCTCAGATTAAAGATGGCGAAGAAGGAAGGAAGAAAATATCCAGCCAGTAAAACTAAAGACGGAAGGATGGAATAAAGGGATGGAACAAAGCAGTTATGGAATAAAGGGATGGAACAAAGCAGTTGGCCGAGATGATAACCGTGGTTGAGACGCATGAAATGCCAGCGTATAATGTAGTGCATGCATGATCAGCGTTATCACGTATACAGACAGGCGGACAAAATTATAATTTTTATGAAGATACATGTGGAAGCAGACAGACAGACAGACAGACAGACAGACATACATACAGACAGACAGACAGACAGGGACTGAAGATATGTACAAGCAGACAGGCAGGCTGCCATAGACACGAGAAGAGGGAGATTAGTGAAGTTGTGGATGGATAGATGATGATAATTATCAGTGAAAATTCTGGAATGGAGACTACATGGTGCCATTATCTGCTTCCTGTCAAGTATAATACTCCATATGAAGAACCAAGTACCCTATATGAAGATAGACAGTCAGACACACAGACAGACAGACAGACACACAGACAAATAGACAAACAGACGGACGGACGACAGAGTAGCAATGCATCTTCGGGCCACATATGCCGTTCGTCCACTCATACCCATCTTCCCCCATCATACCCATCTTCCCCCTTCGACGATAACAAGTGCCACGGACGATGAAGATACGAAGCAGTAAGCACTCGATATTTTTATTAGCCAGAAGCAACGGACAACACACGACGAGGAGTCCCCGAAATATTGTCTGTTGAAGCCATGTGGTCTGCAAACATACCCACAACAACACACTCTGCAGACAGTAGTTTATATATTTATATATACATTATACATAATACATATATATGCTTATATATATGCATTAATGCATTATATATACGTACATAATTACATATCATGTACATGTATATTGTTGGCATATGTTGAAGCTATATATATATATATATATATATATATATATATATATATATATAATTATATATATATATATATATATATATATATATACACTAAGCACTGCATGGTTAGTTTAATCTGGCGGCGGCGTATTCACATGTGGACATGCTTCGCTTGAATAGCAGTCGGTGCCGTTTTAATGACCGGACGAAACATGCAGGCTGCTCATACACTTCATTGCGCTAGATAAATAATACATCTGCTTGTAGTTAAAACAGAGAAATGCGCATCTAATAGTGTGTGTGGGTTGGCTTCAGAACTATACATTACTTGCAAAATGAATTATGTGAAGAAATCAGCCTATTTTTATGAAGTTGTGCTAATTAATAATATCAGTATTGTATTGAATTGTAATGTATTTAGACCATGATAAAAATAATAATAAAATAAATAAATACTACTGCTGCTGCTACTGCTACTACTACTACTACCTCTACTACTGCAACTACCACTACCGCTACTGCTACTACTACTACTACTACTACTACTACTACTACTACTACTACTACTACTACTACTACTACTACTACTACCACTACCACTACCACAACCACTACCACTACCACTACCACTACCACTACCACTACCACTACCACTACCACTACCACTACTACTACTACTACTACTACTACTACTACTACTACTACTACTACTACTACTACTACTACTACTACCACCACCACCAATACCCTTCGATGCTTGAAGTCTTTCTTATTTCTTTGGGGCTGTCACGCTGAGAGTGCCTCTGAATAGCTCGTCTGTAGGCATAGGCGCAATCAAGTCCTAAAAGTTGGGGGGGACCATAATGAATCACGTCCTAAAAGTTGGAAGGGACCATAATAATAAAGTTAGGGGACCACTCAAAAGTTGGGGGACGCGTCCCGTGGGTCCCATAGGGTGGTTGCGCCTATGTCTGTAGGAGGCGCTTTATAAATGCTTATATGCATTACAATGCAATACAATGCAATACAATACAAAGTAAAATGAATTACTTATTAAGTAAACTTATAAAATGCATTGAATGGAGATATATGCATTGTTTTCAGAAACACCGCTGTCGAGTTTGTCCATTATTAGCGGTGTGTCTACCAATCGTCAAATAAGATCGCCATCTACCGAGTGACGACCGTGACCATTTCGACACACGAGGTATTTGATCACCCCCGAATATTTAAATTCATTCATTCAGAGGTTTATGTAGGAAATCGTCAAAGCATCTACATAGAGGTGCTCGTGAGTCAATATTGCCTGAACAGTTAGTTAAAATGTTATCCACTATTGTGGCTAGACCCAGTGTTTAATCTAGGCATCTCCAGGATGGGAAATTTTTCTTCTCCCCCTCCTTAGGAATGAGATTTCCCCATAAAAATATCAGAAGGTTTCTTTACATTTACATTGCATTACACGAACGGTTTTATCATTACACAATGAGAAAGTGTAATATACTAAGAAAGTGTTATTCACTAATAGGCCTACAATGAAGAAACGAAGGATAGCAAACGATAGCAAAGGATAGACGGAAAAGGTTATCAGAAAAAATACCGAACAAAGGGTGTCGCCGCCGACTGCCTGAGCGATTGCCGTTGTCCCGAACGGCTGTTTGTCCCCCAAGATACCTGAATCCCCCCCACCCCGCCCCCGACTACATGGATAAAACACCATGGGTCATGGCTAGACCTTGTCAGAAGAGTGACTCCTTCCCCCGCTACACGCAGAAAGTAATACCGAATGAATCCGACGCACGACTACAAAGGTCTCGTTATTCGCTAGGCGGCAGCACTTCCATAGCTCTGACATTCACTTGCCATTCCATAGAGGGCAGCAGTACCATAGGAGGAGAAGACGATTTGAGTTTGGTCGCTAGATGACAGCAGCGCTATCGCTACAGGCACTGTGCTGTTAATGTAGCACAGTGATGCGTTGAGGAAAATGCTACTGCTTCAGTCTGCTTGGGTTGTGGTAACTGAACTACACAGTTTACGTATTTGAACAGCACAAAGAAGATGTAGTCTTCGCTATAGACCTTTGTTGGTCTTCATTGTCTTTTTAAAAATTCCCTTTGAAAGGTCTTCAGAATTGTTTCTGTTCAAAGGGTGGTGAAGGATTAGTCCCGCTATCTAGTTAGCCCAATTTGCATTCATAATATCTATTCCTTCTTAAGATATGATTTTAATCTCCATTTAAACTGATATGCTATAAGTTCACATGGCAAAGAATTCCAAAAACAAAGCCCCCTAATCTAGACATTCTGCAAAACCTACGCGTCTACGCCTCGCGTCATGACCAGGTAGGCTGCTACCAAGATCGGACGATCAAACGAGGAAAACATTTAGGCCTACAGCTAGAATGTTGTTTAGGCTACATACTAAATAGTTTTTTTAGTCTAAATAGTAGTCTACCTGATAACTTGATGTCTTATGTGAATTTTGTGTGTGATACTTGTTCACCAGAGTGCTGTTTGACATGTGGTTATATTAAAGAATATACTTACATACTTATTGCTTACTGCTGTCCCGCGATAGTTCTCACAGACTCACACCCTGCTGCTGAATGATGATACATGATTGACGATCTAGTGATCTCAGGGGCGTGACTAGATTCCAGTTCTTTTTCAAAATACAACGCCACAGCATGCACTTGATGACCCGCCCTAGACTTCTATATAATACACGATCATCAAGATAATTATTATGTCTGCATTAATAGATGACATGCCATGGGAATCACATCACCGTAAGCAGACGTCACAATAATTATTATGGTCAAGTAAAATCACGTCCGCATTGCTCAGCAGAAAATGTTGACGCGGCAGGCGCTCGGTGGACTGATGTATTCATCCGCGTGCACGGAAAATAAATAGTTCGCGCAAAATTGTTGCCGACGATGATGCAAATGTGCGAATATGGAATATATTATTGCCGATAATGTAATGAAGATGCATTGCCAATGCTAAGGCGTCGAAGGGAACGTTATTGCCTAATACAGGAATAAAATAGCGATCCTTCTCTTCGAACGCCACCTATCGATTGCCGGGAGCAGCCGAGCCATCTGGCGAGTGACCCCGTAATTCGTATAGCAGATGGCCTCAATTCGGTGACCGAATATTATGTTCAACGTCTAAGCCGCCGAGTGGGGAAAGAGGGGCAAATGCCCAGGGGCCCGGCGACTTTGAGGGATTCGAGCTAGTTAGGTCTACAACCTATATACAAAGTTTATTATTTATGTCTTTCAGATATAGTATTACAGAGAATTAGAAGCAATCAGTTTAAACTTCACATAACCAACTGAATAAGATTATAATTGTGTAGTCTATATAAATATAAAATTGTGGGTCGTACCTACACTTTTTAAGTTACGTATGTTTATGAAAAGCGATAGACTAGTTTGGGGCCATGGCTGCTCAGCCTAGGGACAAGAATTTCTCTCGTCAGCGCTGTGATAACATAATCTAAGCGCCTATAATTATAACCTATAGTATACATGAAAAGTTACATGTGGTAAAACAGCTGTCTTATTTTCAACGCAAATATTATTTGAGCCAGCGGCGCCCGCAGGATTTTTTTTTGTACGCACAGAAATTTTCGAAGGAGGGGCGAACATAAAAAAAAATTTCGTTAGGTCGCCGAAAAAACTTATGACTTTTTTTTTAGTCAGCTAAAATTTCCCAAAAAAATACCTTTTCTATCCGCCGAAAAAACTGATGACCTTCGCACTTACCTATGTGCGTACGTCTACGGGCGCCGCTGCTGTACGCACTTGCGTAAATGCGTACGCCTGCGGGCGCCCCTGATTTGAGCAGAGCAAACAATAGCTTGTTTTACATTCAAAGTCTTCAAATCAAAAATTGTTTTAAAAAGTAGCCATTTTTTCAAGACTGACGACTAGACCTACTCAAAACAAACACTAGAATGCACTGAGGTTAACAGCAACACAAAGTTTCGGAACTTTATGCTATCGTACCTGTAACAGTAGGTCTCGACTACATCTACGAGATTAGCTCATCGGGTTAACACGGCCCGTGATTAATAGACTCCGTCCAATTTCTCAATCTCAAAAGCAAAAAAATGTGTAGTTGAACGCGTGACAAAGGAAAAACCATGTATTCAAGGTTAGGCAAACAGGCTGAAAAAATCAGACACAGTGGCCTACAGTCGCACAATACGGGCATTTTTGCACACACGCGCACACACACACCATATATATATATATATATATATATATATATATATATATATATATATATATATATATATATATATATATATATATATATATATATATTGTACGATGCAGAATAGACAGGTGAGTCGATTAGGTCTTTTTAGTGCGGGCAGTTGGAGCTTATAAGTTAACAAATAATCAATCGCTCAATTACTAAATCAATCAATCTGTCAATAAATCAATCAAGTAGTTAATCACCAATAAAGCGAATAAACAATTAATACAACAGTATTAATTATTAATTCTACATTACCGCCACCCTTCAGTACGAACACGCTATAGGCATCTAAACCGTGGATTAGGCTAAAGTTGCTCACAGAAGTAGGCGCATTAGCAGGCCATCAAAGGTGAGAGTAAAGAGACTGTAGCCTACAGCCAGACACATAGGCCTACGTCTCGCCAGCGGGATCACCTATAATTAATTTTAAAAGAATTCATGGCGTCATTTTCAGCAGTTTTTGCCATGCACCAGGATTTTAAACATCACGCATGCAGTTTTACTTAGATATATTCCACGTCGTACGCTTGCACCCAGCCTACATGTATCCCATTATAGGGGCCTTCTTCCTTCGAAATAAGTCTATGGTTGACAAAAGTTTATTTAAGCAATTGTCTCATGAGTGAATGAATGACTTTTGCCCAGGGCTGTACTGGTAAATTTTGAAGTGAGTACACGCTGACCGGGAGAAAAACCCGACTTTTTCGGGCAAAAAATTTCTGACGGCTGTCATCCGGGAAAAAAATTATCCCGTCCGAAAAATCTGATGACCTTTTTTAGCCATCGGGCCAAAAGTTTCTCCATTTTTCTCGTCCGAAAATCTGATGACCTTTTTTAGTCATTTCCTTCGGAATTCGTGAAAAATACACCTAAATATCCTTTGCCTTTTTCGAGCGTATACCCATTACCCACACGCCCTTTGTATACCCACGGTTTTCCGCGGTGAGTATATACGATGCCGTTTTTTCCCAGAGGTAAGTATACGCCGTATACCCGCGTATACCCTTGATTACAGCCCTGCTTTTGCCTAACAGTAACTTTGTTCTCCGGCACGTATCGAGCGCTTTTATACAAAACAATACAATACGAGACCTAAGCAATAGACATACGAAATCCTTACCGTCGAAAGTTCTGCGCATAGTTTGATTGGACTCATTGGCCTGCTGACATCTCAATGTGTGCCGACACCCTTCAGTGCAAACACAGCAGGCATCTAAACCGTAGATTACAATTATTATTGACAAAGCACGGGAATGCAATTGATTACGAAAGAGTTGCCATTCTCCTGCTCATGAGCCACTCTCGTGAAGGGAACAGTGCGTGCCTTATAATTGGAAAGAGCGACAATTTCCAGTCAAACACGAGACAGCCCAGCTGCAGCCGATGCGACCGTCGGCTGGCAGCGGCTTAGGCCAGACAAACAAACGACTTGGCCAATCCTGCGATCGGCTTCTTTGAGTCTTTGACAGTTGCCGCCGTTATCAACACAGTTCTTTGTTGGACGCACGACACCAATGAATTATAGATAAATACACATACGCACCTACTCAGGGATTCGATTCATATCACCATTCCATTCCTGCACTCGTACATGCATCCCTGCACGCACGCACGCACGCATATTATTATTATATAATAATAATATATATGGGCAATGGGCATATATTGATATGCATAATATATATATATTAGATAGTCTACGCATAAATCCAAAGTTACTATACTACGATGAATGCAAGATAGGCTATGTGCGGCATTTAATCAGCATCTACATTCTACACTGTATGCATGATATCGTTTCTTAACAGCAAACTAAATAAATTTTAAAACACAATATGTGTATCTTAATACATAGCTGCTGCTGCATGGCTTATCACCAGACTGTCGTGCTTCCGATGCAAGTCTCAGCGGTGCATCCATAGCATATATATATAAACTACATATATATAAACTATATATATAAACTATATATATATATAAACTGTTGCAGCTGCCGATCGTTCGCTTTTATCCTGTCCAACATCCAACAAGAATCCCGTCCGTCGTCCGTTCATCCCATTTGTCACAGGATGCAAATGGGGTTGGGTGGGGTTGGGTGGGTGGGTGCAGGGGGGGGGCGTTTTGTGGCGGTGATTGATCGCTGTTCCCGTTGACAGTCGACTATTTGGTCGTGGTCTTGCAAGATCAAGACATTGAACCTCATGACCAAGACTTTGAACCTCAAGACCAAGACTTTGAGCCTCAAGACTAAGACTTTGAACCTCAAGACCAAGACTTTGAACCTCAAGGCGAAGACCAGGATCAAGACTATTGGTCTCAAGACTATGTAATTTAAAAACGAACTAGAGTACAATCGAGAACGACCAATGAACCGAGAAGACCTTGGTCTCGAGAAGGCAAAACTAGATTTGACCCCGCTCAGGGGCATAGGCAAGGGGGGTTTCGGGGGTTAAACCCCCCATTGGCTCCGAAAAAAAGGTTTTAAGGTTATTTTTCCGTTTAAGTAAGAAAAAATAGCAAAAAACAGGGTTTCCGGCCATAAACCCCCCCTGAAAAATTGCTGGCTACGCCACTGACCCCGCTTCCCATTGCTAACTTCTGGATACCGTACGATGACCAGCATTTACATATAGATGCAATTCCTACCTTAGTTTAGCTTATATTTACTTGAGCAAATCCGGAAGTAGGATACTTACATTACTACACGAAGGCTTATAGTTACCGTATAGGAAGGCTTAAAGTTACTGTAGACAGGCTTAAACTAGTAGCTGCGCAGAGGCCTTGATCGTTGACGCCTCAATAGCTTGACGGATGGGATATCATGGATGGAAAGGTAAGTTTCGTTTGTTCTCGGTGTTTGCTTTCCGTGGCATGAAGCGGAGAGTGTGGGATGGCCGCAGCACAGCGCATGACTACACGCCGGATTAAAGGAACAGAGCTGCATTGCAAACAGAACACAGTCTACGGACGAACACGTACAGCTGGTGTTCTGTCAAATACCGATGGAGAGTTATTCTTCGCTGACGAGCCGTGTACGCAGCGGCATCGCTCGCTAAACAAACGACCGGTATTTGTGTTTTAGGAACTACTTTCTAGCGCGCAGTCGCCGACGCTCGTGCTGCGCCTCTGCGAGATTGACGCTGTCAATCAAAGACGGCGAACGACGTAAGAGGGCGCTGCAACGAGCAATTGCTGTTGGAATGAAAACGTTGTTATCAGACGGGTCGTCATCGTTATCGTCATCATCATGGATATCACCGGCTTAATAAGTAACAATAAATTTGGATTAATCTTGTTCAGTCATGCTTTATTCTCCTTCGGTAAGTTATATTTACTGTCATCGTCGTTTCTCCTCTTTGTAAATAGAGGGTAGCCTATTTATCATGAGATCGTCGGCGTTTGTCAGACGCCGCTGGCTGGCGATGATTGATGTTTAGAAGGGTGGTGATTAATTGTCTGTTAAGTGGGTAATTTTGTCATGAGATGGGTCGGCGGTTCAAGAATAGTGAGCAACTCGACCGTATCATAGACGATGGTGCAGAAAATTAGGTTCAAGCCTACCCTGTGATGTGAGCCCTACCACCCTGTGGTGTGGGCCCTATCACCCTGTGGTGTGGGCCCTATCACCCTGTGGTGTGGGCCCTACCACCCTGTGGTGTGGGCCCTACCGCCCTGTGGTGTATGCCCTACCTTTGAAAATAACTCTACGATATTTTGACTTCATAGTAGTGTAGTAGTCCTGCTGTTGACCAGTTTTATAGACAGACCGTGACTGAATTGAACTTTTTCTGCATGAAAAGTAAAATATCTGGTGTTATCCATCCCATCTGCCGTTAGCCTGTTGCTGCTTAACGACACTTTCGTATCAAAAATGATTAATGTCTCCCTCCTACTTTATCCAGGCTTGGGACTGGCACTGCCAAGGAACGAGCAGTGACGGAGTTCAACCGCCGTCAATTGCATGCTGGGACTTTTAAAGAGTGACTCACAGTGACGCAGTTGCACCTCGGCGTCAGCAGTTCGAATTTCTCTGTAGAATGTGAGAATTCGTTTTGTAGGATGCAACGCGGAAGATAGGTGGCCTATAGTTGTTGCACTATCAACACAGTAGCACTGCTGTGGATGGCTGCTCCTACTAAGGCACACTGCCATGCAACGCAATGCAAACTCCACCACTGGTTTTCTCTGCCAGTGCCAGTACCAAGCCTGGATAAGGGAGGAGGGCGTCACTAATCATCTTTGATATGGCAGTGTCGTTAAACATAATTTTAACAAGCAACACAAACCTTTGCTCGTCTTTTTCCTTCTTCCATTTGTCTTTTTGTGTCTATTTCTGCGTCTTTCTGTTTCTCGCTTCCCTGCCGATTCTTTATTGTCCATGGACTCCATACCGAAATAACCGGTGAGGTCGATTGGACACCAATATCTTAGAAACACCATTTCAATGTAGGTTTGGTAACGGCCACTCTCTGTCGTGCCCAGTGGCGTAACAACCTAGCCGGGGGCCCGTGGACAATGAAGCTCGGGGGCCCCTGTATAGGCCTACATGATTGTATTAACGACGCCAAAGAGTGAAAATTGTGAACTGGCTATAAACTGCAGTTATATTAAAATAGAATATTAAACGCTATAGTCAATAATCCGTAATTTAAGGCACATTAATAGTTCAAGAGAATTCAATAAAACAGTATAGGTTAGGCCTAGGGCCTGAAATGCATATATAGAAATACATTTGCCAATTTAGCCTCTAGGCTACGTGGCAATTGGATTCAAGAAGTCGAGGCAATAGTGGAAGGAAAGTGTGCCCGTAAGACAGTGGCGTAGCCAGGAATTTATGATGGGGTAGGGGGTTGAGGGTTTTATGGCCTGGCTGGATGCCCTTCCTGATACCAACCCAACAGTATTACAGTAATTAAAAAGGGAATAAAGCAGCAATGGGAATAAATTAAGAAAAAAAATTGTTACTACAAGATATTGTTTTTTCTTTCTTATTTAAGCGGATAAAAAAACTTTTTCTTAAGCCCGAAACCCCCTTGGCTACGCCACTGCCGTAAGATATGGTAATTAAATAAGTCAGTCTTATGCAGAAGAGAAAATGGCCAAGATAAATTAAGTCACTTTCCTCACCTCCAGTTTTTTTTCAAGGGTGATGGTGTTAAGTTTCGTTTATGATTAACAGCAAACGAATGATTATAACCGCCATCAATTCTTGACGCCTGCAGCCAGTATTGTTGGCGGTGATGGGTACGAATAAATGACATCCATTGCCTCATGTTCATTTGTCAAGTCAATTGATATTAAGTCCTCCTTTATAATTATTTTCTATCCAGAGTAGTCTTGGTATGCCTTTATTTCTTTTTATTTCTTTTCTTCATGTATAGGCCTATACCCAATTGAGTGGAATTCGGGCAATTGGCCTTCTCTCTCTAGGCCTATAGGCTACATGTTCAAACAGTCGTTGAACGACTTGTTTAGCAGAGTTGCTTCGATTCTTAATGCTGTCTAATGTCATAGTTTCTTATGTTCTGTGGTCTTGAAATTCCTGCAATCAACTCATTTCTGCAACAAGTATTCTTTTCTCATCCTGTTTTCGCATTGTTTAGCATTCTGGTCTGCATATGAAAATCGGTTGAATCGTCTCGTATATTTTGTTGTCTTGGTTTTCTCTGATCATCATTCCAAAATGCTTGTGAGGCCCATTCAATTCTCGTTTGTAGGTCTATATTTTTTATCGTTGCTGCTATCTGAGCCTATTAACCCTCTTAGATAAACTAACGGCCATAAACGAACTGTTCAATTTTCTCAAAATCTTAATTAATTATCATTGGATGCTGATGCTAAATAAAACTCGATCAGCGTTATTCCAAAAGACTCAAAATTGTAATTCTCATTAGCCTGAAATGCCTTACGCATAGTATACATGTATTACTGTGTAACCTACTATATGCCTATACACTGTATAGGCCTACAGCTTGATTTGGATATGCGACGGAGGTCCGTGGGTTCAGATTGAGCTGCCAGAAATTTGATATTATAGGAGGGCCAACTGCAAACCCTGTCACGTATGAGAACCTTAATGTGTTTGGAAGACTAATCTGACGAGAGATAATCTTTCCAATTCTAAGGCTTGTGGTGATGGGAAGGGGATCAGATGCAGGGTGCAGTGACCTAAATTATTCTGAAGTCTCTGGCATACACTATGGATAACCTGTTATGTTGAACCGCTGGGTCAGCCTAGCTGGTTGTCCGCTTGATTCTGTTCATCTGACTGCCTGACTCCTGTTAGATACCTTCGTCCATAGATTCGTTTATCTGTCAGTCTTCCAACCACCTGCCTCACGCTGCCTCAAATGCATGTAGGGGTTGTTGGCCTATGTGTGGTGTCTGTGTATAGAACTTCAGAGGTCGCAGAATGTGTCAGTATTTGACCCCAAGCAGGAACACATCATTCCCTACATGCATCTGAGAACAAAGCGTATCATTATGTATATTGAAACAGCCGTCATAATTATACAGGCTTTAGTTTAGACTGCAGATTGCAGTCTGAAACTCAATAAATGGAAAAGTAGATCAACGTGGATTTTTTAGTTACAACTCTTGGGGGCCCTTTGAACCTCGGGGGCCCGTGGATTTTGTCCACCTTCGTTATATGGTTGTTACGCCACTGGTCGTGCCATGAATGTGCAAAATGTGTTTTAATCAGAACGAATGTGGAGCAAATAAATTGTAGATTTTTTCATTAAGCGTGAAATTGATAGATTTATTCCTAAAGCTTTACGTAGAACCATTCCATTCGTTGGTCTTTTCCACTTAATGGGAGCCTAATCGATCTTTTTAATGGATTAGGGAAAACATTTGTCAGCAGAATCGCATTCGAAAATTCAGCTGAAGTTTTCGTGCATTGCAGGCATTATAGTGATAATGCAGTTTGTTGTTTTGATTTGCAGTATCTTTATAATATATAGTTTATGTGTTATTTTTAGAGAAATAGGTAATCCTATTTAGTGATTTTGTACATAATAATTTTAATGCTTTTGTTACTGGTGAATTTCCATTTTTTAATTTGTCTTTATGTGTTTAACTTTCTCTTGCTCTTTCTCTTTCACATTGCCTTTCTATGCATTTGTCTCTTTCTGTCTCTTCTTATTTCTGCTTTCTTAAAATCCATTCTGCCTGCCTGTATGCTTGTCTGTTGGTCCCTTCATCTGTCTTTCACTGCCTTACTGTCAGCGTACCAATTACTTTGTGCATTTTTCTTTCTCTGTATAATTGGCTTTCTATCCTTCCACCTGTCTGTCTTTGTCTGTCTGTGTCTGTCTGTTTTTGTCTGTCTGTGTGCCTGTCTCTGGATAGTTCTTCCTGTTTGCCATTAGGTTATATAAGGAATTGCATTTCTGGAAGGCATTTACTTTAACCTGGAACAGGACTCGGCCATGCATGCACCGGAAAACTGCAATAGGATACATGCAGTAACAAGGATGTTATGGATTTCTAATTTGCTTTGCCAGTGCTGTATTCCACTGGGACTGCAGATTCTGACATCTGATTTAGTCCCGGTGGAATACAGCACGTGGAAAGATTGTGCTGTGGAAGGTGATTTGCTGATTTGTCGTGTCCTACTGTTTAGTTTTCCAGCTCTATCTTGGATTTGTGGTCTCCGATGGATTCTTTCCACCTACGACTCCGCAGTCCACATCAGTAGCGGAAGGTACATCACGACCTGATCCCTGGTCCTTCGTGGGAACCTTGGGATATTCTTATTTTCTTTTGCATTGTCATCGTGAAATAGAACAATTAACAACAGAAATGACTGATTGAAAAAAAAGTCTTGTCACTTCCCACAGGGTGCTGAGGATGTTGTGGGCTATTTTTTTATGGGGTACTTGTTTTGGGGTACTTGTTGTGGGCTGCATGGTTTTGAAAGGGAGAGGATGACCGGGGTAGGGGTAGGCCTAGATTTTATTGGTAGGCCCTGTCTTCACCTATCTAGACAATGTCCTGCTTCACTTACCACAATTATTTTCCTGGTGAGCTGTCGGTTGCTGATTTGTAAAGGATTTCAGTTGGCTGTCACGCTTTCAGATTCATTGTTGAGGCAGAGTTTGGTTGCTGTAATGACAGGGTTGGTTAGATGGCGCCCTGGGGTTTTATTTGATCGCTCCATTATTGTGCTCAACGGCAGCCATTGGAAATAAAGCTGTTCGCCATTAAATGGGTGTACAATGTACATATATTTGTATATATATATATATATATATGCCCTGTGGATAAATTGCTCATCCACAGTTGGTGTTTGCCCACAGTTCATGCAAATCTAGGCTTAAACAATTCTGGTGAATCTGTTGTAAGTTAGGCCTATACCATTATGTTGGTGTTGAAGGTGTTCCTATGATATATAAAACATAAAGATGCATGAAACACAAAAGGTGGCGTCGATTACGTTAAAAGTTAACAATCATTTTACTTAATTTCAGCCTATAGTTAGGAACATTATTTACAGGAAGGTAGGCAGCAATCACAAAATTAAATGCCGTAACGTACAAAAGTGCATTCCGATTTGTGATTATCTCTCATAAGGTGATGGGTTTCCTTTATAGGTGGTGTTTTCATGTAGGCAAATCAAATCAAATCAAATTTATTGAATCGATTCAGTGTATACATACTACTAATCACAATGCGCTTTTTAAGTTAGTAGATGCAGAGAAATAAGAAAACCTATTATGTATACATTTAAAATATGCAATAGATAGTAGAACAATAGAGAGTTAAGTGATTCGACTCGTGAGGAGAAGAAGCTAACGCTTATCTAGTCATCCCCAAGATTTTAGGACTGAGTAAAGAAGTTCTTATTGAGACTCTCAAGTCAGAGGTATACCGGACCTCAGACCGGGAGGATTGTGGCTGCATTTAGCCACTGTAGGATATATCACGGAGGTTTCACGTCCCCATGTTGTCCCTGAGAAACACTCAAACGAGATCCTTGCTCAAGAACTGGACGGCTGTAAAGTAATTTTCACCCAATCTTCCCAGATTGATTGCGGCTCAATCTTCCGCCATGGAGGATGCCTTCAGTCCTCACTGGTCATGCAGCCTTTAATGGCGACAACGCTGTGCGGGCGAGAGATTCATGTCGGCTGTATATATTCGCATAATTAAACCACGACCACCACACTGCAATCCACTGACATATCTTTCCTGTCTCCCTTAGACGAGATTGGTTCCAGGAGGGATAGACTTGACCAGAAACGGTTTTATGGACGACCGTCAATCACGCGGCGGCGACGGCGGCGGTCGCAGCTGGCCATCCTGCGTTGATGGTCATTTGGTTCAAGCGTGGGTCTCTATCAGACTGACGTGATGAATGGAAGTGGGGCCTCTGTGTAGAAATACGGTATAGCTGTGCCGCCAACGATCGACCGCCCCGTGAAGAATGATCTACCGCTGACGCCATAGTATACATTTCTTGCCCGTGTTTTTTTGGAACTGTAAAGAGAACTCTTCTGCAGATGCTGACGTTATAGTTTGAGGTTCGAATCCTGGTGTCGATGGCATGAGGAAGGAAGTTGTGTTGTTCGTAATCGTAATCTCAAAATATCTTGAGCGCCACTCGAAAGCAAAGAGAAGGGCATCAGCTTAATCACGAGCGCTGTGTCTAGTCGGAAGGGTTGTCCAAAACAATAGTCCGCATGGGGTCATGGTCCGATTTCCAAAGAATCAAAGGTGGCAGAGTTGTTGTCGTTGTTGCTGTTGTTGTTGTTGCTGTCTGTCTGTCTCCAGTTAAGGTATTATTGTCTTTGAGGCCTGTTGTTGATTGAGGCAGAGACAATAGCTTTCGATCAATATAGCTTGCATTTAGCTGCCATTGTTTTTATGGCTAAGACGTCATCATATTGATACTTTGAGATCTTTCTAATAGATGCGCATCAGATTCTTGATAGAATTTACTGAACATGCCCTGGTCCATAGGCGCAACCACCCTATGGGACCCACGGGACGCGTCCCCCCAACTTTTGAGTGGTCCCTAACTTTATTATTATGGTTTCCCCCAACTTTTAGGACGTGATTCATTATGGCCCCCCCCCCAACTTTTAGGAGGTGATTGCACCTATGCTTTGGTCTATTATAGGCCTACCATTATAAGTTCCACTGTTTGCTGTTTAAAAAGGAAAGTTGAAATAATTGATATTTGCTACTATGAACTTTAACTAAAAACTAACCTGATGGTTTAAATATTCATTATATCTGAAAAGATAATGAGATAATTTTATAGGGCTATAATAATAGACAGACAGACACACACTGGTCTGTGTTGAAGTGAAGATCGTTCCCTTGTTTAGAACAGACAGGGGTCAATCGTGACAGTGCGTGACCTTTCGACCTTCATCATAATTCCCATCTCTTTTCCATTTTCCAGCTGTCACGAAGACGAAGCAGCAGGACAGCTTCTACTTCGATCCGGCTCCAATCAACCAGGACGCCATCGAAGGTGAAGAGGTCCGGCTGCGCTGTGACGTCTCCAACCGGAAGCTCATCATGTTCTACTGGACGCTGAACAATAAACCGCTGGTGAACACGAGCAGACGCTTCCAGGAAGAGACGGATCTGCGGATCATGCGTGTCGACCGGACCCAGGACGCCGGGTCATTCAGGTGCATCGCCACAAATACTTCTACCGGAATTGCCCTGCGCAGCACGGAAGCGAAACTCACCATACTATGTGAGTCGTCGTTTGAATTTACGATTCAGTTTTATTGGTTAAGTTTTGGTGTTCGGTGGTGTCGTGTGGTGTGGTTGGTGTCGTGCTGCAGGGCTGTCAAAACGAGAGGTTTGGTGGGGGGGGCAAATTTCCTATCAGGGCAGAAATTTGTTGTCTCTGAGAAACACTCAAACGAGATCCTTGCTCAGGAACTGGACGGCTGTGAAGTAATTTTCGCCCAATCTTCCCAGATTGATTGCGGCTCAATTTGCCGTCATGGAGGTTTTAGATTTCTTTTCCATCTGCACTTCCAACCCAAATTAATCAGCTATAATGAGTACACGGACATACATCCGGACCTCCAACTATATATGTAGGCCTAGTTTTCATGCACTATTACTAAGTACCCATTTGATAGTGGCAATATATAAATGCAGAAAAACCCAGTTGCCATTGGTATCATTGTGAGGTGCATCATGCATGAATGCTTCATGGTTAGTATGCCTGACTGTTAGAAATTTGAACGTTGAAATTATGCAGAAGACAAAAAATGTTTGAGATTTTCCTTTCCATAACAGCGCATGCACCTTATGGCTAACTGCATGAGCTACAAAAATTGAGCACATCATCGACTGAGGACAAATTGCAAAGGGAGTGGACTGGGCCGGGCTCACACTTTGTATACTGAGGGTTTGCCAATGAAGTAATTAGTACCGGTACTTGATATTAAACCACGATTGAGGTCTGATGCTTGTCAGCTTCCAATGTCGTCACAGTAATTGCTTGGCTGGTCTGGGAACATAGAGTGGAGCATGCAATGAAGATGGAAAAATATGAACTCTGTGTTTATTTTTTTAGAACCCTGTGGGTGGGGAGGTTGTTGGCATTCTATCTGTTCTTATCATCGAAGGTGTTTACTATATAGTTTCCTGACACTTTCTCCAGATCCTTGTTCTCATAAAATGTCGTTGTTAGAGAGTGAAATAGAGAGGCCACCCTGCCTGCCGTGGTCCATCCATCCGTCCGTCCGTCCGTCGGATACCCCTTGCGTCAACAGATCACTATGTTGGGCCAACCAAGTGCATTGACTCCGCATATCCCTGCATGCATAGCTACAACGTGAGGCGTATACCATAGCACTTCCGCAAACGTAAGCTGCCTTTTTTCGTTTACTGCTTGCTTTACTTGTAGGATGCATTGCTTGTACAAACACAATGGTTGTTATTGTTCCATGGAGTTGTAGTCTTCCGGTTACATATTGTGCCTCCTAAGTGCCACATGCTTTGTCTTTCATATCTAAATACTAGCATAACACTTGTCTGCCACTCGAGTCCAGGGTCTGGTTTTCTGACCACCGGTGTTGCAAAGACTCAACTATAATAGTCTCTTGGCAATCATACCTTAAGAATTATTATTAACGATGAATAAACTCTGAGCCCCAATTTGAAACAGATCTTGCTTAACAGCCATGGCCACGATTTGAGCGAAAGGGTTAAAAAAAAGTTTAGTGATTTGGCTTGTTAGTTGTGGCTTTCACCAAAGATTACAGAACTGTTAGGTTTCTGCTGCATGGTTGTCTTAACCAGTAGGCTACTTACTATAATCTATTAAACAAGAAGCAAGTTTTCATGGCTACATGAGACCAATGTGTTTGCTAGAAATATCTATGAAGTGATGGTAACTTTATTCCTAAAGGCATGAATGTGCGTATTTTTGTGTATGTTTGTATGTATATATGCATGTATATATGTGTGTGTACATATAGGCTATATGCCATATATATGATGACATAAAATAACATTCAGATGGTCAGTTAGGGAAATGTTGAACCATAAACAATGTCAAAATTACAAGCAGCATCTGTCCGTTCAAATATATAAGTATCCCAGTTTCAAAAGTTTCAGCCATCCAAAATTTCAGAGGTTAGAACAGGTGTGCAATTAGTGACACTATGATGGTGCTGTTGAGTCAATATATCTATAGGTAGTACTCCATAAATGGTGTAACGTTCTAACATGGGTAGGTTTCCCATGGTATCATCATCATCATTACCATCAGTTCCTGACACCTCTACAATTTAGCCACGATATAGGTACAAATAAATGACGTCCATTGTCTTCAATCATTTGTCAAATTCATTTATCCCTTTAGCACCAGTCCAAGTGATATTACATCCTCACTTAGATAGATTATCTATCAAGTGTGTATACAGATCTAATCTTAATCTGCCTTTGTTTTCTTTATCCTTCGAACGATGCATATTATCATTGTTGTGCATCCTGTGAGATTTGGTCATCTGGCATTTCCATTACATTTCGGAACTATCGGAGCCTTTGTTGAGCAACTGTCTAGCAGAGTTTTTCTGTTTATCTGAGTAATTTATTAGCACCACTTCAAGATAACTATTCAACGCCGCTCTCGACCCAGGCATGGTTAAAGTAACAGTTTTTGGAATCCTAACATTTGTCTAATGCCCTCGTCTGAGTCGTCTTATTTTTTAAGTTCTTAACATCTTCCTTAGCCAATCCATTTCCGCTGTAAGAATTTTACATACGATATAGATATTGTATATATATATATATATTCGTTAATATGATATAGATATATATATATACAATAATACGTTAATATGATATAGATATATATATACAATATCTATATCGTATGTAAATATATTCGTTAATATGATATAGATATTGTATATATATATATTCGTTAATATGATATAGATATTGTATATATAATTATATATTCGTTAATTGAGCTCTTGCTGACGTACCGCAGCCAGATACAAAGAAAGAACTGCTTAAAAATATAATAATACAGGCGGTCCAAGTCAGATTAGAGGCTGTGGTTGAGTATGTCTTTTCTCATCTAATCCATAGCATAGGTACTTAGCATTCTATCACTGACTGAGTACTGTTATCTGATGTAGTCGTTGACGTATACTATATAGTTACTGCTTGGCAGATACATCTTTCTTGGCTGTTCCAAGGTTGACAAATTGCTGTTCCATCATTTCCCCCATCCGGGTTCTACCACCCTGAAGGTACCACGTGACCAGAATCTACTGGGAGCGGCTTGAGTGGGATGGGTACTCGTGCTCATTATAGTCACTCGAGTTCTGTGGTTCTGCTGGACTTCGAACGCATTGTGGCTGGTTAGATTTCAGTACGGAATGGTTTAAGGTTCATTTAACATTTGCTGTAATCTTTCTCCACAGTTGAAACGGTGTTTACCGTTATTAAATTCGTTACTATTCAAAATCAGTCTTCTCTCACTTTCGTGTAGCTGGAATTTGCAATACTGCCCTACCTTTAATAATGGCAATGGTGCACATGGATATTGCTTCTACGGCGCCATTGTAGATGTTCAGATTTTAATGGGTTAAAAGACGAAGAGGAAGATCAAGAACAAGAAGACGAGGAACAATACAACCGGAGAAGATACATACATGAGTAGGATGTATTAGTGACTTATTTTACTTTACCTCGGCATGCGTGAATGCATACATACATACATGCATTCATCTGTACATACATACATACATACATACATACATACATACATACATACATACATACATACATACATACATACATACATACATACATACATACATACATACATACATACATACATACATACATACATACATGCATACATATGTACGTACATACATACATACATACATACATACATACATACATACATACATACATACATACATACATACATGCATGCATGCATGCATACATACATACATACATACATACATACATACATACATACATACATAGTACATACATACATACATAGACACACACATACATACATACATGTATTTCATTGGCTGCCATTTCTGCTGCATAACAACATTCAGACTTTGGTGTAGTTTCAGCGGCGCCAGCTTCGCATTGGGCCTGCCCTGTTTGCAATGGCTTTGTTAATCAGTCTCAGGTGTGACTGCTGGCTTCACCTATTGCACCATGACCCACAGGAATTGGTTGGTCTCCCTACATGCAATAATGCATTATCACTTGGCACTTACTCATTGGTTTGGCCCATCCATTTGGAATGGACTTCTACAGGATCTTCAACTGAACTGTGATCTTCAGAGTAGATGGCCATCTTTTAACGTCGTTTTATACGCTTAATGAATGGGAGAATCAAATGATAAATTTTAATTAATAGGTTTTAGTCATAGTTGTAAAAAACGTTTTTTTCGTTTTTTATTCTCTCCCAAAAAACGTCGTTTTTTTCGTTTTTTATTTTTCCCATCGTTTTTTATCGTTTTTTTCGATTTCTATGTAACTTTATTTAATTATTTACTGTATAATATTATTTTCCTTAATTTAATTTTTTCTGATATTCCATACGTTTTTACCGTACTCTCAAGGATGCAGCTAACTATAGGGTCTTTATGTAATTGTTTAAGTCATAATTTTGAGAAATACATGTAGTAGATCACGATAAGAAATGAAATTTGTAAGAGTTATTTTGGTATAAAATTCTTGGGCCTATAATTAATATTTATAAGTAACAATTTTAAAACAAATGTACAATATATAATTTAGTAAGCATATGTGGTTTTTGCTTCTGGTTAGATTTTAATAGTGTTATGTCGATCAGCATAAACTTATAATGTGGACTTATGTCTACAATTTAAATTTGAAAAGATTTCAATACCTTTGATTTGTCCGAATTTCTTATTAAACCAAAGTTTTAAGAAAAAAACTGTGGTAGATTAATGTTACTTATAGGCTACCAATTATTTTGGCCTAATAATAAAGTTGTGTTATTTGCGGTTTCTTGATAAAATTGCATAAGCAAGGTTTGTAAGCTGAAAATGAAATTTCTGATGTAACAAAGGCAAATTATTTTCCGTTTCCGTTTTTTATCGTTTTTTTGTCGTTTTTTATTATTTCGAAAAAAACGACGTTTTTTACCGTTTTTTATTTTATTTTCATCGTTTTTTACATCTATGGTTTTAGTGGTTCTGTCAGACTGCTTCTGTTTAAAAGGGTCGACGGATTTGGAACCTGACTCATATGAATGCTATTTCAGTATTTATATATATATATATATATATATATATATATATATATATATTTATATATATTTATTTATATATATTTATATATATATCTATTTATATATATGCACTTTGTAGACGTGTTTCACAGCTTAATCTCTTAGGACTTATAGGAATTGATTGCTGTCAGGGGTCAGAGCATTACCGGTATATAGGATGCATTGGAGCAATTGTAAATAGTAATTGATGTGCTAACACAATGGTCTGTTAAAGGTATGATAATAGTTAGGCTGCAGTGGTGTGACTGTTGCCTGTCTTGCTTGCCCTGTTGACCAGTTCTGACACGTTCCATCACAATCTTAAAACTGTGCTCTTTACCCGAGGTTAAATCTAGAGCGCTCCTGAGTAGTAACCTTGAAAGTGCGCTATATTAACCAATTATATTAACCAATTATGCTGAGTGCATTCAATCACAGCTGATTATAATTTGTGACAATTTTGAATATATTTTTGTTCGGTTATTGGTTATAATGAAGAATGAATGAATGAATCTTACGCGTCCATAGTTGCCTTGGAAAGCCGTAGAAAAGTCAGATTTTGATTTCAACTGGCCTGTCCAACAGATAAAATCCTTGAAACCAACACACTCACCTGTACCCGTCAACCATTAGTCTCTTCACAATCTGTGGTATTGGCATTTGGCTGAGTGCATTCAATCACAGCTGATTATAATTTGTGACAATTTTGAATATATTTTTGTTCGGTTATTGGTTTCATGCTTTCTGTGTGCAGTTGTCAAAATCACCTTCTGACACTGTTGCACTTGTGTTTTACCATCATGCTACTGTACTATGTGTTGGAAAGTGGTTTTCACTTACATACCGGTAATCAATCTAAACATTGTTGAGTATGTCTACATGTTGGCACCTTCAGGACTTATATTGTGACAGCTGTATACATACGCACATATCAAAGTAAAGTTGACGGGAGTAGTCTAATCATGCATGTGTATGATCAGGTTTGGTTTTTGATGTCAGAAACTTATCCGACGAATGTGACAGTTGGATATTTTCGTCATATGAATAAATAATGAATTTGTTGAAACACTGTGTCAGTTTTAGCTGAAGTTTATTTGTATAGTCATACGTCAACGGCCGTTGTTCTGTTTGCTGACAAAACCTCAGAACGTTGTTTTCCTGCAATTACTACTTGTCATGGCATAAATCCCAGGAGGTTTGTGCTGGAAAGGCCCAAAGGAGTTGCACAGTCACGTTCCTGTCAGTGATGTGTCCAATGCCTTGCGGTCTTTTCACTCCATTCGGTTAGCCATCCATTTTATCCAGGGCTGTAACCCAGACCAATCTACCATTCAGACCGCATTTGTAAATGCAGTGTAATTAGTGTATTTGTAGTGTAACATGCAGTTGTCATTTGCAGTTAACTATAAGTATTAATATTCTGTCACAATGCAACAATATGTGATGGAGTCGGGAGCGCCTCTGAGTAGTTTCCTTGAAGAGGCGCTGTATAAATACGTGAATGAAAGAGTGGATGGTAATGTAACTACAGAATGTATATGAATTTCGAAAATGTTTGAGACATCAAAAACCAGCACGACTTAATGTGATGCGATGCATGCAATAGTAGAAAATGCTCTTTCTAGGTGTGTTTCCAATCCAGATTGCATCATTTTTTAAATTTATTTTGCTTATTACGAGCACAAGATGAGTAAATCTGAATGAGCGGCGGAGGGAAGATGTGTGTGAGCAACTTGTTCAAAGTTGTTGAACGAGTCCGCTGATAATAACACTCAAACCTGCAGACGTTGGATGATAGACAGAACAGCTTATGGCAAAATATGTCTGCCATTTAACACAAGTCAGAGAAATCATGACAATTTTCACTAATTCACCGCTGTTCACCAATCACGAGCAGAGAAACGTTGAGATGACATTGTGAAAGGGCACGCTCAGGGTCTCAAGGATAATACCTAGGACTTATAACTCAAATCAAAGACAGCCAGACAGACACATAGACAGACAGACTAACAGACAGTGCGAATTTGTTTTCGAGCCATATTCCCGGGGTTGTCTGGACTTAACCAAAGACCCCTGTTTACTCCTTTTTACTCTGATTAAATTACAAGTGTCTTTATGTAAGTAAGTATGTAAGTAAATATTTGCCCATGTAGACTACTTTGTAAATGTCACAGAGATACTGGAAATGATCGATAAACACGTTCCGATATCTGGGTCATTGCCACCTAGACGTGTGCAAGAAGAAAGTGTCTGATTGTGTATGCATATATGTAAAGTGTTTACAGAGAGAATGATACACACCTGATAGTAATGTCTGATTACTGTATAGACAGTTATATGACTGGGCACACGTTGTCAAATCTGTCAATATTACACTGCTCTATGTATTTGTAGGGGGGAACGGACATTAGCCCCCCCGGACAAAAGCCCCCCCGGACAAAAGCCCCCCCGGACATTAGCCCCCCGGACAAAAGCCCCCCCCCGAGGTAGGACATTAGCCCCCCCCAGTCTATGATATCATTACCTAAAATGATGCACAAAATGTAACAATGGACCTAAGTTAAGTTAGGCCTAAATTGCACATTGGTTTAACACTGTAAGAATAAGCTTAAGCAAAGCTAATTGAAGGCTTATTATGCACATTATAAAACATTTAAAGGCATTAGTTGTAGTCTTTGTAGAACGACATAAATGTAAGAAATTCTAAGTCCAAAGTTTGTGAAATATAGATAAAAGTTTAATGCCTAACTGACTTTAACAAACCTTCGTTGTAGCCAAACTGACACTAACGAGTAGGTGGACCCATTTGTTCATTTCTCTAATGTATTGAATCTAATTTTGAATTGAAACGACACTAATAAGCCTACGAAGCTGAGACGTAGACTAACTGACGTTAACAAGCCTTTATTGTAGGACACTGAACAAATAGATTGTATAGACCCGATCATTTCGAATCTAAGTCTATAAATTTAGGCCTACTGACACAATTAGGACCTAAATGACTCTAAGAACTTTCGTTTGCATGTGAATGCCAGTGACAAGTACGGCACTATTCCATGATTTGCACAAAGGGGGGCTTTTGTCCGGGGGGCTAATGTCCTAGGTAAAATCGGGGGGCTTTTGTCCGGGGGGGCTAATGTCCGGGGGGCTAATGTCCGGGGGGGCTAATGTCCGGGGGGCTAATGTCCGGGGGGGCTAATGTCCTACACCCATTTGTAGGTGTGCTGCTTAGGGATAGCACTCAGAGTAAGACATACGGACCTCCTAATGCAAGCCTTATCACAACTCCTTCCTTCAGGTGCAGGGAGACCCTAAGTCTAGGAGCATAGTGTAAACATTGCATTCAGCTAATATGCAGAGAATATTTTCATGTATACATGTTTTGTGTATATGTGTATAAATGAAGATATATATGTATATGTGTATATATATATATATGAAGATATATATGCACCACATATACACCTGAAGTGTGTAAAATGTTAAATGCTATATATATATAGCATATATATATATACGTGATGCAGTATTCTCTATCTAATAGTATCTATACACCAACTCTAGGTATCTATCTATGTGTCAGATATAGTACTGTTGCTGTTCTATATTCTAATACTTGCATGTTTATATGCATGTATATTTATATGAATGACTGCTCTTGTATATATGTATACATGTAAGTATTTAGGTATATAAACTTTGGGTGTCTGACCATTAACATACCAGATGCTTTATGCTATATATGTAATATATATGTATGTAGATATATGATATTTGTATATACATTGTGTGCTAGTATATATAGGGCACTATTTGCATTTATGTATGTATATATATATATATATAATCATATATTATACACATTATATATATGTGTATTATATTTATATAAGCTGTGTTTGTATGTATAATTATGTGATATCTGCATGTATATAGTGTATTTATACATGCATGTGTATATATACATTGCATATGCACGTATATATCATGTATATTGTATATATAAGTTGTATTTGTCTAACCAGGAGCCTGTTTCATTCATTTGAGGATTGATTGAAATTCTACCCTTTGTAATGAGAATTGATTCCTGCCACCTGCCAATCATCCGGCTCCCTCCCTACCTCCCTCCCTACCTCCCTCCCTCCATGCCTCCCTCCTTACACCGTGGTAATCCCCATTTTCCTCCGCTCTTTGGATCCCGTCTCCCCCTCTCCCCATTCAGCCAGCGATTATGATTCCACGTTTCCCTCGCCCGGCCCTCCTCTCCTGATCCCAGAAAGCTTTACATAGTGGACGCGCGAAGTAGTCATGTCTGGTAGCAGCAAACACTGTCGTCCGGTTGGCACTGTGGCTGGTGTGGTCGCGGATTATAAAACAAATCGACCCTTTGCCTCCGTGACCAGGCTTCAATTCATCCATTGAAGGTTGCTATGCACGTTGCTATGCTGAACTGTGTCAAAGCATGCAATATGTCTAATTAAATTTCTATGCACACAAGCATGTGCACACGCACACACGCACACGCATAAACGTACACATCCACGCACACATGTACACATCCACGCACGCACACATGTACACATCCACGCACATGCCTACATACCTACATGCACACAGGCCTACATTGTTATGTATATAGATACATACACACACATATATATATATATATACATATATATATATACACACCCACACAGTGTCACACACACACACACATAGATGAACATTGACAATGGCCGAATTCAGCTCATGGACACACACACACACACACACACACACACACACACACACACACACACACACACACACACACACACACACACACACACACACACACACACACAGAACTGTGACGTGATGTGTGAAACTAACTCCAGATAATGTAATAGTCTATGTATATTATATTACAAATGTAGGCCTGAATGTATTGTAGCCTATGTCAGGATATGTGTGTGTTTAATTTCTCAGCGTGTGAATACATCACAACATTCAGTTGTCATAAACTCGATGACCCTTTGCATTTAGACTGGTTTCATAGTTCATTATTAATACGACGGCTGCCGCAAAGCGCTGCCATGCGAATCGTCTGAAATGTCATTAAGTCATTGCGATCGTGATGAAACCCGAGTTGCGCGAATCGAGCCGAGCGGCTTAGCCTGCTAACTCGCATCAGCAGTAATTACATTCATGCCGCCAGAGAGAATAACTGTCGCTGCTGCTGCTGATGATGCTGCTGCTGCTGCTGCTGCTGCTGCTGCTGCTGCTGCTGATGCGGTGTGATCAGTCGTCATCTCATTTATCTACTCTCGATTCGATGTCTCATCCTCCAACCATCTCATGGACGTCTGTACAAAAATAATTGAACGGCAAAGCTCGGTTTCCTACGTGGACCTAGGCCTACTAGTCTAATTAATATAATTAATCGTGGTGCGTCGTGGCATAGTGGGTATGTTCGCTGCCTTGCAGCTGGAGGATTGCAGGTTCGAATCCACCTCAAACCGCCTCGTAGCGACCTGATGCAAGTTCTTCACTCGCAATTGATCAGCGCTTCGGCGTGAAAGTCCGATTCAGTGTCCGCGCTGTAGACGGAGCGCTTCTGAGTAGTAATCTTGAAGTGGCCGACGCTATAACAAGTGCACACACTTACTATGCACTTTACACACACACACACACACACACACACACACACACACACACACACACACACACACACACACACACACACACACACACACACACACACACACACACATACATACACACACATGCACACTCACACACACACTATGTACTTGCTAATTTACGGAGTTGCTATGTAACCGTATTGGGCTCTGAACTGAGCACTGAATTAATGGAATTAATGGAATGCAGGGAATTCTCGACGTAAGCGTAAGTAAGCGCAAGGAATCTAAATTAAATTACTTGAATTTGAAGTGTGATCAAGTTCCGAATAATAGTGTACGAACGTGAAACCTGATGTACGGCATAACATTTAATAGTAATTTTATGTGCAAGACTCAAAACTTAAGTTACAGAAAGTAGATCCCACTTTCATTCAATAGTAGTAAAACGCTGAGCCTTGTTTTCAATACCGTGTTTACAATGGAAAACAACATTCACCAATTAGCTAGCGAAAATCGACGACAGCAGTTGGGCTCCTGGATTCGCGTTCGACTAGTGCTGCAAAGATATCCATAGTGAAAAATCCTGTGAGCCATTTATGGCTATAATACCGTAGTAATAATTATTTCGCAGGTCTTGGGACCTGGAGGCTTTTCTGTCGGTGCTGTTGTCTCGTTAGTGTACGATGACAGAGGGACAATGACACGTAGTCGAGGGGAAAGAGAGGCAATGAGAGACACCTAAAGAGAAATCTCGACTCGTAACCGGTCGCAGATTTATTGAAACCCGATGCTTTGCTTACCTCTTCCGTCGCCGGATAAACATCGCTGTTTGATATCTAAATTGAACATCGCGGGGCTTTTGTATGCGCAGCTTTCAGACTGCAGACGGCAGGAAAGGTGGAGGGAGGGACAGGCTGGCTGCGGTCTCTGTCTGTCTGTCTCGCTGTCTCGGTCTCTATCTCTGTATGTTTGTCTGTCTCTCTGTCTGTCTGTCTATCTGTTTGTCTGTCTGTCTCTCTGTCTCTGTCTTTGTCTCTGTCTTTGTCTCTCTCTCACTGTACGTGTCTGTCTGTTTTTCTGTTTATCTGTCTCTGTCTGTCTAAATGTCTGTCTCTCACTCTCTGCACTACTGTCTCTCTGTAGGCCCTATGCGTTACTGTCTCTGCCTGTCTATCGGTAGGTGTCTGTTTGGCTGCCTGTCTCGCACTCTCTCTATTTATAGAGCACATTACGTGCGTTGTGCTCACAATGCGTAGCTTTCTAAGCGAAGAAAATCGGTTTTGAAGTTTCGTTGATGGTTTCTGCGTCCATTCCTTCTCCTTCTCCTCCTCCTCCTCTTCCTCTCCTTCTTCTTCTTCTCCTCCTCCTTCTTCTTCTTATTCTTCTTCTTCTTCTTTTTCTTCTTCTTCCTTCTTCTTTCCGCCGCCGCCGCCGTCTTTTGTTTTCATTGCGTCTCTATTGAGACGGAGTCGATGGCGACCATAATATTGTCTTCTTCCACGGCAATCCTCCGTTGGCAAGCGCTATTCCCATCGGGGTTCTTACTGCTCGATTGCAACCGTTCAAACAAGTCCATACAATTCTCTTCTGAAACTAAATGGATTCTTTGTTCGTCGACTATAATAGTGGTTACCAATGGTAGGCTATACACTCTGGTGGCCATAGCGTCGTTGTGCTTGGACTGTAAGCGGAGTTGTCTGGGATTCAAATCGCGACCATGGATGACAGGCTATTTGGGTTTCTGTTCCACTTAAGAACCTAACAAAACTCAATAGATGAAATGAATGCGTCCATTAAATCATTCATCCATCCATCCACTCAGCCATCCGTCCATGCATCTATATTCTATATACATCCATCAACCAATCCGTCCATTCATTTATCTGTTGTGTTGTGAGGTGGAAAATTTGTCGGGAAAATTTCATATTTTTCCGGAAAATTTCCAGTGTTTTTTCATCAATGCAATATTGCCAAATAGCAAAAAAAGCGTTTAGCCTAATGGTCATTTTAATTCTTTTAAGGTGAACTTTTCCACGTTGCCAGAAATAATGTAAATAAAAGGACCTCTAAAAACTCAAATTTTTCAATGTTGTCTGCTAGGGGAAATGTGACATTATGTGTTAGATGTATTTTTCCAGTAAATTTTCCGGAATATTTTTCGAAGAATATTTTCCGGAAAAGCTACATCACTATTCATCTGTCCATCCGTCCGTTCATCCGTCCATCCGTCCGTCCGTGCATCCACATATATACAATTATACATATCCTGCATATTAATAAAAGTTTCTATCATCTGGAGTATATCGAAAGAGCTATGTTTCTGAAGAGATTAGCTGTTGATGGAACTGTCAATACCGACGCCCGTGCACACTTTTGGGAATGACTATAGGACACTATGCCATGCTAAAAAGTTCAACTTACTCAAATGATGTTATCTGTATGAGCACATCAAAATTTGCCTTATGCGCAGAGGGTTAAATGTTGCATCTCTGTTATAAGATCCTGACCAGGCTGACATATATAAGGTCAGCAGGATATTGTCGTGAGAAAGTTACATCTTTTCCTGGCAAATCACGCGGCCATGGTCATAGGGCACAGGCCTATATTTCCACAAGAAATCAGATGTTTCAGCTATGTTTGAATAAATAAAATATATCTAAAATATAAGCTGATTCCAGAGTAAGATGAATAATATAAGGCTGAGGAACAATGAATGAGTTTAGCTCCACACGGGTCGGCTTATAAGTTGATTTGATATTGATGTTCATTTCACCAACACTTATGTCTACACTTCTGGAAGGCAGTGGCGGCGCTTCGAGGTCACAGCGGTTATTTAGTGACTCGAGGAAATTAAATGTAAGAAATATATGAATATTCAAAAGAATATTTGGCAGGTCATACATAAGGCAGGTCATGAGCAAAATGGACAGCACGTCAAAAAGAGAATGACCTGACGCGACCTGTTGTATAGCACCGCCACTGCCAGTTTAAGGCCTGACTTTTCCAATTGGGAAACTCAACTATTGCTTATAACCTCTGAAGGTGAAACCTCCAATCTACAGGAGAGCCTATAACATTCTGGAGAACCTAACCGTCTGCAGGGCAGCCTAAAATGACTAAACCCTATCTATTACCCTATATAGATAAACAAGACAAGTAACTTCTTTTCAACTTTTATTGATCGAACATTGATAGACTTCATCGATCTGGTATTTTAAATTAGTTCGCAGACGAAAGTTCGTTTGTTGCGGTCGCTCGGGTCTTTCCCGTCTTCAGCGTAGAAGGAGGAGGACGCCCTCCCGATGGTAGCAGCGTCGTCTAGTGGCGTCGGCGACGTCGTCGGCGGCGTCCGTGGCTTCGTCGGCGACGGCTGCGACGGCGACGGCTTCTTCCCCGTCCGCGGCGTCTCGTCTCCGTCGCGAAGGAGTCGCTCCCTCGTCATCGTCGTCCTTGGCCGCCGCTGCTCCCGGCCGAGCGCTGCGAGACCTCGCCCTCCGTCTCGCTTCGACGTCCTCTCCCAGGTCTTCTTCCTGCGCAATCAAGAACAACCACAGCCTGCCCTAAGAGAACGCCTTATAGGGCAGCAACAATCGCCTGAATCTAAGCTATATTAAACAGGCCAGTGTCTAAGCGTGTAAGCTTAACCGCTTAGACATCGGTCTGTATACATGACTAGTAATAATAAATCTAAGTTAGATAAATCTAAATATAGAAAATTCTAAATATTGCAAAAATCTAAATATAGATAAATACCACCTAGTCCTATTCAATCTAATTAACCTTACACTTAAAAATCAAAGAGGCCTATCATTACTCCTATCTAAGGCCTACAATGGCCCGGTTCTCTTGTAAGTTTGACTCTTACACTGACCGAAGAGAGGCGGTCCGAGGACCGCTTCCCTTCGGCCAGCATAAGATATATAAGTCAAACTTACCAGTTCGAGATCTTCGTAGTCTTCCATCCTCTTGTTGTTCTTCCGATCTTCTTCCAGCGTACGAGGGACTGAATGCCCTACGGGATCGCTCCATTTTTATGACTTTCAGGCCGAAAACGAACCGCTTGTAGCCAATCATAGCGCAGTGTTGAACACAATGCGCTGCCATGGTAACCGGCCTGAAGCCAATCATGGAGCAGCTCCGATCACAATACGTTGCGTTGGCAACCAAATCTCAGGCTGCGGTTTTCACGCGTCTTCTGAATCCAGACGACGCTAAGTAAGAAAGTGAGTTGGAGTCACGGGCTGACAAAGTGTACTGACCACCATAGGCGGAGACCTGGGCCGAGAATTGGGGGGGACGGAAAGACGCGAGATTTTCAGAAAAATTTCTGACGACCGGCGAAATCTCGGAAAAAAGTTATCGCCGCCAAAAAAGTTGACGACCTGTTTTTTTTAGTCATCCGGCCAAAATCTCGAAGAAATTTTCTATTTTCGCCGCCAAAAAAGTTGATGACCTTTTTTTAGTCATCCGTCCAAAATCTCGAAGAAATTTTCTATTTTCGCCGCCAAAAAAGTTGATGACCTTTTTTAGTCATCTGGCCAAAATCTCCACGAAATTTTCTATTTTCGCCGCCCAAAAAAGTCTTGACGCTCAAAGATTGGGGGGGGGGGGACAAATGCATGGGCCGTCCCCCCAAAACTTTCATTGGGGGGACCGTCCCCCCTGTCCCCCCCTAGGTCTCCGCCCATGCTGACCACGACGACGAACTTCTGGACATCATGTATATTCGGTAATTTTTTTCTGACGACCTTCTTTTTTCCGGTATTCTAAAAAATGATGATTTTCCTTATTAGTCATTGTTTCTCTTTTTTGACAATTTCTCCCCCACCCATAGAGACGTCTAGATTTGAAACTGGTCACTGGAGTTATTTTGAAATTCCGGTTACATCCTCTAACCAAGGACCAGGTCCTATATGCATGCCATAGCACTGAATAATTTATGCGTGCCTCTGAAGTACTTTCTTCTGGTGCCATTCTAAGGTGCATGCAATGGTGCCGAGAACACGACAACTGCTTCGACTCATTCACTGAAGTCTCGTGAAAGTGCATAAGGTACGGCCTGGACTTCTGATTATAGTATACGATGTGTAGTGCTTAATCTCATTCTGCTCTGGGTGGGTGGGGTGGGGTGTGGTGGGATGGGATGGGGTGGGGTGGAGGAAATTCGGGTTTCTGGGGAGGACGTCCGTTTTGGGCGGACGGCAACCGACCGCTGGAGGAGCCACCGACGGCACCTAATTGTGGTCGGCCATTTTTCTGACGACCTTTCATGTAGTCTTTCTTTCTGTTTTACCTAAAATTTACCCGTATTATATCAACCGTATACCATTTTCCTGCATGTCCAATTGTCCATGTGTGCGTGCACACAAGGACCGGTTCATCTTTCTGGGGGTGGGGGAGGGGTTGTTGCACATTTAGTTTTTCTGGGGAGGAAATGGTGTGTATTTGCATGCAACACCTCGCCATTTTTTGGGATGAGGTGGAGAATCCATTCCTGGGGAACTTTCCCTCTCCCCAGAGACAACTGTGGGAAGGGAATTAAACACTGGGCGATGTGTATTGTGGGTGACAATGCATGGCTGTCATATTATAGACCTTAGTCCTTCCTGCAGTGCCTGTCTGCAAATTGGGATGTCAAATATATAGGTAAGGAGAAATCATATTTCCTTACTGCAGGCATATTTCGGTTGATGCCATTTGTATCAGACAGCGGCACCTACGAAATATGCGTATTTAATGCATATATACATATATATGATATATATGATATATCATATATATATATATATATATAACGGTTATTTTCCTGCATGCTTGCAATATATGAAAGTATACATGAATAATTACGAATTGCGACAATTTATATGGCATCGTTAGTACACAGAACACGGTGTGCTGCAGAGCAATGCATGAGATGAAGTTGAAGAGGTCAGCTTACGGCCAGCTTATGTGCATCTCTTTTTGGGTTAATGACCGACCTGTTCGTTTGCATAGGGTGGCCGACTGTATCTCTCTTTGTATCACTAGCCGACCTATTGGTTTGCATAACGTGCCTGCTGTATCTCTCTGTGTGTGAATGACAAGTAGTTGGTTCGCATGTATTAACGTTCGTCCTGTGTCCTGTAAACGCGCGTGTTCCATGCATACGATCGTGCATATATATATATATATATGCATATCATCGTGCATATATATATATATATATATGTATATATACATGCATATCATCGTGCGTATAGGCCTATATGTGTATATATAAATGCATATCATTGTGCATATATATATGCATATCATCGTGTATATATATTGAATATATATATGCATAATATTATCATCGTGCATATATATAGTGAATATATATATATATATATATATGCAATGCATATCATCGTGCGTATATATTGATTAGCAGTCGACCCAATCTTCCCTTAATCCATCCGCAATTTAAGCCGACCTATGATGAGTCATGCTTTGGTCCATGCCGCCAGGTCCTACCATAAACGGCCCTTCAGTTGCATTTCCCTCTGGCCAGGGAGCCAGTACATCCGACGGACGGACGGAAAGGATCTTGTTTAGGACCACTCGCTGTCATGGTCGTCATTGCCTGGAAGAAAATAAAGGCGAGAATTATTGTTCTCTACATCTTCGGATTCCTTTTAATGACCCACTGTGCTGCTACACGCTTATACAGCATGCCTACTCACACCACCGGCATATTCAGCACGGACTGACAGTTGGGGGGTGTATATGTGTATACATATATTTCTATATATTAGGCTGTATATATATATATGTGTGTGTGTGTGTGTGTGTGTGTGTGTGTGTGTGTGTGTGTGTGTGTGTGTGTGTGTGTGTGTGTGTGTGTGTGTGTGTGTGTGTGTGTGTGTGTGTGTGTGTGTGTGTGTGTGTGTGTGTGTGTGTGTGTGTGTGTGTGCAGCTGATTCACCTAACGCCTTGTATAATTATAATATAATGTGGGATTAACATATAAATATATATTAAAGGTGTCTGGCAAGGCTATAGCATAGACCTATACACAAGATTTGTGCATGCAATAAGGATGCCTATAAGTGTATGCAATGTGCATGCCATGGTGTGATATAGGTATAGTGCCGTCTAGTTTCGTTCTCTATAGGGAATAGACGTAAAGTATGTGCGGCCGTTATTTTGTCTCCATAGGAGACACATTCTTACAATGCATTCTTTTTCAGCACCTCGTCAAAATTCTTTCCCTAATACATTAACCTAATGGTTCATCATGAACAGTTGCAGGAATTCCTATTCAGCCGATTTGTCTCATAAATAAGCATATATATATATAATATATATATATACAATATACTATATATATATGCAATTATGCATCTACTGGAATTTTCTACATGAACCTATATAACTTGATATACTGAAATCGTGTCTTCCTGCTTTCTTATATAAAGCCTTTGTTCCCCTACATGTCTTGCATGCATCTAGCTAATGGATAGCAGACATAATATTTTATAATATAATTTTTCATTAACGATGCCGTCTTATGACAATGGTGATTGACCTTCCCTTTTCCTGGCATAGCAGTGCCATTGTTTGGAGACATTGTGTATTATGACAAGCATGCATGGACGTTGATGTCACCCTCGTTTTTTAAAGATATGAGGTGGGTGGTGACGCCATCTGCTCTTCTCTTACTTTCGTCTTCTTATAAATATGCTCTCTCAGATCTGACAATGTCCGTCCTTGCTAACATCCAATACTTATGTTGCCACAATGATGTGAATACGCGTGAAAACTCACAGACACACTCACACATTACATTACATTGCAAACACATGCATGCACTCATGTATGTATGTATGTGTGTATGTTTGTATATGTGTATGTGTGTATGTGTGTTTGTTTGTATATGTGTATGTGTGTATGTTTGTATGGGTGTATATGTGTATGTGTGTATATATGTGCGTGTGTATGTATGTATGTATGTATGTATGTATGTATGTATGTATGTATGTATGTATGTATGTATGTATGTATGTATGTATGTATGTATTATGTATGCATTTATGTATGTATGTATCTACATATGTGTGTGTTTGTATGTATGTTTTATGCATACATATTTTATTATGTATCTACAATACATATATATTATGCATATATGTATGTTTGTATGTTACATACACATAAGTCTCAAATCGGTCTTGCTCCAAAGTATCTGTGCGATCAGATACTTAGCACCCTTTCTGCCACCTCACTACGTCCTCTTCGGTCCTCTGATCGGCTTGACCTCTTTGTCCCTCGAGTCAGGACCGCCATGGCTCAATCCAGATCATTTGCCTACATTGGTCCCTCCCTATGGAATCGGCTTCCCCCATCAGTTCACTCTGCCATCCTTTCTGGTAGTGAGTGTATCCTCATTTTTCTCTCGTCTAAAAACTTGCCTTTTTTCTTGGGGTTGAACGCACTGGGAGCGCTTCTGAAAGGCTTTTGCTGCGAGAAGTGCTTTATAAATGGTCAGATAAGATAAGATAAGATGAATGCATACATGGATACATGCATGCATATTTACATATGTATTTATGTTTGCATGTATGCATGCATGTGTGTATTTATATATGTACGTTGCATACAATGCCATACATAGATATGATACGGTACATGCATGCATGCATATTGCGTATGCATGTACTTATTTATGTATGCATTGTACAATGTATGTGTTATGAATGCATGCATAAATCTGGGGAATTCTCTCCTTTTAGTTTGAGTGATGGCCGGGGTCGTGAGCGATATTCCTGATACCTCGTGCATATTCCACATTTGCCTGCTCTGTTGAACATCATCAGATAATATGCTACATTTTCACCATCTTCAGCATTTATCATTTATACATTTGACCTTAAACCTTCAAATCTGCATATACATGTATATGTGTCTACTGAACCCCATCACCACGACTGTGGAGTGCTCGCCGAATGAATATATCTCTAAAAGGCGCATCATCAATTATTCTTTGCCTATATACATGTACATATGTCTGTATATATAATATATGTATATATGTATATATGTATATATGTATATATGAATATATGAATATATGCATGTATGTATATATGTATATATGAGTTGAGTTTTGAATGCCTAAGGAGGTCTTTTGATGCATGCGATGGCATTGCATTGCATTGCATTGCATAGATTAAAGGTCGTGAGTGCATAGATCTTCCTGGATCGTCTTCTTCATGTCCTCATGGATTCATTCTTTATGAGTCCATTAAGCTGGTTGCACGCACTCAATCTGCCCCCTCCCCGACCCTCCCCTCACCCTGTCCGTCGTCGTCTCTGACTTATTACAGTTGTTCAGCCTTCCTCCTTCTCTCTGAAGTACACGGACGACGACAGTAGTACAACAAGCGGACAACAGGACAACAAGCGGACAACAGGACAGCGCGTTGTTTATGGTTAATGTGCTTGTACCCCCATCTAGCTGGGAAAAGGCTGCCAGGTTTGCCAACGGCATCGGGAGGTAAAGGGAGTAGAGGAAAAAAGGAAGGACGGGTGGGAGCGAGAGGCAGAAAGACAGACCGACCAAGAGACAGACCAATAGACAGACAAACCAAGAGATAGCCAGACAGACAAAACGAGAGACAGATAGACAGACAAACCAAGAGACAGACCAAGAGAGACAGACGGACCAAGAGAGATATATATCTTGATTTCTTTTACAATTGAACTTGAAGTGATGAACCATTGATGCATTTTGTGCATATGATTGTAGTTGTTCTACAGAAATCAGTCAGTTCGATTGCATTAGGTTACGTTAAAACATTGGTTGAACCAATGCTACTATATGTTACCTGCGGTAAGAGGATGTATATTCCAGGTTGCTGACTTTTGCTATTGATCCCTGAATATCCTCTGGATTTGCTTCTTTGGAATGTGTCCAAAAACACGAAATGTGACTTTGCCGGACAAGCATCATGCTCCACTGTGTGTTTAAGCATCCTCCATTGTCTTGATCATAAGACAATGCACAATAGTCTCACTATTCTCTTGACTGTTTCACAGTACAGTATCATCCTGTGCTGTATCTACATTTTCTTGCAATGTGTACTAGTGTCATGGATGGGAAGTAATGTAATTGAGTAATTGAAATTACATAATTTAGATTACAGATTTACAGCAAATTTATCTGGTGATTGGTAATTTGTAATTCAAGTACACTTCACTGTGGAGATTTCCCATCCCCCCTATAGTATTACATCCAATGACTGTTTGTAGAATCTGATGGATGTTTGTGTTTGTTGTTTGTGCAGGGATTGACCGTTCAGCCGAGGTCCAGCTGGTCAAGCCGAAACCGGAAGAGGTTGCGGAAGGAGCGGAAGTGACGTTCAAGTGCCAGGCGGAGGGACATCCGGAACCAACGGTGGAATGGTTCCGAAACAAAGTTCGGTCAGTCTCAGAATCAATTCATATATTTAATAAGAATGAATTACATCAATCAATCAATCAATCAACCGATCGATCGATCAATCAATCGTTCAATCAATCAATTGTAAGAATGAATCATGATTATAGGATTATGTAATTTCACGATTATGTCCAGTGTCTACACTTTGAATGCATCCTGGTCCAGAGGGGTCTGCCCTTGATGCCACCTGCTACCTATGAATGGATATTCTTTGGTCTGGATCTACAGGTGTAGGACATTATCCACTGACATTAATCCTTCATACATTATCCCCGGACATTACCCTGGACAAAAGCCCCCGGGTCAAAGTCCCATTTCATTCTGAGGGATAATGTGCTACCCCGGGGATTACGTCTGGGGGCTAATGTCCATTCATCGGATCTACATGTTTGCGTGGGCATGGCATTGGTGATTCTTCTAGTTTTCTGTGTTTTAATCACTTTTCTGTAATGTGAGACAATTATTACATCATAGTTTTTTTTAAATCTTATGTGATTTGTTTAATTTCTTGGTTGGTTATTTAGCTGCTTCCTAATGACTCTGTGTCATAATAAGATTGATTAGTAGTTTCAGTTTAAAGACAATGTGTGATACCAGAGATATTAGCGTCGCCCTCCTCCTTTATCCAGTCTTGGGACTGGCACTGCCAGAGTAGGAGCAGTGGCGGAGTTCACAAGGATGATTATTGTGGCCTTCCTCCTTTATTCAGTCTTGGGTTAGGGTTATGGTTAGGGATGCCAGAAAATTCGCAGTGGCAGTGAATGAGTTTACCTTAACTGGTCATTAGTATGGATGTAGGTTGTGATACACAATGTTTTGAAAGAATAGAAATTGCTCTTGCATAATTACTCAATTCTCCATTGCGTAATTGCTCAGTTCTTAGCAATCAGCAGATTAATCTGAGAGGCATTTTGTTTAGAGGAATCCTCTACTCTTCAGCGTCTGCCCTTTGGCAAACATTAGTCTTATAAGGAAATGGTTTCCAGCAGACACTGTAAGTGTTGTTTGCTTTCGAGGTGTGAACAGGGCAATCAGAAAGCGGACAAGAGGCAATCATTATTATTTGTTGAAGATTGATGCATTGATTGGACAATTAAGTTGACGAAGTGGGGTTCAATGAGTACGTTAGCAATTATTATAAGTGACGCGCTGTCATGACCGTGTTGGAGACCTAATTGTTTATTATGCCGGAAAAAAACTGGCTTTGGAATGGACATGCCTTCTAATGGATGTCACAACCCAAGATAGTCCTATATTGTATTGTATTGTATTGTATTGTATATACACAGAGTTATAGAGTGTTTCTCACACTAATCAGAGGCGCTCCCAGTTGGAAAGACATAGAGAAAATAAAGTACATTCAAACATGCACGATTAGGCTACACATTAGTGACATTATTATACACAATCTAAATGTTAGAATGAGTAAACGGTCAATTTGTAAATAAAGCTCAATTTAGCCTATAATAAGTGCATAGATAAGAACATCTTTGTTGTCACCTCTCTCGCTTAATTGGCATCTTCAACTCTTGGCACCATTATTATTGAAAAATTGTCAATATTCGTGCAATATTTGGGAGCTTCTGAGAAACTTTTCTGTAATTCGATAAATCCTACGGCGCCAAGACCTTAAAGACAAGGGGGCTTAGCATTGAAATCCATCTGCTCTCGTGTGCGCCGTTCTGGGAGAGGTCATCGAGTCCTCTGTGACCAAGAGGGGCGGATGGGGGGCGGGGGGGGTGAATGTAAACATTGAGTCATGACAGTGGGCAGGAAAAGGCTTTTCCAAGGGTCACCGATATAATCCTTACCAGACGCTGGCTTTGTTGGGAACGAGCCATTACAGGATCAAAGGAAGGCTGCATTGATGACAGTGACGTCGACGACGACGATGATGATTATGAGAGGGCAATGATAGTGAATGATTTTAATGACGAAAATGATAACAAAAACGACTTTACTGATAACAACGACGATGATGATGATGATGATGATGATGATGATGATGGTGGTGGTGGTGGTGGTGGTGGTGGTGGCGGTGGCGGTGGCGGTGGCGATGGCGATGACGATGACGATGACGATGATGACGACGACGACGATGACGACGACGACGACGATGTCGACGATGATGCACTGATGATGCAAGGATACTGCTGATTAGAACGAAAAGTATTATGTAAAGTATTTAGAGGAAAGCTGTCATGCCTTTGAAAAATATCAAGATTGACAATGGATCTCCTAATAATAATTAGTGGATTAGAATTGGAGGAGCAGTGAGCACTTTTCCCTTGTAGAGCCACATTGGCCTTGAGCTTAAATTTATTTTTTCCGACGTGCCAACTTCCAAGTGTTATTTCACGTTGAAACCAGTTCAAACAACAACAATTTACGGCAATGTGTTCTTTTGGACATGCTGTATACATGTATATACAATTACCAATTTACAATTGCTGATATCGTCTATGCTTTCAGGTTAGCTTGCTTAATTAGCGACGCCATCAATGTTTTTTGAAGGCGAAGAGATTGGTGATGACCACTTGGGTGAAGTTGCGCCCTCGGAGGGAGCCGAAGAATGAATTAGTAGGGTTGTCCTGTCGAAAAGGCCAAGGCCTACTCTGCAGTCGATTGTCATTTATGTAATCTTGTATTTAAAGATTTGCCGGATAATGTGGATGGCTGAAGCATTTTTGTCATCAAACTGTACATTATTATAATTAATTATGCATAAAAGGTCAAAGACTGTTTTATTTAGTTTTTTACAGAGTAGGCCAGTTATTCCAATTTTCAAACTCAGAAGATCGTCGATAGTAAAGAAAGCATGCTTAAGGTTTATAAAGCCTAAGTCTGAACATCTTTGGTTAATTGTTTTGATGTGAACGCAGGTTGTTTGGAAGTGATCGAATTCGATTTACAAAGAATCGAGTTCGAATTGTGGATATAACTGCCGCTGATAACGGGGTCTACTCGTGCAGGGCTCGCAATCTGGCGACCACTGCTGAGAGCTCTGATGTCTACCTGCTTAACGTTCCAGGTGAGAGTCAAACTGATGCAGAAGGTATACACACCTTCCTATATAAGTGGAGAGGCTTACAACCACTTTTGTTGTCAAAACCATAGACCTACGTGTATACACGCACGCACGCACACGCGCGCACGCACACACACACATGCTTGCACATAATGATGATAATGGTGGTGTTAGTGATGGTGGTTTATTGTGCCATTTACTAGAATTTATTTAATTTATTGAGGAGTGGCATAATTTAAATAGCCACTTTGTTAAATTTACTGCATGCAGACTCTGCAGGCTATTATTTTTACAGGAAGGAGCCACTAACTTATGGTAAAAAAATCATCATGATGATCATCATCATCATCATCAGTGCCTGATGACAATGGCGTTTTAAGGGATGACTTAGCAACAATTCTTTATGGTCATTTGGCGAGACCAATGTCGACATTGTCTCTGTCTTTGCTGGGTTTGTTCGTCTTTGTTTAGAGTTAGACTCTCCCTTCCTCAGATCTGTCTTTCTTTTCTAAGCCACTGGCTCCTGATAGTTAGAGTTAGAAAACCACATTTGCGTGGGTGTGTTTGTGTGTGGGTGTGTCTGTGTGTGTTTGTGTGTGTGTGTGGATGGGTGTGTGTATGTGTGCGTGTGACTTTGCGGGCATCTGTGCTGTGAATTTATTGGTTCTGTTGAGTCGGTCTGTAGTGAATTTCAAAGATAGGCTACTAATTGTGGTTTCTATAATTATGACATAAGTTGGCCTGCAATTTATGCGATTGGCAGACAATTTCATTCCCCAGATGGTACTTAGCCCCAGGAGTTGCCAGAGGTAGGTTCCACCAATCCTGTACATGATGTAATTCCCAGAAGGATAGCTCGATTTTACTCCTTCCTGAGAATCCTTTTAACTGTTCTGTTATCTGTAGCCTATACGGGGGTGACATTGAAGAGTTAACGAGAGCTGGCTTGGTGCTGGGGGCGGTTCAAGGGTAAGGCTAAGTGTCTACTGAGGGTTGAAAGAATAAAAAAGAGCCTCAAAAGAGGGGAGGTGCGCAGTCGGTTAGGGGTTCCTTAGGGAAGGTAGTGACTGAGCAGTGTTTTCAAAATTTGTTGTTGAATAACTGCCGCCAACGGTATGATACGTTGCTTATTGTTGGAATATACGTTGTTTTATATGATCTGCTTGTTACAAGATGATCAGACGCTGAAGACGTCAAGTGTTGCTCATTCAGTGAAAACAGATGCCTTTGATTTAGAGTGGTGTTTCAAGGGCTAGACTTGAGCAGCTATACAATGGTGTTTCATAGGTCAAGCGTGAGATATCGGACTCTAACTATAGCACCGAGTTTTCAGCGGGCCGCACCGATGATTCGAACACCCGCTGCGCATTTTATGGGGTCAAAAAATTTCCCATCAAGTGGGGGCTTCTGTTCCAGTATCTCTTAAGTACAGGTCTCGTATGATACAATGGGAATTTATATAGAACACTTTCAGGTTTGTTTATCTGAAGAATTTGAAGTGCAGTTGGTCTGCAACTCTGCATTGTAGTAAAACAAGCTGAGACTTCACTGCTACAATTAGTCGCCCTAACCAGCTGGACGTCGTTATGGGGAGGGGGCGTTTATCCTTTCCATTTTTATTATCATGCTCAGGGGTTTGGGGGAGGGAATACATGATATTCTAGCAAGAGAGTTAAGGTTCAAATCCTGCATGCCAAGGCAGACACTGTTTTGAGAGTTCTGTTTCATCTGTGTCTTGTGCCAGAACTCAGCTAAAATGAACGCACTGACTGTACACTGTTGATGATCACTGGTCACCTGCCTTTATAAGCCGGGGTCAAGAAAAAGAAGGTGCTTGCACTTCATGCACATCGCTGCCTATGATATAATCTTTATAATCTTTCAATGATTCTGATACCTTGTCACCTTGTGCCGTCGATTCCTGGAATCCTAGCGACCGCCATGGTCATTGGTCAACATTCTGATATGTGTGTGTGGGGGGGTATATATATATATTATATATATATATATATATGTGTGTGTGTGTGCGTGGCGTTTGCGCGCATGTGTGTGCGTGTGTGTGTGTGTGCGGATGTGTGAGCATGAACACAGAAAACCTTATCAATTCCGCTGTGGGACAATATCTCGGTTGTGCATGGGTTGATGAGTGAGTATTGCTGTCGACCCAATCTGCCCCCCTCCCCCAGTCCTCCTCAGAGGAGGTCATGGGATCCCATCAGTCAACGTATACCGTAAGATGCAATCGATGTCTCCATGCTCTACCATATATATATATATATATACATATAATATATACCATACATATTATATACCATATATATATATTATATATGTATATCTTTGTGACAGGCGCTGACAGTCCGAGGCTTAGGGAGGACACATTCACCCGTGTCCTGCTTGTCAAGCAGAGGAGCCCGGCCGTCTTCAACTGCCAGTACGACAACGCAATCGTCACCGAATGGTACTTTGCGAATAACAGCCTCATCGCAAATGGTACTGCACAGAGGTAAGCCATCCAATCACACAAGTGATTGATTAACAGCATGCTGTTACCGCCGTTCACATCTTACCTTATACAACCTTAATTACCTGCGTTTTACCGTTGTTTAAGCACGACGTTCAAATCCCCTTGAATCGCTTTTCGTGAGCCATGCAATTCGTAGGGAAATGATGCCAGCAGATTCCAACCCTTGGTGGTAGGATCCTCGACCTGCAATAGCCAGTTTTATTTGTCTGCGCTGGGGTTGGGAGCGTCCCTGAGTGGTTGCCTTGACGACGCGCTGTGTTCAATTTTTATTTAATGAATGAATTAGTTCAATTTAATGCCTCGTAGGCATTTGTTGGCTTTTTAAAAAAAATTTCATATAATTTGCTTGACTTTCTCTTTTGTTTTAAACCAAATGCTCCATGATTGGAGGTTGGAACTTCATTCAACAGATGAATAGCAGATTGTTGACTGTTTAGAATGTGCCACATGATTGATAATAGATGATTCAAACATTATTGAACATCATTAATTTTTAAGCAACGAGTATATTTAGTATATATCCAGGTATCAAGTTTTGGTTATGTTTCAATAACCAAACACAGGATGGCAGCAGACGATGTGCACGAATGCGCACGCAAGCACGCGCAGACACGTTGCATTCGTTTGATGAAAGCCTGACTACTGTTCTTGATTGATATGGTAATTGGTGGAGGACCTGGAGTATGTCAATAGTGGTTGATTTTCCCAATCTTATGAAGGTTTTAGCAAACTTGCTATTGTTCCAGTGGCTATAGAGCAGTGGTTCCCAACCCGTGGCCCGCGTCAAAAAGGTTGGGAACCACTGCTATAGAGCATATCCTAGAGATTGACATGGGATACAATTCTAGAAGGCAAGAAGTGTGGTCATGATAATAGTGCTTGCAAGGTATCTTTCCACGGTGCTTCAAAGGCATCAAAGCACATCTACAAATCAGTGTGCTTATTGGCAATGGCGGAAATCTACAGGAGTTCATTTCCTTTGATTAGATTAGATTAGACTAGATTAGATTAGACTAGATTAGACTAGATTAGATTAGATTTAGATTAGATTGTACCTTTGTTTTCACTTGTGTTAACACTCCTTATCATGGCTCTCATTTTCATACTTTGTGCTGCCACCGCTTGGATCTTTATTTTGCAAGGCTGGTGCAGTTTTGAGGACGCTGTTATTACTGTTGTGGAGGACACTGCAGTGTATACCCAATCAATTTATATATCACTGGAAGTTGTTGGTCGCTGTAGGTTTGTGGTGATGAAGAATGGGTCGCTGGTGATAAGACAGGTCAATACCGAAGACGCTGGAGTCTATTTCTGCGCTGGTGTTGGAGAGAAAGGACCCGTCCAAACATTCTCCACTGAGCTACTGCTGGCTTGTGAGTTATCGACCAATATTTTATAGTTTGTTCGCATCTCAGCATCTGTATTCTGTATGCCTTTCTGGGAATATAGTTGTACATGCATGCCTTATCAGTAATCCATTGAGCATGTAGATGCCGGTTCTTGAATATATATAATATATATATGTGAATTATGTGTGAATATGCATACATGATATATTTATATATGCTGAAAAATCACTTGTTATATATGCTGTTATATACATATGTATATTTGGCTGTTTTGGCATGTGATTTAGCATGGTTACATACATACACTACACATAAGTTTATTATTACGATGTATGCATGATTCTGTGTGCAGTATATCGTATATGTAATACAATACTTGTATATCGAACTCTATTTACATGTCATATGCAGAAATTTTGTTATGTAGTCTATGTATAATAGTTATGTAGTTAGCAGTGGTTATGCAATATTCAGTTTATAGTAGTTATGTAGTTCAAGCATAGTACATGTAGAATTATTGTAGATGAATGTCTACCTGTGTATATACCTGAATATCCATACTTTTTATTCTGCTAGATATTTATATTGGCAGATAATTTAAATTCATTCATTCATTCATTCATTCATTACGAGGATTTATATTGCGCACCTTCAAGGTGTGACTACTCAGAAGTGCTCCCGAGCCCAGTGCGGCTAAAGAGGACAGTTTTCAGATGGGCATATAGAACAAGTGAGAGTGGGCCCTGAGGCTGCAACGAGAACCCATTCCAAAGCTGATGAGGCACGATTCCCCTTGTTAGCTGTCTGGACAGAATGGTGTACCTGTTCCGCTCATTAATGCCAGAGTTCAACCCTGACCTTGTTAGAACTTAATAGAGTCAGCTTCTCTCTTGATCTCCACCACCTTCATTGTCTTCTTTATCAGCAACATCTAATAAAACGGTCGTCAATCGATTTAGATAGTGACAGCGATAATCGCGTTTCTATGCTCGACGCCGAACTAAGGGCTTTCCTCCAATCCGATATATGTGTCGATCAATCTTTCTTGGTTCAATCAATCAATGAATGAATCAATCAATCACTCAGCCGTGGTTGATTGATTGGGTTTTCATGACTTTAGCGAGGGCTCTGACGGGGAGGGGGATATGTGGAGGCGAACACCACAGAGTCTTGTTTTTGTCGGTAGTAGGATTTACTGTCTAATATTGACTATATGGACGTTACTGGTCCTATTCCCGGTTGAACTGGTTCCCTGCTTGTTTTGCCCGGTCGACGGTGGACGCGTTTCTTGGCGGATTCTCCAAATTGGATCACATCCTTGAATTCATTCACGAAGTTCATGAGATGTTCTTCTTCTCTCTCCTCGCCTGACCAACCAGTCCCTCGGTGCATTGAATATTAGATTTTGCTGTGCTCTGAGTCTTATAGGCGTATAATTCTGTGTGTGTGCGTGTGTGTGTGTGTGTGTGTGTGTGTGTGTTTCTGTATGTGCGTGTATGCTCACGTATTTATAAAGAAAGTGCCTGTAAGTTTATATTGTATATTATACTATAGGCCTATATAGTATTTTATTGATGAAATGTATATTTAATTATAGACATAAAAGCGTAGTTATACAGTAAAAGCACTCTCACACACGGATACAATTTTATATACCTGATATTAGCCTACACCTTATTAAAAAGTTATTATTAAATGTATATGGGTTTCTACTGTGTAGGCTAGAATGTTTATAAGTGTGAAAGCATAATATTCGTATTTGTTTCAATTACTGTGATTATGTGTTTATTATAGTGTTACTCTAGTGTATTGTATTTTTTTATTGTAGTGTTGCTATAGCGCATTGTATTTTTGTTTATTCTTGAACGTTTGTTGGGCCATGTGTGCTTTGACCTGTTTGTATGCCTGAAAGTATGCACGTGGGTGTAATGCGTTTGTTCATATGCTGCTTATCTTACCTTATCTCTGGAGTTATTACTTTCTGCTGACGTTTTAATGAAGCCATTTCTAAATGCTGTGCATAGGTTTTTTTGAGGTGAGCTGGCATAGGTGAGTTGGTTCTTTGTTCATGGACTGGTGAAAGCCTGTTCTCAATTAGCCCAGCACCAACTGATCTGTCATCATGTGGCAGTTAGAAATAGCAGTTAGAAATAGTACACCTGAACGAACAGGTTCGTTGCCAGTGCTCTGACCCTAGCAGTTAAGTTTCCGAGTCAACGAAACGGATGTTCTTACTTAGCAGCTCTGATAATACCACATGCGCATAGAATGTTCAGTAAGTCAGCTGGACGTGCTCAGGCGCTATATAAGTTTGGTTGTGCTCAGCGTGTATGGAAGCGTCAGAGATTGGCAAGGAGTTGGATTTCCATGAAGTAAGGAAGGCAGGAAGGAAGGAAGGAAGGAAGGAAGGAAGGAAGGAAGGAAGGAAGGAAGGAAGGTAGGAAGGAAGGAAGGAAGGAAGGAAGCAAGCAAGGAGGGAAGTAAGGAACGAAGGAAGGAAGGAAGGAAGGAAGGAAGGAAGGAAGGAAGGAAGAAAGGAAGGAAGAAAGGAAGGAAGGAAGGAAGGAAGGAATGAAGGAAGGAAGGAAGGAAGGAAGGAAGGAAGGAAGGAAGGAGGGAGGGAGGGAGGGAGGGAGGGAGGGATGGAAGGAAGGAAGGAGGATGGAGGGAGGGAGGGAGGGAGGGACGGAGGGAGGGAAGGAAGGAAGGATGTTGCTGCTGGATGAGAGTGTGATTGCATAGGAAGGTTCGTCTGGAGCTGCTCCATCCACTCCATGTTGAGATTCAACTTGTACTTGGACATTAATGCCCTGCTGTCCGTCCGTCCACCTTGTACATAAAAATCAAGGCACCTGATCTTATCGTTTTGTTTTCTCTCCCTTTCTCCCTAGCTCCCTCTCTCCCTCCCTCCGTCTCTCTGCTCAGGCGCTATATAAGTTTGGTTGTGCTCAGCGTGTATGGAAGCGTCAGAGATTGGCAAGGAGTTGGATTTCCATGAAGTAAGGAAGGCAGGAAGGAAGGAAGGAAGGAAGGAAGGAAGGAAGGAAGGAAGGTAGGAAGGAAGGAAGGAAGGAAGGAAGCAAGCAAGGAAGCAAGGAAGCAAGGAGGGAAGTAAGGAACGAAGGAAGGAAGGAAGGAAGGAAGGAAGGAAGGAAGGAAGAAAGGAAGGAAGGAAGAAAGGAAGGAAGAAAGGAAGGAAGGAAGGAATGAAGGAAGGAAGGAAGGAAGGAAGGAGGGAGGGAGGGAGGGAGGGATGGAAGGAAGGAAGGAGGATGGAGGGAGGGAGGGACGGAGGGAGGGAAGGAAGGAAGGAAGGATGTTGCTGCTGGATGAGAGTGTGATTGCATAGGAAGGTTCGTCTGGAGCTGCTCCATCCACTCCATGTTGAGATTCAACTTGTACTTGGACATTAATGCCCTGCTGTCCGTCCGTCCACCTTGTACATAAAAATCAAGGCACCTGATCTTATCGTTTTGTTTTCTCTCCCTTTCTCCTTAGCTCCCTCTCTCCCTCCCTCCGTCTCTCTGCTCGTGTCTGCTTTGTTCACTCTCCTTGTCTGTCTGTTTGTCTGTCTGTTTGTCTGTCTGTTTGTCTCTTTTGATCTCTTCTCTATCGCCGATTGTAGCCAGGGTCGATGTCTGTGCGTTATCTAAATAGTCTCCTCGTTAGGGATGCACGGACGGATGAACGGACGGTGGGGGGAAGGGGGTGGACGGAGAGGTAGGGAGGTAGGGGGGGTTGCTGCCTCTTGGTCGGATCCTGTTTCCGTTGTCGTTGTCGGCTAACAACAACAACAGAACCAACAACAACCGCTTTAATCTTAAGTATTCGCTGCTTGCAATGGACGCTGCATGCTTCATCTCTGATACATGTGCGGATGATGCGGAGGGGAGCAGCGGGGAGGGGGAGGGTTTGGGGGATGAGGACGCAAGAGGATGAAGAAAGGGAAGCTGGAAGAAAACGAGGGCGAGGAGGAAGAGCAGGATGATCTGGAGGAAGAGGAGGATGTTGAGGAAGAAGCACTTAGGAGGATTAAACGGACAGAGAAAAATAGGAAGATAAAGAAGAAGGAAAGCTACATGTAGGAGGAGGGTTTAGAAGAGGAAGAGGAACAGAAACAAGGGTTAGAGGAACAAGAGGAGAAGGAGAAGAAGGAGGAGGTGCTTGTTGGGGAAGAGTATTTGAAAGCAGGGAGCAGAAGACGGGAGAAGAAAGGAAGGAGGGAGAAGAGGAACTGATAGACGGGATGAGTGATGCATGGGAAAGGAAGAGCAGAGAGGCGATTGGCGATGAATAGTGGGATGACTGATGAGGCGAATGGAAAGAGATGGAAAGAGATGGAAAAAGATGGAAAGAGATGGAAAGAGATGGAAAGAGATGGAAAGAGATGGAAAGAGATGGAAAGAGGTGGAAAGAGATGGGAAGAGATGGAAAGAGATGGAAAGAGATGGAAAGAGATGGAAAGAGATGGAAAGAGATGGAAAGAGATGGAAAGAGATGCAAAGAGATGCAAAGAGATGCAAAGAGATGGAAAGGCGGTGGAAGCGGTGGAAGTGGAGGATACAGCTGCAGGCGGTGAACAGAAACACTGGAAAGAACACAGCCTCCATCCAGAGGATGTTCCATTCCCCACGCATGGCAAATATGATGATGATGACGACGACGACGACGACGATGATGATGATGATGACGACGACGACGACAACGACTACGACGACGACGATGATGCTGATGCTGATGATGACAGTGATGATGACAGTGATGATGACAGTGATGATGATGATGATGATGATGATGATGATGATGACGACGACAACGACTACGATGATGTTGATGATGGTGATGATTAGGATGATGACGACGACGACGACGATGATGCTGATGCTGATGATGACAGTGATGATTAGGATGATGATGATGATGATGATGACGACGACGACGACGATGATGATGATGATGATGATGATGATGACGACGACGACGACGATGATGATGATGATGATGATGATGACGACGATGAGATGCTGATGCTGATGCTGCTGATGATGACGACGACGACGATGATGATGATGATGATGATGACGACGACGATGATGATACTGATGCTGATGCTGATGATGACAGTGATGATGATGATGGTGCTGATTATGTCGACTATGATTGATGATGATTGTTGATCTGGTCACATTGTCATAAATACGACTTGTGGCGATAATTGCATCTGTTTTGGCTGTCGTGGGCAGGCTGCTGACCTTCTGACCTCGGAATGCTGACCTCCACTGACTTTAATATGGTAATCAGCTCTGGTTTATTTAATTAGACCAATAAGTGATTGGATCGAAGGACATGCAGTAAGCAAAGGCAGCCATATTCTTTCTGCAGCCAACAGAATGTTTAACGAACCGTTTTGCATTGTCTAGACAATTATTGTCTAAGACGATGCATTGTCTAAGAGTTGTTCGAGACAATGAATTGTCCATTGTCCGCTGCTTACTAAGCGCAAAATGGCATTACTTCGAACGCTTTCGACCCAATCATTCAGCACATGTTCTAACATTAGGCCAACTTTTTAAAATTTATTTCACATGCACTTTAAAAGCATCACATGCGTTGACAGATATTTTATCTTGCAGCACAAGATGAAGTGTTTATCAGTGTAAGAAGGAGAGCTGTCTCTCTCGATTAAAGGCACAAGAGGCAAAAATGATTATGTATGGATAGTGAGTCAGTTTTTATTGGCCTTGGTATATATGAGGAAGGATTGCCAGTCTCCTCCCTTCCCGCCTGGACTTCCCACAAGTAGTGTATACCGGGGATATGCTCATTCAGGCGAAGTTCTAGAGGGGACGAAATTGGAGATGAAATAGCAAGGAGCTTACACAAATTTAAAAAAAAAACAACGTTAGACAGATACAGAGCTGTGTGGTAAGGTGCTACTTGAATGGTGACAGTGAGACGCTGGCATGAGGATAAGAAGGGCATGGGTTCAATACCCACTCACCCGAAATGATTTGGCTTGTTCTTCGTCTGAATAGGGGTGAGTGTAAAATAAGCAGTAGGACAGATCGACGCCTTGCAGGCTGCCATAAGTTGAATTCAACTTCTGTTAAACATGTATTGTATATTCGTTTAATTCAATAAACAACAGACAGAACGCTGTAGGTTTACATTTGCAAATTGACAGTATGGCTGCTTAAAACTTATAGTCAAGATAGTTAGTACATGTTTTTGAATAGCATTCTTGGGATAAAGTTTAACGAGTCTTTATTTGGGTAAAATGAAATTGTGGAATTGAATGGTGACAGTGACATGGCACCATCTGCCACTATTAGTTCATGTATACTTACTGCATAATTGTCAGTTTGAATTAATAAACATACTTTATTTTGATTATTATTATTATTATTATTTTTATTATTATTACTACTATTATTATTTAAAATTATATTTTTTTAAAATTATTATTATCGGAATTATGAAAAAATCAAGTCTCTGTTAGCATAATATAAATGGACCGAATTTGAATTTGTGACAGGAAAAATCTGCACTAGCCTATACTTTAAGGATGCTCTTTTAACAGCTGCCACATTAATGTCTCTCACTGCATCTGGTGTTACTAGACATCATGTGTGTACTCCTGGGAGACATGGTAAATGCAGACGGATGAAGATGTCACTTGTGCTGGAAGCCAGGGATCAACTGGAAAAGTCTGGAATCCAGATCCAGATGTATATGGACTTTCCAGTCGGTTTCTGCTCTAATATGGCCACCAAACTAGACAATGATTAATGCATCAATTTATTATTTTTAAGAAAGAGGATAATAATTCAAAGCAGTTGCTCGATCAGTGGCAGCGCTAGCAAAGCAAGTCCAAAAAGTCAAGTCAGGCAGAGTCATGGAATTAGTCAGTATAGGATGATGAAATTAAATGCAGAAAAGATATTAGACGTTCCATAGAATTTCGGCAGGTCATAAATCAGGACAAGAGTAACATGCGCCTGTTCCCTAGATCACTCTCTGACACGTTCTATAAGCTCTTAAAAAGCTGTTCTATTTGGTCGTGCTGGAGTCGGGAGCGCCTCTGAATAGTTTCCTTGAAGAGGCGCTATATATAAACCCAGGGGTCACTCCGCTCTGTTCCTTAAGAACCTAAAAACTGTTTATTTAGCCGTGGCTGGGCCGGGAGCGCTTCTGAGTAGCCTACCTTGAAGAGGCGCTATATAAATTTCTGAAATAAATAAATAAATAATAATAAATAAATAATTGAATGGATGAATGAATGACCTATTCCTATGGTATAGCCGCAGCTTGCTTAGGTAACTGTTACGATGGCAACTACATGTATATACAAACTGTTACTACTGACTACATTCTTACAGGGAGGGTGTAGCACTATTGCCTAGTGGCATAGACAGACACTATGACAACCACATTATTAGTAAACAGAGTGGCGGGGATCATCGTGACACTCACAGAAGTGAGCTGTCTGGTGTTGAAGCACTTTTGTCTGGTATCTGAGGTGAAAAGTTTTTTATTTACGCTCAGAAGCAGGTCACGTTTCTATTCAGATGTCAGTGGCTACAGGACATGCGCGTTACTACTAGATAAATGATGTGTCTGATCGTTCTATTAACATTAGTAGTTGCTGTGTTCAGACCTAGTAGTCCTGACCATCCATAGCCCCTATGGCAATTCGGGATGCACATTTCATTCATATACCGTCTCTGTTCGTTTTTGCGTCGTTTCACACCGCCTGCCGCCACAAATCGACCTTAAATTGTCCGTCATCTGGGGTGGTGTCAAAGTGGTTCAGCAGCAAAAACAGTTCCCACTCCTTTTTGCACCACATAGCTTGGCGAAGTGTAAATTATTCTATTGCCTCGATCGCGAAAATGGGCAATAATCGGGTTCGACATCTCAATATAGGTCAGATCAATCCTCCAGGCAGTGGTCTTGTTAAGCCGTATATCAACATCTCTAACATGCATATAGATCAGGTCACTCCTACAGTAAGTAGTCTAGTTGTTGCAAGTATTAATGTTCTAGCCTCTAGGTGGTTTAAAACGTTGAATTGTTGATGTAGACCTTGTTAAGAAAATTTGGCCAGAAAATCTTCAGACAACTTTAAAACCTTGGGAACTTAAGCCATGCGTGTTGTGTGTTTACAATTTTTTGTAGGCTCTATATACCCGACCCGCTGGGCATGCGCACACGACAGCTTCAGCTTATTAAGTAATATCTTTTATAGGCCCGAAAAATTCCTCAGCAATTTGTGCTTTAAATAGTTGTTATCAGGAAAATACTTTGCATCCAACAGCAGTAAAACGATCATGATTGTTTGAGTTTTAAAGAAAAATGCCCACATCACGGTCACATGAACTAGGCCTAGGACCTACTCGCAAATGCTTTGGAGATGTTTTACGAGGTCGTTATTTGGACACACACCGGCATAAAAATGCCATCGTGTTCCTTCGTATGCCAGAGCTGCATGGACATCAGCTGCTTCAGTTATTATATACAGGAGGGAGGATGTGGCGGATCGAATCCAGTCTGTGACCAGATTTCTGAGCATCAATTTTTCAGGCTATGGAGCAGCAGTCGGTTTCTGCTGAGTGGTCTATGGCAACCGGGGGTGGGTTGGGGTTGGTGAAGGATGGAATCACTTAAATAGGATCATCCTGACCAGGTGTTAGTTGCCTATTCCAGGCCAAAGACCGTTTATACACAAGACTGGAAACTCAATGCATTGGGCTGTGCTCATATATATATATATATATATATATATACTTCGTTTATTGACAATAATTAGAAATGTGGTTCTGGGCCCCGTATGTACATGAGCGCATAACTCGTATATTTGGCTTAAATCTGGCCTATACAGGAATACTGGGTTATTTCCGTATGCACGGCTTGAGATTAGCGAATTAAACTATGTATAACGTTATTCCAACTTCGAGGTAGGTTTAAGCCGGCTACTCCCATTGTGAACAATAGACGGCCGACTTTCGCTGGACAGCGCGAACAATAGGCAGCCGTCCGATATTTCCCTACGGGCCGCTCTAGGTCTGATTCTGTTTACCCCACGCTGCCAACATCTATTGAATTGGGGGAGGAGCAAGCGTCATGCATCGTCGGGTTCAAGGAATGTGTAGATTAGTTATTCTCGTTGCTGTTTTTTCTCGTGCATATGGATACATTCCAATGGTTATATCCGGAATTACTAAGTCGCGCTTAGGCACTATATGTGATTACCTTATGCCGTGCCCTGTACATACCAGCCCTGGACAATTTCACATCTTGTCTGCATTTATAGAAAAGCATTCAATTGATTAATTTATGAAGACGGATTTAACAAATGATTAGACATCTACGTTTGCAAAGTATAAAATTGCATTTAGAGATTCTAAACATAATCTTTAGTATTAGAAACGGAATTTGAAGTGGAGCGAAATCCGTGGTTGGTAGTGAAACGGACATTATAGCCTACACGAAATTTTCACTCGAGTAACCTAACTAGTCCTGTAATAGGCTACAAAGTCCTGAGTTTCAGTCTAGACCTGGAATGCTCGAATATTTCTGGACATTATGTTCTGGACGAAGACGCAGTGGACAATCATTGAATGTGATCGTAATCGTGAGTTTATATAGCGCCTCTCAGTGAGATCGTCGCAAGAGTCGTTAAGATCCCGGTGGCATTGCAACTGTGCTTGTGGCAGGCTTGTGAATTAGTACCACGATAAAATAAAAATCCTCGTTCGATTTTTCTCTCCTCTTGGTGGCGTCGGAAATGGGCGGCTGATGTTTCGCCCAAATTTCGCTCGTTTCAAGGCAACACTGCAGTGGCTAGTCGATAAATATCTAGTAGGCTACACCGTTGGCATTGGTTAATTATGCATCTGTGTTGCTCCACACGTACACAGGATGATGGAGGAAGAGGAAGACGAGAAACAATGCCACTAAATCAATGATTCGTAGGCCTAATTATTTTTGCACAAAGGACCAAGGCAAGTTGTTGTGCAATCCCAGCGTAGGCTACAGGCCTACCATGCACACATATTTTCCACATACGGTAATTAGCCTCTGTTTAGAATATTTATAAATAAGTGAAAGCTCTTCAGATATCAGAAATCATGTTACTGTTGAAGCATATAAATATTCAGTTGAGACGTTTATGTGAAGTAGAAACAACTATTGTAGATTTTGCTTCATGCAGATGGCGGTTCTCACCATCTGGAGTTTTTTTTTATATTTCCACAGAGTGCTTGTTGCATGAAATATTGGTCTTTAAAGGAAGCTAAAAGGTTTGAGGGGGACCATCTAAAACGGTTTGTGGCCACTCTGGCTTATGAGTCACAGTTTTGGACCATTGTACTTATTGTATACACGGTATAGGATGCTTTGGCAAGAGATTTCCTCAGTGCGAATGTTAACTGTTGAACTATAAGACTAATTCAGAATGGAAAATAGGAGGCAGACAAACAGAACTCAGAGGAGGAGGAAAAGAAGGAATTTTAAGGAGGAGGAGGAGGAGGGTCATGACTCATGATGCGATTTTTATTCAAATAGGGAGCCATATTGTAATTTGTTGAAAGTTCGAATTTTTTTCTTTGAAACCTTACTACCTCGCATCCTTTCCAGCTGCCTTTAATCCTGTCTGTCTCTCTGCCTCCATACCATCCTCCCTCCCTCCCTCCCTCCATCTCTTTCCCCACTATACCTCAATGTGTTCATATGGCTTCCTTTTGTTGCCATGGCAACTCTGCGGATTTTGCGGATTAGATGACGTCGGCGGAGTATTTAGACAGCTGGAAGTAGTTTTAGCCACGATCACAACGGGGCGTGGGGGATTGACGGGGCATGTGAGGGTCAGCCAGAGTGAGTACAGAAGTGTTGTCTAAGAAATGCGCTATAAAAGCAGACGTTGCAATTCTGCATCTTATGCGTTGCGATGAATAACCGCAAAGTCTTCAATGACTCGATGTTGTTTCAAAAGGATTCCGTTGTCTAATGTTATGTTGTTGCAATGTTGTGTTCTGTGCATTGAACCACCTGCATGAAGTTGTGCGAGTTGTGTGTGTGTGTGTGCATTTGATAGAAATCCAGGTACATACATGTGTGTGTGTAGGTGTGTGTGTAGGTGTGTGTGTGTGTGTAGGTGTGTGTGTAGATGTGCGTGTAGGTGTGTGTGTAGGTGTGTGTAGGTGTGTAAGTGTGTGTGTAGATATTTGTATTAAGGTATTTGTGTCTAGATATGCGTGTGCATGTAAGCATGATGTCTGCTAGATGCAGACCTCTTTGAGGTTTATCCCGACTGACAGAACCTGCTTTTCTTATTGAGGGACCCAAGCCACAGTTGAGAGTGAATTAAGAGCATTGTCTTGCTCCCCAAGAATATGCTTAATATCGTTTATATAAACGATAATTTATATAGCGCCGCTTTTAACAAGGATGTCAATCTATATACCATTGCTGCCTGTTCTGCCAGAAGAGAAAGGACAATAGCATGCAACAACTGGACAGCACATGATTCTGCCACATGAAATGGAAGAAAGTTCGCAGAATGTTGTGTAATGTAATGTGTTGTAACTTGTAATGCCTTTTGTAATGTGATGCAATGTGATTGAATGCTGTAATGTCATGTAGGTGATATGACGTAACGCGAATGTAATGAGCTGAGTTAAATGCTATGTGGCACATGTGATGTCACAGAGCGAAATGTAGTCGGCCTACTTTTATTAATTAATGTCACATGGAGCAAAAGAGCATACATGTCAATCTTCCATTTTGAAATAGTTTCATATATTTCATTCTCTGCATTTTATTTTATATTTTATATTTGATTCTTTTATTCATCCATCTGTCTTCCACTTCTTCCTTCTCTCATTCACTCATCTTCTGCTGTTTTCATTCCTGTTTGCATACTTACTGATTTACTTTTGTAGTACAATGTAATGTAAAGTAACTTGGCGTTGCATTTCTCTGGGTGTTGAAGATTTGGATGATCTGACGGAATCGTCATTTGAGCCGAAACCATCGACTCCACAAGTCATTCCAATTAGCGGAAAGTTCGACATTCGATGCCAGGTTCCACATGGACTTCCGGTTCCCACTCAAAGGTAACTCATAATATTATTGTTCATCAGATCCTTTTGTTCACAGGTAACTTGTCATCATTGACAAAGCATCATTATTTTTAATTCTTTATAACCTATTCTTATCAATGAACTTCAGTTGGGTGTCATTCTGACTTCTGATTATAGCGGTAATAATAATAATAATTATAATTATAATAATGGTGACAACGACGATGATGATGATAATAATGATATTGGTAATGGTAATATTAGTAATAGTAATAATAATAATAATAATAATGGGGACGACGACGACGATGATGATGATGATAATGATATTGGTAATATTAGTAATAATAATAATTTTCGTAATTCATTCATTTAAGTATGAATAATAATAATAATGATAATGATAATGATAATAATAATAATGAAAACGATTATTTTTACTTGTCTGCATGTGATTGTGTTAGTTTTTGAAGAAATAAATGTGTTAATAATAATAATAATAATAATAATAATAATAATAATAATAATAATAATAATAATAATAACAACAATAATAATAGGACCGTTCTATACTGTGATTTTTTATATTAGGCGGTAGTGAAGTCCCTGAGAGATCCTGTATAACTCAGAGCAAAAAATTAAAAAATTAAATAAAAAAATAATAATAATATTGATCATGATTTTCATGATAATGATAATCATTATCACATATAATGATAATTTTGTCAATCTAAGCGAGACGCTGCCAATCACCATCAGGGCTGTTTTTAAGGAATTTTTAGAACTACACATCCTCTTCTCTCCTTTCTCATCCTCCATGGTAAATTACTCCCAATCTGAGAAAAATTACCTATTTTTTACTAGTTTTAACTGCACGGAACGTGGCGGAAGTGCTTCTACAACTGCACGAATCCATTTAGAACTGCACATTTTGTGTAGAACTGCACGTTAAAAAAAGCCCTGATCACCATTTACAATTATGAAATTCATTAATGATTGCATAATTACAAAACCCATAACACAGTGATATGCATTCGTTCCTATTAGCATCTAATCCTCCTCCGTTCCACGTCCTTTGTCTGATGCACGTCAAAGGGGGGGTGGGGGTTTCTATGGTGATTACTCATCGACAGATATTTCTGTAATTGAGCCTTTATATAGCGCCTGCGCTGAGCCGTCATGATCCATGGGAGCTCATCATATGTTTCGAGTCACTCGGTCGGACGCTTTCCCGTCGGTGATTGAGTTAAATTCGGCCAATCACCGACGGACGGACGGACGGACGGACGGACGAATGGACGAATGGACGGACGGACAAAAGGACGGACGGACGGACGGACAAACGGACGGACGGACGGACAAACGGACGGATGGACTATTCCTTCGAGGCGTAGAGGACGTTCATATTCGTTCAGTATTCTTCTTCCGGCCAAAATATGATGCACGTTCGTGGAAATCAATGCTTCCGGTATTCCACCACCCTCACCCACTCCCCGGTCCTTTCTCCCCCCCCCCCCACCGCTTCTCTCCAGTTCCAGTGGTCTGGGACTGTGCACCGGATCTTGTCCATGACATGGAACGACGCGTGCGGAATGTTGCCGAGTTGACGCGTTAAAGTGATGGTTCGTTGCAGCAGACACCATGCAGCGTTGTTCGAACGTGTCTAGTTCTGAATTGCCTCGACATAAAAAACCTGTTGTAACTTTCAGTCATTATTTTCTTTGCCTTTTGCGGCTGAGATTACCCTGCTCTGGGCTACGCTTTACATGCTTCTTTTATTGTGATAAATGCGTTCTGGAGTTATGGCCACATTAGCGTGTCTGCTTTTCCTAGACATGACTTTAAAGCGTTTGACGATTGAAGAGGGCTGGTATATTGATTTCTTGTCGTCGGTGTCTGACTGATGTCCACCGTCATGCGACCTAATGAACCTAATGATGATGCTAGGTTCTGTGCTGAGCATGCATAAGTTCCTGCAAGGCATGTCTGGTTGGAGTGGGCACTATTGTGGCCAGGATGACGTCACCATTTCGACAAATTCTTTCGTATCTACCTCTTTATCATCACCATCGTTGACGTAAAATGGTCATCAACGAAAGCAGCATCATTTTATCTGCTCTAGTGACATTTTATAATACTATCTGCTTTACTATTTTTGGATTAGAAAATGCCTCTCACAGTACAACCTAATCAGAGGCGCGATATGACATTTTATAATCTGATCTAGTGACATTTTTTAATTTGATCTAGTGACATTTTATAATCTATTCAAATGACAAATTATGATCTTATTTATTGACATTCTATAATCATCATTAGTCTATGGTCAGTGGATTTGTTTAAGGCTGTGGTAGAAAATGCGAGACGTCAGGGAAATTAGAAAACAAGCCACATGCTTCATCATATGTGCGCGCCTATACGCTGGCTAATTATACTTCCACACGCATAATATTGTAACCTATCAGCATAAGGTTTACTGTCAGCAGACATTTGAGTATACCACCTTAACTGGTGCGGCCTCCATTGAAAAGGGCGAGCGATGGTGAAGTATCTCACGGTTCTCACCCTATAGATTCAATGAAATTAAGCAGAGTCGACGTCACATTAAACATCAAACGGTCGCTGTAATTATCAAATCTGCGCACATTTACATCTACATCTACATTTACATTAACATTTGCATTTATTTGTCTGGTACCCAAAATTGCATTGGCTGTGGCCGATGACTAGATAACATCATCAGACACTCTTTCATAGTCAACAGTTCCGCCTTCTCTCGAGGCAGACAGAACGCGTGTTACAACTGTCCGCTGTGCATCAAGCAGGCGATGTAGTATCGCCACAGTAGTGCATATGCTTAGCAGACATTAGTTCGAAGAATTGCGAGCCGCTGCGAGTTTTATTCGTTCACGAGGTGAACATTAAATTTTATGGTTTGGTCGTGTGCCATGTGGCTTTAGTCGTGAGTGGCTGAGAGCCAGGCTGATGAAAGAGGGACAACCGAAACATCAATGCATACGACGATAATTTTAAGGAGATACCGGCAATGATGCAATGCAATGAAATGTTTCATGTCTGATTGCCCCCTACTCACCTCCCTCTCCTTTATATCATCCCATAGCGACTTAGCCATTATAATTACATTAATTAGACTTACTATGCATCTCATCAGTGTGGCTGCAAAATGTCTACGTTATTCTGGTCCGACTGGAATAAGATTGTAAACGTTTGGCTTCTATAAGTTTATAGATTCGTTCTTTGTGTTTCCCAAAGGCAACGGCGCGGTAAAAAAAGAAGCTCTAGCTAATCTAATATTAAGCTATAATCTAATTTATTATAATTATATGATTTCAGTGCTCATCAAATCTGCCCTAATCTGCCTTAACAGCCCTAAATACTTTTAGATGTATACGCCTAATTGTTAACTACATTTTTGGGTGGTTCATCTTTTTGTCTGTTTGCGTTTTGAGTGTGTTCTTTGTTTTCTGTTTTTATTGTTAGCGAGGCCTATGTTGTTATATTTTATTGTCATTTCTAATCTGTTCTTCCACTGCTGTTGTTCCATCTTTTTTCATGTGGAAAAGATGGGAAAACCCATATGGAATGGAGATAACGGACCAGGGAAGGATAAAGGCGGCGGATGGAGTACTCAGTCTGACGAACGTGGAAGAGTCGGACGGTGGAAACTACACGTGTCAGGTGGAGAACCTGTCTGGCAGCAAGTCACACATTGTCTGGTTCGTCGTTGCAAGTGAGTAGACACTACTGCGCGAATTAATCTGTTGGTGAATTGAATGAACGGCAATAATTGCAGCTGTTGTCGTTGGCACATCTCCGACCTCTTATATTATCAGACAAAGAGAAACAACAATAGCTCGGCAGCATTGATTGGAACTGGAATTGTTTATGGGGAAGATGGAAAGAAAGGCGAAGGCGATTGGATCCTATATAGGTTGCTAGGCAACCTATTTAAAAACGATGAATCACAGCTAGGCAACCTATTTAAAGACGATGAATATATATCACAGACACGTTTCTAGGATACATTGTGAAAGAAGCTGAGACTGGCAGACCGAATGGATAGACTGATTGATTGATTGGTTGACTGATTGGCTGTGTATGTAGCCCTACTGACTGGCTAGTTACCTGCTGGCTTGTTGCCCAGTTGACTTGCTGCAGCCATGGCAGTTGCAAGCAGAAGGCGTAGTAAGTCCGAGTGCTGATTGATTAGTTGTGAGGTCCCCTGTGCTTTCTTTAATTGTTTGACTACTGAATGAAGCTGGGAATGATTTATTGTTTGGATTGACGATATGATTGTTTTGTATGATTGATCGAGATACTGGGAGCGGCCGAAATATGAAATGATGTCTGTCCATTGTCCTTGCAGTTGGTTGTATGGATGAACGAAGTGACAGGTGCAACATCTGTCCATATGCATGGTACTGATGCATAATTTATTGCTTGTCTTCAATTCGAAAGACGCCTTTGCGAAAAACGGCGCTACATCAATGTACTACTGAGATTTTGTGCTTAACGAGTGAGTGGTTTCTTCTCGAATGAGATAGATAAATTGATGTGGAAAACTGTTTTTTTTCCAGTTCCTCCAAAGATCAGTCGTCCACCGTTGAGCATCCGTGTGACGGAAGGGGAGGTGGCCAGCTTCGACTGTCGGGTCATTGGCACGCCCTTTCCAGTTACAAGTATTTCCTGGCAGAAAGAAGAGTCACCCATTGACCCTGTAAGATCACCACCACCCTTGTTTTACTCTGTGTGTGGGAGCTTATTAAGCCTATTTAAACTGTTAAGCCTATTTAGTCTAGTAAGCCTATTTAGATTATTTGGATTACTAGCCTATTTGACTATTAAACCTATTCAGGCTAGTATGCCTATTTAGACTATTAAGCCTATTTAGACTATTAAGCTCTTTTAGACTATTAAGCCTATTTAGACTATTAAACCTATGTAGGTTATTAAGCCTATTTAGCCTATTAAGCCTATTTAAACTATTAAGCCTATTAAGCCTATTTAAACTATTAAGCTTATACCCTTGTGTTTTCTGGTTTCTAGTGTTGATATCTATAATTATTTGTATATCATGAATCTGGGTTTCTATAGAATGCTTTTGTGAGAACCTTGACAAGTGCTGGAAAGCTCAGCCATTTTATACATGCCATTATAAGCATGGCTGCACATTGTTCTCAAATCCTTTAATTGCATATGCAAATAAAGTGCTACTTTAATATATTCAATTTTTTCAAAATAGTTCTGTTTGAGTGATTTTGAGAGAGTTTTCCGTTTTCCACTTCACTTTATGTATGGCCTATCTGAAGATCATAATACATTGAACACAAAAGAGTTTGCACTGTGGCTTGTGAGACAATTTGGCTATGTTGTAGTATAGGAATACAGTAAGAATTCTACGCTTCACAACTCTGCTGTTGTCGTTAAAAGTTTTGTCAGGTTTCACTGCATTCGGAATAATTCAGATTTCGAGCAAAAAATAATAGTTGGACTAACACAGTCCATAAGAAGTAATGCCAATAATTCTCATTCATCCAAATGATGGATGGAAATAAGCATCTCTATTCTTGCATGGCGCCCATTTTAATATCCTGCGGACCCGCTGCAGCACCACCGTTCTTACGCGGCAACGTCTGTTGTTAGCGATAAAACAGGAAAGATGGATGAAGGCTGTTTACGGCTGAGCAGGCCTAATATTTCTTTTTGTGATATTTTCATGCGCTGTGCAATAGACAGAGGACGGGGTGCGATTTGTCGTCAATCCATCGCTTGGAACGCTACGCATTGAAGACGTACAGATGACGGATGAAGGGAATTATGCATGTCGTGTTAACACAACTGGTCACCCCGTCATTCTCTCACCAAACGCTCGTCTCTATGTCGAAAGTAAGACGGAGTCTCCTTTCACAATTGTTTATTTATTTTAGTTTTTATTTGTTTCTCGCAGTTGCTATAGCGCCCCTTCAAGCTCACTACTCAGAGGCGCTCCAGTCGTCAGTGCGGACACTGCATCGGAGTTTCACGTCGAAGCACGCGAGCGGTTGCAAGTGAAGGACTTGCTCAAGGTTCCTACACGGCGGCTTGAGGTGGATTTGAACCTGGAACCTCCGGGTCTAAGGCACTGAAACCACCACTACACCACCATGCCCTGGTGTTATTATCTTTTTCCTTTTCTAGGTTCCTGTTTTCCTTTAAACTTCTTACACCATGTGAATCTTTTTGTAAGGGAGCAGTAGACAGAAGTTTGAGTTTTTTGGTTGATCTAGTTGCTTTGACTGGCTGGCTGGGTAAAAATAGGGCCAGGTTGCAATCTGTTGGAGGAGGGGTATTTCCACACTACTGGTTCAGACTGTCTCCTACTGTTTCCGAAGGTAGCCTATATGGTCCTTTGTTCATTCCACTGTTGTCTCCAGCCGCAAGTCCTGACCTGAACACAGGAATAAGTGAATGATTCAATAGACAGAAGTTTGAGTGTTTTACCAAATTACCAGTGATTACACTTTTGCCGTTTTTCATGCATCACTGGCAGATACTAAATTGATTCAATTTAAACAAATAATTGAATTAAACATTTTGAAATTAATCGATTAATTTTTCAAATAGTTTCAATCATATCTAAATTGTTTCCTGTCGATTGTTTACCTATAATTGCAAATTTTTGATTTCCTGTTCTCCATTAGAGCAACTCAAGTTCCGCCCGGTTCCAGTAAGCACCAAACTGGAACTCGGTTCCAACTCAACGATTCGGTGCCGTGCAGAGGGACGCGTTCCACCGAGGATCCGATGGTTTAAGGACGGCCACTCGTTGGTTCCCGAGGGTTCCCAAGATGGCGATGGGACTCTGCACTTCATTGGAGTGAAGCAGTCGGACCGTGGCCAATACACTTGCATTGCATCGAGTGACGACCAAGGTGTCATCAATGCCACGATCGAGGTCGACATCGTTGGTTAGTTTTCTCCTTTTGTCTTTTGGTGCCTGCTGTGACTATCCTGTTTGTCTTTAAGTTATAATGTCATATAAATGACAATACACTCGATCCGCCTCTGAGAAGTCCCCTTGAAGAGGCACTATATAAAATGTAATAAATGAATAATGGATGAATGAATAAGGAGATTCTATTCAGTCATGCAAATTAGTGCTGTAGCTTTAATACTATAATCGACGGGGCACGGACATTTTCCCCCGCACAAAAGCCCCGGACAAACCTCCCGGACAAAAACTCCCGGACAAAACCGTCCAGGGTAGGACAAACCCCCTTGGTAGAACATGTTGCGCATACTGGTAAGTGGTTGTACTATAAAACGGCGGTCCTAAGACACAAGTTGGATGATGAAAAAAGAAAAGAATTCTTGCTAAATAGAAGCCGGATTGATTTTTCGATAGCTGGACAGAAGCGTTGAGCTGTGTCATATTATTTTTGCTTTTGTCGTGAAATCATGTGAACTTGACACCTTGCCGACCAACGTTCATTCTTCATGAATTTGTTGATGTTCTGCTTCCGTTTCTGACTACTGTCCTTTGCAACCGATCTCTTCAAGAAGGCTGAATACCTCCATCACAAAATGTCCATCCTAGCTCCAGTTGTCAAGCGTGATGGATTTCAAACTTTTAATGCGTTCTGAGCAATTTCAAAAATGTCAGATACAAAACTGTTATAAGAGTTTTGCATCTGATATTGCCATTATGCATTGTTATTATCTATGCAGTGAAGCCAAAGTTCAAAGTGAAGCCTTTGAATACGACTGCCTTTGAAGGCTACTCCACAATGCTACACTGCGTAGCAACAGGCGACCCTTTGCCAATTATACAGTGGGATAAGAACAACAAGGTCAATGGATTCGACCCCAACCGGTTCAAGGTCAGTTTCTATTTCTATGACAATTGTTTAGAATATCTTGACCCCCACACCATACTGTACTGTAATTTCCCTAACTTACCTAAAGCTAAAACACTTTACCTTTTCTTTTCTTACCATACCATGCTATACCTCATCTTACCTTGCCACACTTTAGCCTAACATACATCCGTCATCTCACTTATACTTGCGTACTTAAATACTTACATTCATAGGCGTACGGGACATTTCGGCAGTGGGGGCCAAAAACGTTTTTGGCCCAAACAATCTGACGACCTTTTTTTTAGTCACCCGCCCAAAATTTTCTTAGGGTTTTTCCGTCCGAAAAATCTGACGACTTTTTTTACCCCTGCGTGCCCGAAAAATTCCTCCCGTACGTGTTTTGCACGAAAAAATTTCCGATTTTTTTTGGCCCGACCATGCCTCTTTTGCCCGAAAAGCACATTTGCCCGAAATTTGGGGGGGCATTTGCCTCCCTGGACCTCCGCCTCGTACGCCTATGCTTACATTAAACACTTACAGTCCTCTTACCCTACCACTCTTCTTTAATTTGTGTTATCTTACCATTTCCTGACATACCTCATCTTAGCTTACCTTATAATGACCTACCTATGCGTTACTTTCACTTACCGAATCTTATCACATTGTACCTTTTGTTTCCTTGACTTACCTTTTATAACTTTTCCATACTACCTTCGACTGTCTTAAATATCTGCAAGCTGTTTTCTATTTTCTGCATTTTTTTGAGAATAACGTTTTTTGTTTTGCTCGACAAAGAAGTGTTTTGTCTTTCATTGCTTTTCTGTTTGTTCAACAATTTGTCTTGGATTCACTTTCTCCGCCATAACATACGTTAGATGCCATCGCCATTGCCTGGATCTGGTGTCAATCAAACGATAATCAAAACCATTTCATTCTATGTAAGCTTATAGTTCGACTTGATTGGATCAACCAGGTTTTTTGGCTGTCATGGTTTCAAAATGAACACAGGAAGAGGCACACAGACAGACGGACAGACTTACACACACTGTTGCACATCCAAACATAGAAAGACAGAGATAATTATAGTATACAGATATGCACGTGTTCAGACATGTAGACAGTTGCACAAAAGATGGACAACCATAATATACACACAGATGTGCAGGTAAACGTACATAGACAGACAGACAGAACTAGGTATTTGAACACACTGACGAACCTTTGCGTAGAGAAACCGAAGCACAGGCAGTTAATGATAGACAAATGTAGAGAGTACTAGAGACTAATATGCTTAAATATGTAGACTGACTGACTTACTACTAACTGACTGACTGACTGACTGACTGACTGACGTGTTGGCTTGTCTACTTGTGTAAGTTGTGTTTCTCACGTGCTTAATTAATTACCTGACAATTGATTGACTGGCTGGCAGATTTACCGACGACCGATCGACCCACCAACCGACTGACCCATTGGCCGTCCGACCTAATAGTGCGTCCGACCTAATAGTTGTTGGGCGCATTGGTGTAGTGGGTATGTTCGTTACCTTTCTGCCGGAGGTTTGCAGGTTCGAGTCCACCTCAAGCCACCGTGTAGGGACCTCGAGCAAGCCCTTGCACTCGCAGTTGCTCAGTGCTTCGGCATGAAACTCTGAAAACTTCCTGTGTTCATCTTGAAACCATTCAGTGTCCGCGCTGCCGCTGTAGTCGAGTGCGCTTCTGAGTAGAAATCTTGAAGGGGTGCTATAACAAGTGCACATACTTATACAAATAGGTTAAATTTATCATGAGTTACTTTACGAGTCTCAAACAGCAATGGACAACGGACAAGCAAAAGGACAGACAAATGATAGAGCAGACGACTACAGAGACAGACAGACAGACAGGCAAGGCAGACAGACAGACAGACAGACAGATTATTCTGGTTTATTTTGTATCCCATTGCTTCTGTCCAAACGTTCCATTGCTCTGCCCTAGTGTGCTTGTGTGGATCTCTCCATGTGTCGCTTAGTCTGCCTGCACCTATCTGTTTGTCTTCCGTATATATGTGTGTGTGCGCGCGCGCGTGTTTGTGTGTGTGTTCATTGAGTAGCTCTGTCTGCCTGCGCATCTGCCTCTGTTTGCCTGTCTGTATCTGTCTGTATTCGTGTCTGTCCAATATCCGTCTGTCTTGATGTCTTCTCGTCTGCTGCTGGCGATGTGCGACTTTCTAGTACGCTGGGGCGATAACAGAATAACAGGCAATGATAGAAAAAGAAGAGGAGGAGGAGGAGGAGGAGGAGAAAAGGAGAGGAAGAGAGGAAGAGAGGAGGAGGGAGTGGTAGGTAAATGGGAAGGTGGTAGAGGCGGAAAGGCTGTAGAATGAAGAAGCGTGCATAGCCATAGTCGGGAGAAAGCCAGGGATGATTGTGTGAAGCAATTCGTCTGACAGCTTGCCGTCCTCCAAGCGACGTCCAACGGAAGCTTTCAAGATGGGTTATTATGCGAAGCACATGTATCCGAAATTCCTTCCTAGACTTCGGCGCCGATTTCATCTTTTCGCTCCTAAGCACGAATGGAAGCCATTACTACAGCCATCTGAAGTTACTGTTTTCTCAGACGAGATCAGATCTGTCTGTCTCGCTCTCTTTCTCTGTCTGTCTGTCTGTCTGTGTCTGTCTCTGTGCAAGCAATTCAATTCGCTTGCCGATCGCCAGGGCGCGCACTCAATCGCCAGTCGCAAAAATTGCGTCAAAGTAAACAGGTTCTGTCGGAACAAACACAATATGTGCAGACGCTTCTTCTTCTTTGCACGTTGCTGATCGAGTTCGCTGGAAACGTGAGTTCTTAGCGAAAATGATTGCAACGGCTGCAAAGCCAGTACAAGAGATTGCGCGATGAGGTGATTTCTTCTGCACACTGTGTTTTTATATTCAGTCGATGCAGAAGCAGTGGTTGGTGGATCCGTCTCTGTCTGCGTGTCTCTGTCTGTGTCTGTGTCTGTCTGTGTCTGCCTCTGTCTGTGTCTGTCTGTGTCTGCCTCTGTCTGTGTCTGCCTCTGTCTGTGTCTGTCTGTGTCTGCCTCTGTCTGTGTCTGCCTCTGTCTGTGTCTGTCTGTGTCTGACTGTGTCTGTCTCTGTCTGCCTCTGTCTGTGTCTGTCTGTGTCTGTCTCTGTCTGTGTCTGCCTCTGTCTGTCTTTCTATGTTTGTCTCGCAGTCGATTGTTTTCTTCAAGAGGCAGCAGCACACTTGACTTGTTTTTGGCTGTGTAGTCTCTCAGATCCTTGGATCCAGTTTCTATGCTTTTATCCTCTCATTCCCCAACTGATAAAACAGATCTGATATAGAGATGATATCGCGTTGCTTGTTATTTCTGGTTTTTGGACTAGATCATGTAAAAGCTATTTATTTGTTTACTTGTTCCGTTTTTATAGCGCAAATATCTGATAGGCATGTCACGAATGAGTGGCATTATTATTTAGCTGCATGTTAAAGACTTGCTCAAGGTCGTTAGCGTTGAAGGTCAGATCTTTCATGGCTTTGGGAGACCTAGAGAGAGTTGAGATATGGGAGGATAGGGGAGACGAGCAATTAGCTTAACAGCTCCTTCATTATTGATTGTACAGGATATAGACGCGAAGAACAACAAGGTGTGGATTGCAGTAGAAATGAATGTGTCGAATCTATCACGTATATAACCGTGCGGTCGTTATTTCCAACATTAGGCTGCAGTCTGATTTGCAAAGTAACCATTGAGTTACTCCAGCTAAGGAATTTTTAGACAGATACCCGGTATTTACAATTGTTTGACCTTTTGTTCCTTTTCTCCACGTTACCCAGTTGGACCGGGAATTGCTGGAAGTGGTGCAACTTAAACTTTGTCGTTGTATGGATGAGCAGGTTCTAAGCAACGGATCCCTCCACGTGTCGGAGATATTCATGGAGGATGTTGGAAAGTATGGATGCACAGCTGGAAACAGTGGTGGCTTCGAGAGGGAAGAAGTCTACCTCCACGTATCAAGTAAGTCTTGGCCCATGCCTTTCTTATCTTAGGATGATCTAATTGCCATTTATTTTAAATTTTTAATGCCTCAAGCTGTTTGGACCAGAGAACCCTTAGGCCTACGTTTTTAAGGCATAGTTCACAGACCCAAGAATCTAGGAGGTAAGATTTCTTACTCATACTTTAAGCAAAATAACAGGCAGACTTTAATTATTCTCACAATATTTCAGAATGTTTTGTCTCCCACTTTGTTTAGTCCATTAATGCATGAATTCATGGATGTGTGAAATTGTTTACGGCCTATCTGCCTGTACTGTGACGACAGCTGAAACTGAAACCAAGCAACGCAGCTAATAGAAGGTGTTTTGTTTGTGTAGAGCTGCTCTACACGTACTAAATCTTTTCTTTAAGTAATGTAGACCTACTTTAGCTGAAGTATCTGCAATTATCTGTCTGATAATTGCAGACACTAGTGTAGCCACAAAATCCGCGTTAAACATGAAGACTCCCGGCCTGGTTTCATCTATTATCCACAGTGTCTGGCTGCAGGCCACAGTGGAAATGTTTTATCATCATAGAGAATCTGTTAGATACTCAGTGCACAGATAGTGTCTGCTGTACTTAAATGTTATATACATGTAACTCAAAATCTACCCCCTACGATGTTTTGCCCATATCTTGGCCAGCAATAAGAATTTTTAAATGAAAATTTACCGTTTTAAAGGCAATTGATATTAACGTACAATGGCCAAATTTCAACAACATATTTCACACAGAACAAAAGTTACATCACTTTTAGTGAGACCACCCACTGTTTTTTGACGATTAAAAAACTTTTTGTGGCCCACCCTGTAGATACGTGTGTTGATTGTTCTCATAAATGTTCTCTGTTGAGGTGGTGGCCTGCGGAGTCCAGTCGACGGTGGGGATGGAGGTACAGCAGCTGATAACTTCAACATGATGAAGACAATCATCATTGCCGTCTGTAGCGCCGTTGCCTACCTGGCCATTGTCATCGGTCTGACTGTCTACTGCAGCATCCGGTTGCTGAGAGCGAAGAACATCCGGATGTGTCAGTCAGAGGCGACACCTGGTGAGGGGAGAATCCGAATTAGCAAACTGCTTGCTGCTGATGATTAGTGTCGCCCTCCTCCTTTATCGAGACTTGGGACTGGCACTGGCAAAATGCAACCAGTGGTGGAGTTCATAGCAGACTGCTGATGTTTCTTATGTTTCTTACCTAACTGCACGACGTTTGCTACGAATTCCAGAGGGAAGGTCATTCCACAATCCACATTGATGTAACGCCCCTTCCCCCCTCTGCTGGGATAACTATACTGTGGCCCTCCTGAACCAGCCATGGCTGAAAAGAATGGATATGTATGCAATGCATGTATGTACATTGTACAAATTGCACATAGTAAATGTACAACATGCCATTTATATGTCTTTTATATTAATTGTTTCTAAACTATTCAGGCTAAGATACCTATTCAGGTCAACATACCTATTCAGGTCAAAATACCTATTCAGGTCAAAATACCTATTCAGGTCAAGATACCTATTCAGGTCAAGATACCTATTCAGTATTCAGGTCAACATACCTATTCAGGTCAAGAAACCTATTCAGAAGCACTCTTGGACCAGCCACGGCTGAAAAAATTCGATATATATGCATGTATGTACATTGCGAATGTAGAAGATACTTGATGTCCATTTATACCAATTGTTTCTAAGCTATTCGCCCAGTGAATAACTACCATCCGCTTACTTACTTGTTCGCTTGTTTGTTTAGTGTTTTCTCAGTGACACGTTCCGTCTCCTACACCATAACAAAAGAAACATCTAAAGAATCCGTTCTATTGTTTTCATTTCTCAGATGATAAAGGAGAGAACGGAGCGGTTCCAAACGAAACAACAGAGCTCGTGGAAAAGAAGGATCACCTTGGATTCACGACGACGGAGTCGGACGCTCGCTCCGTCTCCGCGGTCGGATCGCATTCCTCCTCCCACCAGTCGGCGAACTACCCCCAGGGTACGCTGCGATCCCTCGAAAAGGATCTCGCATTTCCACGCAGCCAGCTGCTCACCCTTGGAAAACTTGGTGAGTCTTCGTGGTATAGATGCAGATGTGCATTCCACCGTCCTTTGGGCTGTTTACTTTTCCACCTCTGATACTTTTCCTGTGATGGCTAATGTGGTTTTAGTCCATCGTTTCAACTCTGTGCGCATGGTTGGAGTCCACTTGCATCAAGCTAAATGGACGAACTCTTGTTTGTATGTGTGCTGTATGTGTATTTGTATGCATGTATGCGTGTATTTATGTGTATGCTTGCGTGTATGTATGGGCATGTCTATGTATTTATATGTTTACAAGTACATGTATGTTTTTGTAGCTGTATTTTAGCCTGTGTGTATGTGAGTATACATGTACATGTATATGTTTTCAATGTGTACATACGTATAAATCCAGCATTTAAGTGGTGTTTTGGTGATCAACAGTCTAGCGGTTAGTGTGTGCACTGTAGCCAACTGAGTTTCAATGAGTAGCCTACAATACATTGATTGCATATAAAATGCCATTGAAACGTTCAAATATTTCATAAGAACAATATTACTAGATACTGAACTACAATCTAAATGACGATCTGTAGGCTACTGGTTCCTCGCCTACTTCTTGTACCTTCCTATCGTTAAGTGTTAGGAAAATGCTATATCAGTATATTACATTGCTGTTGCATTATGTGCCATGCATATGGTAGGGTGGTGGTATTTGCAGTTTAACGTCACTGTGTGGTAACAAAGACCATTAGCGACGCCCTCCTCCTTTATCCAGGCTTGGGACTGGCACTGGCAGATTGCAACTAGTGGCGGAGTTACATGCATCTGACAGATGCTTATTGGTTGACTGCCTCTGATGACCAAGTGTCTGCTGATAGACGCGTCTGCCTAGCGATGTCGCTGGCGATTGCTAATCGTACGCGTATCGTTTAATGTCTAAGCACGGTGAGAATTGCCGTGGGGGGTTGAAGCCTTGAAGGAGGAGGTGGTGGTGTTCAGCTTCCATAGAGCATCATAGTAAAGTCTTCAATGCACACGACCATGGTACAGCTCCACATAAATCAATATCTGACCCGTCGGTTATATTTCTGCCATTCTCATATGCTGTGTCCAATATCCACGTGAGATGGTGTCAGTTGGGTTGACTGTGGATGTTCTTCTGGCTTACCGCGGTCGATAATTAATCGATTGAAGAAGATGTTCTTACGTGGCTCGACAAGAGTCGACATATTCCCCAATGGTCCCCCAGCGTTCCCCCATCCTTCCCCTATCGTTCCCCCATCTTTCCCCCATCCTTCCCCAATCGTCCCCCCATCGTTCCGCCATCGTTCCCCCATCGTCCCCCCATCGTTCCGCCATCCTTCCCCCATCGTCCCCCCATCGTTCCGCCATCCTTCCCCATCGTCCCCCCATCGTTCCGCCATCGTTCCCCCATTCTTCCCCCATCGTTCCCCCATTTCTTGGTGGCACTCATGACGACCTGATAGCACATCATTCGTCTTCATCAACTGATAAACGATGTCTGCTGCTCTGGTGATGATGCGTGGATGACATCATGTCTGACAGTGTCTGAGGAATTGACGACGCAGACCATACATGTATAATATTATGCAGATTTTGGTAACCATGGAGACAGACGGTCGTGTGCCCTTCGGAGATGTCTTTCCAGCGTCTGCTTGCAAATGTCGACACAATTTAATCCTATACGGACTTAAATAGAATCCGAATGTGTGACGCAGTGGTCACTGGTCAAGCAGTGGAATAATGCATAAGACATACTACATGTCTCTTGGGGGTGGGGGGATGTGGGTCGAGAGGCTAGTCTTGTTTTGAGCAGGTCATTATGTAAGAGCATGTCCTTTGTCTATATCGTTTTATATATACAAAGAATTGATCTGTATATTATATATATATATTATATATATATATATATATATATATATATATATTGCAAGTCAGCGTAAATATATAGGTCGCATTACGCTAATCTGGACTGGATTCGTTTTTTGTTGTTGGTTAGGTCGGACGTACTATGGAGACGTCTTCATTGCCAAGGCACATGGAATTCGCGATGGTGAACAAGAGACGCTAGTCGTCATCAAGTCGTTGGTCTCTCAGACGGAGCCCCACCGTAACGAGTTCTACCGCGAGATTGAGATGTTCCGCAGACTGAACCACCGTCACATCGTTCCACTGCTCGGCCTCTGCAAGGAAATGGAACCAGCCTTTGTCATCTACGAATACTGCGAACGGGTAATTGTGATAAATCTTTTATTGTAATAAATTGCCAATTTATATAACGCCTCCTCAGAAGAGTTATAACCCCACCTTATACAGGGAACTGTGACTGAACGAAATGAGTTTCAAGCGCTTAGGGAAAATTGTTAAGAAGAGTCTACAGGGTGCGCCAAAAAAAGACCCCCCTAGGTTTTTTGCCAATATTTTATTTTATAAGCCTGTAAAATTTCATTTGGAAATTCTTACTTTTGGGCTTTGGCCAGGATATTGGCAAAAAACCTAGGGGGGGTCTTTTTTTGCGCACCCTGTACATGATAAGGAACCTGTTGTTTAAAGAGAAAAACTGATCTTTTTCAGTAAAATTAAACAAACTGGTTGACGTTTGTGTTGTTCTGTGATACCTTTGTGCACAAAAAACACTGACAGTTTTTTGTGCCATTGTTCGCATACAAAAGTGATGCAACTTTGCGATTGTGGTAAGTAAGTATGTATTGTTCTCACTTGACTCGTCTGCATCCGACCTTTCAGAATTTTTTACTAACATTAATGGGGAAAAATTGATTCTAAATAGATATGTTATTGTAAGCTGTGGTTATCTTTCGAATTTGCATTCAGGTGTTTAGTAATATTCATAATCATTATTATTATTATTATTATTATTATTATTATTATTATTATTATTATTATTATTACTATTTCTAATTAGTATTACTGTTACTATTACGATTATGATTACGATTACGAATACGATTACTGCTACTGCTACTACTACTGCTACTGCTACTGCTGCTGCTGCTGCTGCTGCTGCTGCTGCTGCTGCTGCTGCTGCTGCTGCTGCTGCTGCTACTGCTACTACTACTACTACTATTATTATTATCGCACATAAAAATTTCAGTGCATTTTCTTAAACGTGTAGAACTGTTGTTGCATGTAACCTGCAGGGCGACATGAAGCAGTTCCTGCTTCACATGCGCAAGGATCCATCGAAGTCAACCAGCTCCTTTCCCCCTCTCAATCTCGCTCAGATGCTGACCATGTCCAGCCAGATAGCGTCCGCGATGGACTACCTCTCGTCCGCTCGATGTGTTCACCGCGACCTCGCCGCCCGCAACATCCTCATCACCCCCAACCTTGACCTGAAGGTCGCCTGTCTCGCGCTCTGCCGCGACACGTACTCGAGGGACTACTTTCCGCAGCACCAGGCGCTGATTCCGCTGCGCTGGATGGCACCAGAAGCGATCATCGACGAGGATTACTCCGCGAAGAGCGACGTCTGGTCGTTTGGTATCTTCGTCTGGGAGGTATTCGCTCATGCGGAACAGCCGTACGGTAACCGTGCCGACGAGGAACTCCTCAAGGAGATCAAGGCGGGGGGCGCTCCACGGCTCGACTTCCCGCCGAACTGTCCCGTCGAAGTGCGGAACGTTGTGCAGAGGTGCACGACTTTGAACGCTCGCGACCGACCGGAGTTCAGCGAGATAGTCGTGACGATAGGGTCGATGGTCGCTGACAGTCATCTATGAGTCATTGTCTTTGAGCTATTGTCTTTGTTCGTAGTCGTCGCCATTGTCTCCCTCTCTCTGTCTCTCTTTGTCTGCGCAGTTTGTCTTTGAACTTTGATCGGTTGATAAGTTATTGTAATAATGCTTCCATGGATGATGATGATGGTAATGATTCTGATGACAATCCTCGCTTGTGAAATCCCAGAATATGACATTGTGTTTGTGGCTTCTGTTCCAATACCAATTGCTTTGTGCCAACTGGATTATAGGCCCTAATGCTTATCCAAAGTTGCACTCAAATTGCAGGTCATGCTGAAGAACGCGTATATTATTATTTTATAGTACACAAGGCATCCACTATAATAATTGTAAGATATGAATTCTTAAGTATTACAAAGAGATAATGAATCATTGCTAAGTTTGTATAAAATATATTATTTGGTAATTTCATGTTGTTCTCGGTAATATATACACACAAGATCACAGAGGCAGAAATGCTTCATAAATGTGTTTGCTACATGTTGCAGAATGACTCGATCTGTAGATTATATTTATTCATCATTTATAAATATGTAAACTTTCTGTATGGCACATATATATATATATATATATATATATATATATATGGTGAAATTTAATGCTGAATAGGGTAAATGTTGTCAGAGACTGTTTAATATGTTGCTGTATGTTAAGCTACGTTCCGCTTTCTGTGTTGAAATTTAGTCTAAACAATTATGATACAATCGAAAGTGTATATATAATATATATTTATATATATGTATAATAATAATATATAATATATATATAACATATATATATTTATGTAGTTCAACAGTTTCTTTGAAGACTTGTATAATGCCATGATATTATGATATTTCGATTCTCTTTGATCAAAAATGTCTGGTTTATTGAGAATGTGTGTGCACATGCGTGTGTGTTAAGTCAGTGTTAGCTTATTGTGTCCTGTTTACCCAAATAATATGGTCAACATTTGTCGTCACCTTTTTCGATATATTTATTAAATGTGCAAATGACTTCGACCGTTTTCTTCGCTTTTCACTTCGCTATTAAATTAATTTATTAAGTGAATCGTCGGCTTCCTGGGCTAAGCATGACCCTCCGTGAGTGAGTAATCACTCTTTAGTCTTTGCTCTCCTCTCCGCTCCTCTGCTCTCTGCTCTGCTATCTCCTCGCCTCCTCTCCTCTCCCCTCCTCTCCTCTGCTTTCCTATCTTCTGCTTTCCTCTCCAGTCCTATTCTCTCCTCTCCATCCACTCCACTCCTCTCTCTCTTCCACATTCCTCTTTCCACTCTCCTCTGCTGTGACAATTGAATTCATCCATGATCCATACTTATACTTATACATACTTATACTTATACTGCTCCTCGCTTCATCTTATCGACTCCACTTCTGCTTTACTAGTTTCTTTTTTCCTTTTTTCCTTTTCCATTTTTCTCTCAATCTTTTCATCATCCATAACATACTTTTCACTTTTTTTATTCTCATCCATTTCTCTTTAGCCCTCCGCATCCCATGCTGGGCCTATTATTAGGTCTATTTCATAACTTTCGCGTTATTGCGAATACTTGATGAAGTCTTGCTCTCCATGCGCGTTTGCATGGATGGTAACGGTCGAAAGTTGTTTACATTTATTCGCTAGGTGGCGCCAGAATATTAAAATCTGGAACGAGAAATTCATAAAGTGGATAAAATTATACATTTGTATTTGTAGGGCAGTAGCCTAAATGTTTAGAAATGCATTTTAAATGTCAAGAGTTGCACCACATTTCAACTTCAGTGACTTATCGGTTGGTTATCTCAAATAGGGCCAAGACCTTTCCACTGAAGAAATCTTATGGTAGGCATATTTTAGGCCTTGTAGTCAAACTATGCTTAGGTAAGACGAAATCTCGTTCTGGCGGCCGCCGTCTTCGACACCAGTGTAATCGTAATCTCCAAATTTCTAAGGCACCACTGAAAAGTCAAGCGCAGAGCACCAGCTTATTCACGAGCGCTGTGTCTAGTCAGAAGGGTTGTCAACAAAAGAGTAGTCCGAAGGAGGTCGTAGTCCGGTGACCAAAGTATCATTCATTCATTCGTTCGTTCGTTCGTTCGTTCGTTCGTTCATTCGTTCGTTCGTTCATTCATTCATTCGTTCGTTCATTCGTTCATTCGTTTATTCATTCATTCATTCATTTACTTATTCATTCATTCATTCAGTTACATACACATGCTTACAAAGATACAGATAGAAAGATCGTCTGCTGTGCTGCACTTGCATGACTGAAATTATTGATACAATAATAATTATTAAAACATCGATGATCTGTTGCATTCAGTGAAAGACATTTAAATGTTGAGCCTCGTTCGCCAGTCGTAGCCTCGTAGGCTAGCAATAACACTAGAGCAGATCGTTTGCATATATAGCCTACAGGCTAATCAAATACAATCAACAGACCCGTAAATACACTTTGCTACAGAGTAGGCTATACACTGGCCTTTGTACGATATTCGTTTGCACATCTTACAAATGCTGCGTTAATTTCGCCGCCGTGGACCATTATAGTATTTGCCAGCATTGGATAACGACGAGCAGATAATGCTGCCTTCCTTTCGCGTCCTCATCTTGAGTTTACGGCCTCGACTCTTTAAAAGCCAGCAGGCCTAATAATAATCTTCGTTTAAATTCATAGTATGAACGGATGATCAGAAGTTGTATACAGAGGCGAATTTAACTGCTCTAGTGATAAATTTACGAACGCCATCTGCCGAATGTGAGGCTCAGTAGGACCATTGTTTATTGGTTGACTTCGGATTATGTAATTGCGTAGCCTATTGGTCATAATATTTATGACATTTAATTGACTTACCCAAGTTACCCTAATTCTAAACAACGCTACTACTTTCATCGTTTCCAAAGAGAGACAATTTTCACTTGATGAAAGCATACTGCTGGGGAAAATGGGTAGACCCTATTGAAATGAATGGAAATTTTAACTAGTAGGTCTACGATATTACAGTGGGAAAAGTAAAATGGTCTTCAAGCGCTGGGAACATGCAAGCGCATAGATACTCTGCGTTTTTGTGCTAATCAACTCCCTGAAACGTCAAATCGATGAAGTCATAAAGTGTCGTCTTGCTTTGATTGCAATTTTCAATCATACTTGCACTTATTACTTTTACTTTGATTGCACCTCTCAATCATACTTGCACTTATTGCCTCGGCACTAACTGCCAATCTTTGCGTCTCAAGACTCACCGTCAATTGCGCGAGTAGGCGTCTGTCTTCAACGTCAGCCAGCAGCTTACTGACGACTTCCAACAACCCCAGCCAGCCTTATTGGCGTGCAAAACACGCAACGTTACGCCTCACGACCGTCGATAAATACAAGTTTACGACGTGAACGGAATGCGGCATAGTCGACGTGCGTGTTTCAAAACAGTCATTTGTTGCGCGTTTATTACAAACGTCGGCGGCGGTGGTGGTGTACTGCATGCGTCCAATGGAGGTCGAGATTTTTCCGGGTTGTTTGTCGGATATTCCGTCGGCCTATGGGTCGGATTGACCGGACGTAGTAGTACTTGGCACTGGAAAGGGATTCGGACGGATTTGACGATCGTCTTGGCCTGGAAAGTGGGATATTGGTCGAGGAGGCGCCTGGAGAGCTATTTCATTTAGCCGATCTGAAAGGCGGAATTGATGAACTGCTTTGGCTGGACGCGTCGGGAATTACTCGCCGTGGATCAGTCCGTCAATCAGAGGTAAGGATTACGAGCTGCAGAGGTCAAGCGTAAGGTCAAGGGCATGCATGTAATTAAGGTCAACTGTAAAGCAATACGTGCTGACAGTTGCGGGCATGCGAGTCTGATTCAGGCGAGTGATTAGATTATGATGTCTTAAGATTTAAAGAATAGGACGAAGTATATATATATATATATATATATATATATATATAATATTATATATATATATATATATATATATATAATTATATATGCTATGTAACGCAGTCGAATGACATAGAAGGGTAGAAGCATATATATATATATAAATTATAAATATATATATATAAATTATATATATATATAAATTATATATATATATGAATTATATATATAAATTATATATATAAATTATATATATATATAAATTATATATATATATGCGCTTCTATGTCATTCGACCGCGTTATAGGCCTATAGGCTATAAGGTGCTATAAGGTATTAGGCGAATCTGTTCCAAAGTAAGAACACCAGAGCTGCTCTACATGAGAATGAGTGTAGGCCTATATCTTTATACATGTGACTCATGGTTAATTAGGTAGGCCTAATGGTTGGTTACTGTTATTATGTGATTGCCAGGTTTATTTGACATTGCACCACAAACACTTTCAATGTACATTCTTAGTACCTGAGACAAGCCATCATCTTAGATTGTGGGATTGCTTCCATGAATCTAATCTTCGTTCTAATGCTGCTATATGCAACTCTCCAGATACTTGCACATGATTATGTCTTTCTATAGACACTTTATCACTGTGGCCTTCAATGGGACACTAACAGTTGCTAAGTGAGGCTCAAACCTGTACCCTCTGTGTTGCAGGCTGAACACTCTATTACCAATTGACCACACTGATACACCACTATGTCTAATAACAGAACACACCTATTTATAACAGAAATCTTGGACATTTTATTTTCTGGTAGCCCACTGTCAGATTCTCTTGAATACTAGAGAGGCTTGTAAAGTTGTAATTCTAAATTGCGTCTTGTTGGCCAAAAAGAGTTAGATAGAGAGTAGGAGGGAGAGAAGAAAGGATGGGTCATGGGTGGTTGGAGATACAGACACACAGGAAGGAAGGAAGGAAGGAAGGAAGGAAGGAAGGAAGGAAGGAAGGAAGGAAGGAAGGAAGGAAGGAAGGAAGGAAGGAAGGAAGGAAGGAAGGAGAGAACGTATACCTCATTCTCTATTGCCAGACAAACTATGCCAGATATGTGGATAAGTTGACGGTGCACCACCAGTTGGTGTCTTCTGTTATCAGTGCATTTCACACGGAACAGTTAGGCAAGGCTGTTAGCATTGACAGCCACAAGTGCTCTGATTAAGGGGTTCTTCGATGTTACATGTGCTATATAAATGTGCAGATGGCCACTGCACTGAGACACCTTCTATTTTATGATGCAGTTACTTTGTGTTCTCGCTCAGATCGGCAGCTGTCGCCACTGTGAAGTTTTTTGATGACGTAGCATAAATGAACGTGTAGTCTGCATTTATTTCATTATGAGTTGACTCTTTGTTTTAATAGTTAAGTTGAAATTGATTGTGATCCTCTTTCGGTTTTCTGGTAGAGACGTTGTGCAACGGAAATTTTACTGCTAATTATCATTTGCAAATGCTGTACCAGTTGTGATTTCTGTGTATAACATTATTGTATAATTTGTATTACATTGTCATACCCTTCCCCCAAGTACAAATTTGCCTTCGACAGCACCGTGCTCTCTCTGTTATTGGCTCCGTTACATGGTATGGAATGGGTTTTCACTATCTGAGTGCTAATTGAAATCTTCTATATGTAATTTCCAAAATTTACATAGTTTAAAAGACCAACTTTTGATAGTGTATCCGTGTCAAGATGATCTCTGATAGAGTACCAATATAATCACCCGTATCATTAAGCTTAACAGTGCATCCGTCTTGTAAAAGTGTACGTGCAGTGTGATTGTTTGCCTACCATGATACCATCTGTTTCCTGAATTTGATAAACAAAATAACAATGATGATCTTCGTTTAATTTCAAACTGATTGCAGTATGATTACAAAATGATCATAGTCTGAGCAGATGATCACAAGTTCATTGCAGGAGTCAAAGTTAACTTTTGCCAGCCATGGCATGCAAGACGATCATAACGCCCTATTACACAATTTACCAAAGTCGTCTGCCGATTGGAAGGTTTAGTGACCTTTTGGATGGCTCTTCCTGCCAGTGTGTTTAGTTGTTTACCATTAGGCCTACACAACTCCCTCCCTCCCACCCTCCCTCCCTCCTCCGCCTTGATACATGTGTTCAGCTGTAATGCTAATATATCGAATATTATCGATTTCTTCCGATTTCAAATCCTTGTAAGTAATGCGAGATTGTAATAAGATGTTATGGAAGTCGGACCGCTGTATGTGGAACGGGATCATATTAAAGACGCTGCGCCTCTGCTGAAGTACATTGCAATACAATAGGCTACAATTAGGTATTTATAATGCACTTTAACAAAACAAGTCTTGCACGAAAGCGCTACAAGTAAACTCTGATCTCTGCCAATAATATTATTTCAACATAGACTAACTACTGGCTTTAATGTTGTCGATTTGTAGTCTTGCCGTTTAACACCTTAGCTGCTGCTCGAGCCTTGAGCTTGGCGGATGTTTGCTGATATTGAATGCCTTCCACAACCAATCCGACCTCTGGAGTCGAGGGTCGGCGGAAATAGGAAGTCCAAGGGAGTCGAACTGGATGCAGCTGTCAATTAAGTTTATGTTGGCCACTGAGTGGATGATGACCTTGTGATGACCTTGTGCGCCGCATTGTTTTGGACGATGGCCTCTGTTGATGAGTGTGGAATTATTTATAACTGGAGTTATATAATGTCAGGAAGTCACGTGACCATATCTGAGATATGGAAAGGAAATGCATGTCGCCCCTCTGGTCTCCCTTTGTGTGACCCAAGGGAGACACAAATGGAGTAATTTGGTCCTTGATAGCGAGACAGTCTGTCTGTCTGTCTGTCTGTCTGTCTGTCTGTCTGTCTGTCTGTCTGTCTATCTGTATGCTTGACAGACAGACGTACAGACAGACAGACAGTGTTCCTTGTTTGGCTGAATTGGTCGGTCAGAGTAACTTTAGACCTGACGAACCACGCCCCCTTTTTTCTGGACGAGAGGATGTGGAAGGGAGTTTAATGGATACGGTGTCGCCAAGTCGTTGCGAAAAGCGCAAGTTGGGCTACTTTTCAATGCGCTCACGACTAAAAATTTCGTTCTCGCGACCTTGGACCCTGCGATATTTTGGGCTCCTTTTGAACTCTGCTGAATCGTGTAACATGTTCAATTTTAATAATTTGACAGCTGTTACCTCTACTAGTTAAGCACTATTCATTGCTGGATGAGAGTGTGCGGAAGATCGTTTGATGGATATGTATAGGGAAGAGGATCAAGGAGAATGAAGGAGGAAGCGTCGACTCCTTCGTCCTAATGAACATTGGATTTTGCCTCCAGCTATCGTTGGAAGAAGATGCGGCAGATGGGGTGGGAGTAAGAATGAGATGTGCTGCAAAGAAAATCTGCCAAGTCAGTGGTCTGAGATTAGTCTATAGGCGAAATTTATTGCACTCCCTCCATCCCTCCCTCCCTCCCTTCCTTCCTCCCTTCCTCCCTTCCTCCTCCCTTCCTCCTCCCTTCCTCCCTCCATCCCTCCTCCCTGCGGAGCAATGGATCAAATTAAGTGCAACTGCGCACTGACACATATACTATACACGCACATGAGCGCGCGCACACACACACATGCGTGCGTGTGCTTATATCATTGTGTATTTGGACTTTTGCAATTGCACGTTTAAAGAACACGCGTACGTTCTGGGTATGTATGTGTGCGTGCGTGTGTGTTTTTGCGCGTGCGCGCGTGCGTATGTGTGTATTTAATTGGATTTTAGAATGTATACCTCTTCAAGTAGCATATAATAATAATAATAATTATTATTCTAAGAATTGAAGTTGGCATAAATACGTCCTGGGCACGACGTTAAACTGCATCCATCCTCTGCCACAGGGAACCAACAATGTCCCTGTGCCGGTCCTAAGCCCGGACAAAAGGAGGAAGGTTTGCCAGATGGGTGGCGATACGCTGGCAGTAAAAGACCAAGACGATTGAAATCCGCAAAAACCACGACACAAGTGACATAGCGACCCAGATGCTTCAAGGTGTCATGATGTGAAGCAGACATGCACAGGCCGGTCAGGACAGACCGGTGGAGAGAGTTGGAGGAGGGAGCACGGGACACATACGGGCATTGACCCAGGTTGTCCTTTTGCCTCTCTCCCAATATTCTCTTCAATCAGCCAAGGTGGTCTAGCTGCTCCAAGATGTTAATGGTATGGACCTGCTGACCGGACCGGTTGAAGCTGGGCAACATGATGCGAGACAGACTCAGACAGAGAGTGGCATCGGACTCCTACGGGCATTGAGCCTAAGGATATTGATGATGCTGATAAATACGATACTCTCCATCTACACAGCAAGTATATGCTGCTCTGCACCTTTCCAGTTATCAATAAGCATATGCTTGATTGCGATAGGCACAATATGTTTAACAGCTTTAACTGCTCTTGGTGATCTGTGCGTCTGTCTGCTTATGTGGGCGTGTATGTGTGCGCGTGTGAGCATCTGCGTGTCTGTTTGTATATGTGTGGTTGTATGTGTGTGCGTGTGTGTGTGATTAAACTTGCAGGATGGTATGGAGGCACCATCCCCTCCACTCCTGTCCCCTCCCCTCATGTTCCGTCCCATTCGATCAGCTCCCCACCCCACACTCCTCCCTCTCCCATCCCTCTCTCCGGTCGCAAGATGATCTGAATAATAGCATTATTAACACGGATGGTCCGAACAGGTCACCAAGAGTCCACTGTCCTCCTTGTCAACATCTGCTGAAGGTGGTCTTCCAATAGTTATATTGATGTTCGCCATTATAAGCTGATATATGTAGGCCTACACACACACACACGCACACACACACACACACACGCACACGCACACGCACACACACAGACACACACACAATTATATGCACAACTGCACAGTGGCGTAGCCAGGAATTTATGATGGGGGGTTATGTCCGGATAACCTTCCTGACGCCGACCCAACAGTATTACAGTAAATAAAAAGGGAATGAAGTAACAAAGGGAATCAATTAAGAAAACCAATTGTTACTACAAGCAATTGTGTTGTTTTTTCTTATTTAAGTGGATAAATAACCTTTAAAAAACTTTTTCATAAGCCAATGGGGGAGGGTTAACCTCCGAAACCCCTTGTCTATGCCACTGCAATTGCATAGAATTTTTTTTAAAATTCATTTTATTTATTTCTCCATTTCTGTAGCGCCCCTTCAAGCTCACTACTCGTAAGCGCTCCCGACTACAGCGCGTGCACTGCGTCGGAATTGCGAGTGAAGGACTTGCTCAAGGTCCCAACGCAGCGGTTTTATGTGGATACAAGGCAGTGATGCCACCACTAAACCACCACGCCCCTGCTAAATTATTAATACAGTATCATAAATACATTATACATAATGTAATACACGTTATTGGTCTCTCAGACTCTCTCTATGTTTATATATATATATATAATATTATATATATATGTATATGTTTATATAATGCGGATTGTGTGTATGTGTGTTTTGCGCTATATATGTGTAGACGTATCCTGCAGTAGAAGTGTTGAAGGGATTGAAGTGGCAGACAGTGATTACGCTGCATGGGATCAGGACTGAGAACAACAGAGATGCAATGGGACAAACAGACGAACAGACAGACGAACAGACAGACGAACAGACAGACGAACAGAGAAGGACATTTGGTCATTATGTGAATAATGTTATTTGGCGTGTGGGACACTGACCTCTGTGGTGGGAGTGAGCATATAGGCCTACACAGCAAACCGGAATCCATGTTCTGATCTGCCATCCGTCTACGAAATATGTAATATAATTATATATATATGTAATATATATTATATACATACATATCTGCATTATAATATTATATATATATATACATGTCAAGTATACAGATATAGAAATAGGCCTATGCCTATGATATACATATATGTATATTATAATTTACATATAATAATTTATATACCAGGTATATGTATATTATATAATTCTTCCCACGTTGATATGCAGCAGGAATGTGAATTCGTCTTGACTGAGCGATATAGTTATGAATTATTTATGAATTATTGGTGACGTTATCTACCAGTTGTAGCCTATACGCGTATTCGTTGAAGTTGTGGGGCAGACGACCTTCGTGGGAAACGGCGGGAATTGCTCGGATGATATACAGGTCCAATTATCTCTGGCACGCTCCTGGCCGTCTGTGATTTTTTCAGGTCATTAAGTCATTTATTCGTTCCATTGTGCATTGTGTTTGTGTGGAGTGCGCCGCATTAGCGTTGTTATGTTGGTAGTAATTGGTTGCCATGGTTATCGGTTGATTTTCCACACTGACGGGTGTCTAGTTTTTCATAGGCCTACACAATAAACATAATATATATATATTGTATGTATTTATATATACACAGGGGCGCCCGCAGACGTACGCACATAGGTAAGTGCGTACAGCGCGATGACCCAAAAGGTATGTTTTTTGAAAATTCTAGGTTGATGACTAAAAAAAAAAAAATAAAAAAAAAAGTCATCAGTTTTCCGGCGGATAGAAAAGGTATGTTTTTGGGAAATTTTTGGTTGATGACTAAAAAAAAAAAAAAAAAGGTCATTAGTTTTTTCTGGGTTGATCAGTTTTTTCGGCGGCCTAACGAAAATTTTTCCTTGTTCACCCCTCCATCGAAAATTTCTGTGCGTACAAGAAAAAAATCCTGCGGGCGCCGCTGTATATACATTACATGTGTTACATATTATATATCGTCAACGTTTCGATTTGAAATCTTTTTCCAACTGTCAAATATACCGGTCCTATACTAAATCCATTCTCCACAAATAATTAATTGCTCTCCCTGATTGCCCTATGTATTGGAAGTAGGCCTAGAGTACAATAGAATTAGCTGTCTGAAGGTTATCTATAGCCAGGTGTATAGCCTACATGCGGTAGGCTACAGGTGCGGACAATTACTCGGTCACCTAATAATTATGATTCAAGGCTAGGTTGGTAATTGGCCGTATGCAAATTGTTGCTTAGATACACCACGGCCTATTTGCTTAACAAATGCATTGCATCAAGGCTACTTGTGCTTACTTACTAGCGTGTCTGTCAGAATTTTTACTGGATGAACTGTGTTTTTGTCAGGGTGTGGTGTCAAAGTGGATCCTGAGTGAAGACGGTTCCGATGCTATATATTATCCCCTTTTGGCCCAATACAGTTAGCCGCAATTGTTAAAGTGAATTGTAGCTCTGATGGAAAGATTTGAATAGGAGTAATATTTTAATAAGTAGAAATGTTGAAGGCAAAACAAATCCAAATCCAAATCTTTACAATGCTACCATCTAGGTCTTGCCAAGTGATGCTATCATTACTTGGCAAGGCTACCTGCCATTACGTGGCAATGCTACCATTTCTTGACAATGCTACAATTCCTTGACAATTCTACCATTTCTTGACAATGCTATCATTTCTTGACAATGTTACCATTTCTTGACGATGCTATCGTCGGTTTGCAATGTTGCCATTACCTTGCAACCCTACCCTACCATTACTTGGCAGTGCTGACATTATTTATTAGTGTTCCTTTTACTTGGTGGTGCTACCATTAGGCCTATATGTATTTGAGCTATGCTTCTGTTTGCAAGTCAAAGCAACAAATGTTGCTTCAGCGTTCTGGGTTATAAAATTGTGTCTGTTATAAGTGCCGATAGAATGAAGAGTAGGTTGGAGTCATAATAGTTTTTCTTTCTGTCTTTGAGCGATAATATAGTTTTCTACTCTGCATGGTTTTCATCTTTGCCTGCAGCAAGCATAGACATCCGTAGATATTTGTGTAGGAGGCACAGAACGATGCAGTTTTAGCAAGGGCTCAAAAACGCAGGTGTAGGAAATTGAGAGCCTGAGTATTTTTCATAACGGTCTCTAAATAGAAATTTCTCGATTTCCTATATTTATCATTTGTATACCATTGATGTTTTTGTGCGAAGAAATTTGCTAAAAAACAAAAGTAGCAGTTAAAAATAGACTAAAATTGATTAAATTCAGCCAACAGACGGGCAAATTCATGTGTGCTGCGTAAAGCAATTTCTTTTTTCTGTTTATCATGTAATGCGTGATATACAGATCCGGCAGACTGATCGTATAATTGCTCCATCAAAAATTCCTTGCTGCATGAAATCCCGTGATCTCTGCTTTACAAGCTCTGTATGTTTCAATGTAGTTACACAGGAACTGTTGGAAGTCCCGAGTCCTGTGTCAGCAGTCTAAAACTCTAAGCAGAAGTCATGTAACGCAAATGCAATTAAGCATTTATATAGCGCCCTTTCAAATACTACTCAGAGGCGCTCTCGGATGTGTACTATAGGATGCTGAATAGTTGAAGGAGAATGAACAGCATAGGTAAATGGATTGTGGCTGCTGATGCTGGGAACTTGTGGGAAGCAGTTGCTGATGGATGAGAATTGAGATGGTAATCTTGTAATGTATCAGATGATGCTTAAGGATGCAGTTGGTACTTTGCTGCTGCTGCTGCTGAGGTGGATTCTCTTCTTTAGTTCCTGTTCTATCGTTATTAGATTAGAGCACCTCTTCCACCTCTTCACCCTCATCCACCTCTTCCACCTCCTCCACCTATTTCACCTCCTCCACCTCTTCCACCTTTTCCACCTATTCCACCTCTTCCACCTCCTCCACCTCTTCCACCTCTTCCACCTCCTCCACCTCTTCCACCTCTTCCACCTCCTCCACCTCTTCCACCTCTTCCACCTCCTCCACCTCTTCCACCTCTTCCACCTCCTCCACCTCTTCCACCTCTTCCACCTTTTCCACCTCTTCCACCTCCTCCACCTCTTCCACCTCTTCCACCTCCTCCACCTCTTCCACCTCTTCCACCTCCTCCACCTCTTCCACCTCCTCCACCTCCTCCACCTCTTCCACCTCCTCCACCTCTTCCACCTCTTCCACCTTTTCCACCTATTCCACCTCTTCCACCTCCTCCACCTCTTCCACCTCTTCCACCTCCTTCACCTCTTCCACCTCTTCCACCTTTTCCACCTATTCCACCTCTTCCACCTCCTCCACCTCTTCCACCTCTTCCACCTCTTCACCTCTTCCACCTCTCCGTACTTCCTCATTGCTGTTAGTAAACGGATGAGATGTGCATGGTGAAACAAACAGTCTGACATGGGTTGACTGTTACATTATTATTCATAATTATTATAATATTCATCTATTTACATATCACGTGTCATTTCGTCGGTGGCGAGACAGGGATGCTTATTTTATGTTGCGTGTAAAACACATGTGATTTTGGAATGTGTTTCCATGGGTTTGTATACGTGTTGTAACTTGTATCTTTCGCAGGTTTTTCGATCGTAATCTCAACATTTCTAAAGCACCACTCAAAAGACAAACGTAGGGCACCAACTTATTCACGAGTGCTGCGTACACAGTTCATATTATGTTGTTGGGAATTTAACTTTATCTCGTGCCGTCTCATTGAACTGCCTAAGTGTAAATGCCTGACTTGCAAGATGCTGGACGTTATAGACTGACTGCTCTGTTGTTCCTCTTTCATGTTTTTCCAGTCATTGTGTCTCCTCCATACCTCTCTTTCCTTTCCACTCATTCTGGAGCATCTTTCTTCCTCTTTCTCTCTCTCTCTCTCTTCCTTTTCTCCTTTCCAGTGACTCGTGTCCTACATATATCCCATGATCCCTTGCTCTGTTTATCCACTTGTCACAATCAGCTCAGTCCGTCACTTCCGCTTTTGCTTGTCTCTGTTTTTATTGCCATCTCTTTCATGCTGTCCGTCTGTCCGTCTGTCTTTCTGTCTGTCTGCCTGTCTGTCTGTCTGTATGACTGTCTATTCGATGTCT